>OU744453.1:5950269-6550269 GCA_916610825.1 Haliclystus octoradiatus
AGCAAATCCACTTTACAGAAATCACATTCACATACCTGAAACAAAATTATAAAATAGTAATGTTCCAAAGCACTGACAGTCAAATGTTAATATAAATAGTTAATGGAATCATCAAAATAACAGAACACTCAAGTTACTGTAACATAGAAAATTGTGTAGGCTAGTAAATGTTGCTATAAGTTCATTTACTAAGAAATATTTTAGTTCAACAATAGCTATAGGTCAATGTTATTTCAAACATTTATCTAATAAATTATCAGCATCAAAGGTTTTACTAGTAATACCTTTCAAGTATCGATAATACGGAATCTGTTTGCTTTCCATGAAATAAACTAGTTGAAGGTGCCCTGGAACTCTTCTGAACAGAATAGGTTACAAAAGGTATTAAGTTAGAAACTACTCATCTGCCAGGTAATATTGAAATTGGCAGAACCGAAAGATCTGACTCTCGAATGATAGGGCCTATGGCTTCTGAGTTCTGGCACAGTCGAAGAATAAAGAAATCGCTTACCAAGTATTAAGAAGTTTTTGCCTCTATAATCATGCCTTCGATGATTCTCGAGGGATCCACATCCTCGCAAGCATTGGCTTCGTTTGACTTGAACTTTAAGAATATAAATCACTGATCGATCAGACATAAAATGTTGTACGTTTCTCTCCTTGTTAGGGTTGAGTTGCAGTTGTAAATGTAATGTAATAACATTCTTCTCCACTCGAGAGTTGACAATCTGAATATAAAAAACTTTGTTGAACTTGTTCCACTAAATTCAATATCAAATTTGTGTTTAATGTCATCATATATTTTAAAGCTTAAAGCAGTTAAAAACTTTGTCCAGAGAGATACACCTTTCTCTTTCAGTTTGCTTGTGGCGCGTTATTGCAATTTCTTCAACAAATCTGTTGACGTCACGACATCTAAATTAGTGCCCAGGCGCTTGTCCCCAAATTAGTGCAAAATGCACCATGTTTGCGATGCAAAAAAGATACATTTTACTAAAACTTTTCATAAACAAATATTGCCATGATACTATGTCGAACATGCAAATTCATAATCTGTAAAAACCTCAATATCCATTTTTTCATTTCATGAGTCACTTTAAAGAAAAAATTTATTTATTTATTTTATTTATTTTATTTATTTTATTTATTTTATTTATTTTATTTATTTTATTTATTTTATTTATTTTATTTATTTTATTTATTTTATTTATTTTATTTATTTTATTTATTTTATTTATTTTATTTATTTTATTTATTTTATTTATTTTATTTATTTTATTTATTTTATTTATTTTATTTATTTTATTTATTTTATTTATTTTATTTATTTTATTTATTTTATTTATTTTATTTATTTTATTTATTTTATTTATTTTATTTATTTTATTTATTTTATTTATTTTATTTATTTTATTTATTTTATTTATTTTATTTATTTTATTTATTTTATTTATTTTATTTATTTTATTTATTTTATTTATTTTATTTATTTTATTTATTTTATTTATTTTATTTATTTTATTTATTTTATTTATTTTATTTATTTTATTTATTTTATTTATTTTATTTATTTTATTTATTTTATTTATTTTATTTATTTTATTTATTTTATTTATTTTATTTATTTTATTTATTTTATTTATTTTATTTATTTTATTTATTTTATTTATTTTATTTATTTTATTTATTTTATTTATTTTATTTATTTTATTTATTTTATTTATTTTATTTATTTTATTTATTTTATTTATTTTATTTATTTTATTTATTTTATTTATTTTATTTATTTTATTTATTTTATTTATTTTATTTATTTTATTTATTTTATTTATTTTATTTATTTTATTTATTTTATTTATTTTATTTATTTTATTTATTTTATTTATTTTATTTATTTTATTTATTTTATTTATTTTATTTATTTTATTTATTTTATTTATTTTATTTATTTTATTTATTTTATTTATTTTATTTATTTTATTTATTTTATTTATTTTATTTATTTTATTTATTTTATTTATTTTATTTATTTTATTTATTTTATTTATTTTATTTATTTTATTTATTTTATTTATTTTATTTATTTTATTTATTTTATTTATTTTATTTATTTTATTTATTTTATTTATTTTATTTATTTTATTTATTTTATTTATTTTATTTATTTTATTTATTTTATTTATTTTATTTATTTTATTTATTTTATTTATTTTATTTATTTTATTTATTTTATTTATTTTATTTATTTTATTTATTTTAACATTACACCTTCCGCATTTGTATGAAAACATCGTAATTGACCCTTATTTAAGATACAATCAAAATGATGGCAGGAATAGCCGGTAACCCTAGGTAAAATTCTATCAGCTAGAATATTGTTAGAAGGCTGTAAAACTCATCAAAATGACATTGTTGTATTTTTTATTGACTTCAAAAGGGCCTTTGACTCTGTGTTAAGATGCAGAATCCCACAAATATTAGATTTCTCTAATGTACCTATTGTTCTTGTCGATGCTATTATGTCCTGTTATTCTTCTACTTCGGCGTTGGTAGAACTCACTATGGTGATACTGACGATTTCCCGACAGCTTGTGGCGTACTACAGGGTGACACATTGTTCCCTTTTTTATTTACTCTATTTTTTGATTATGTTTTTCGTATTTCATGCCCTGACTCTTCCGGTTTTACCCTTGATCGTCGTAGGTCTTCACGTCATTCAGAGCGCAGCGTATCGGACCTCTCATTCTTTGATGATATTGCTATCTTAACAAATAGCATATCTGATGCACAACAGCTTCTTGATGAAGCTGAACGGGTTGGTAAAACGATGGGCTTGACAATCAACACGACTAAGACGAAATTTATTACATTAGTCATAAAACAGGCACACCTTGCTACATCTAATGGTGACATAGAACGTGTAGATTCGTTCAAGTACCTAGGCTCTGTACATCCATCTTCTTCAGATGATTTAACACAACGTAGAGGCCAGGCATGGGCATCCATTAGAGGTCTGAATAAATTCTGGGCGTCCGATGTCAACACTGACGTTAAGTTAAGAGTGTTCAGGCACACGATAGAACCTGTTCTATTATATGCATCTGAAACGTGGGTTCTATCAACCTCACTATTGACCTGACTTGACTCAGGTTATGACGCCATGCTTCGGCATGCTTTAGGAGTACATTGGCCCAACTTACTGTCTACTACCAAATTTAGAAAACTTTTCCCTTCTGCCTCTGCTATTGCTCACCAACGTCAGATGTCTTTTTTAGGTCACATCGAAGAATCAAAGACGTATGCCCCTCAACCGCTGCATGACATCCTTCATTGGCAACCGCAGGAGATGCTTCGACGTGGCTATGGGAGAGTAGTATCTTTTCATAATGTTTTGTATCGTGAATTGTATTATTTAAAAGTGTCTTTGTCAGCTATGTCTGACCGTGTTTTGTTGCGTTCTTTGTGTAGCAAATATGTAAGGCGTAAGAGGGACGGCACATGCCTATAATGTGACTTTCTATACTACTACTATGAAAAGTTATTATTATATTTGCACCTATACTTGTATATACAGTATTAATTATTTCCATATAGTCAGATAAATATATACGTACCACAGGAGGGGTAACTCTACTGTGACGGCTATACAGGGACGTGCCACTTTTTTGGGGTCCATATTCCAGCTGAGAAAAAACTTTTTGGGTATGAGATTTCAAATTTTAGAGCTTTTGGGTATCTTTTTTTTGATTTTCTCGAGAATTTTTGAAACAATTTTGTATCATGTTTGTGTATTTACTTAGGATCAATCAATTTACTAGAACTTTTTGTTTACTTTACCTTTATCCAAAGTGGCATCCCCCCTTCTCTGGAGAGATGGAGTTACCCCCCGGTATACATACATCATCTTTAAGGAAAAAAGCAGAAAATATATACACATACAATGCATATAATTGACTAGGTTTAGTCAATTTCTTAAAGTTATCATGATCATCAACATGATTGATTCATTATCACAACTATGTTTAATAAAGGTAGAAAAAGTATTTACAGGAAAAATGTGATACATGATATTGTTAGTGACAACTATAACTGAGTATATATTTGTGATGAAAATTAATAAAATAAAACTTTTTAGATGTCTAGAGGATGTAAAAGTATATTACTATAAAGTTGACAAACATATCATTCGCATACAAGAAGAGGTTTTTATTTACAAGGATACTGGGAATTTTAAGTTCGAAATCTATGACAAACTTATGCTTGAGCATTGAAATGATATTACTTTGTCCATCGACATCAAAAATTCAAATAACAACATTGAAAGTGACTGTAAATAACTTAGACCCAACTCACATATCCTAATAGCAGGCTTCACCGAGCTACTTGAAATTCACATAATGAAAGTGCTCATGAATATACCCTGATCTTGAATACTTTTCTATTTGTTGTATATTAGTTTTTTGTTTCATTGTGGAGCTCACCAACTGAATGTTTTAGTCAGTAAACGGTTAAGGCCCTTTAATAATTTTTATTTTTCCTCCTGTTCCACGATATCAAAAATCATGTGAAAACAAACGGCTCACAGAGCGTGAATATCAAAAGCTGCAGTTTCTCATAATACTGAGAAGAAAATGACTAAATAAGTGAATGGGATTGAATATTTTAAACGAACTTCATTTAGACAAAAACGGTAAATTTTTTATTATATTTTTATGAACACTTCTACGTGGATTCAAAAGTTATTCAAGATTCAAGATTCAAGATTCGTGGATTCAACATTCCGGAGTTACGTGCCATTATAGGTATACAGTGTTTTCACCTACGTCACAATTCTGTGAAAATATTTTGTTGGCCGCCATGCTGGTTCACTCGCAGCTTGATTTTGTAGTGTGATTACCGTGTTTTCTCGTACGTTGAGTTCGAAAATTTATACATCAAACATAGTTTAAGTATGGTTTTTTGCATTATTGTTGGCTGTAGTAACAAGAGTGAAACAATTAAAGGTTGTTATTGTAGAGTTCCAGCCATTATTACAACTCAAGGAGAACAACACGAAGATCTGACCCGTGACAGAAGAACTCAGTGGTTGGCTGCTATCAGTCGCCAAGATCTAACTGATAAAATTCTACAAAATGAGCTTTTTTGTTTTAAACATTTCGTTTCTGGTAAGGCAGCTGAGCCATGGGACAGATTCAACACTGACTGGGTCCCTACTATCGAGCTGGGTTACATTAAACCGATGCCAAACCCAAGTGAAATCGCTGCTTCGCAACAGCGTGCTGAGAGAGCTAAGGAAAAGCGTAGGAAGGACGACTCTCGTGTTGCAAAAGAACAGGAGTGTAGGTCAAAATTACAAAAGTTAGATCAACCCGGGATATCAATCAAACACATATTTAGTAGTGAAAACTCAATTGGTTCATCTCCTTTTACATCAAGATCAACACAAACAGAGGAGTTTGACTATTTATATCAAGCTCAAGGTAGTATGGCCAGTGCAGAAATTTCATTTAATGAAGGTTATTTCAAAGATGATGATAAAAAGGTTTTATTCTACACTGGTCTGCCATCGTTTTCAGTTTTGAATGCTACTTTTGATTTTATTAGCCCTCATGTCAAAAGAAGAGGATGCCTTTTATTACCTTTCCAGGAGTTTATTTTGGTCCTCCTCAAACTAAGATTAAATGTGCCTCACCAAGATCTGGCATACCGTTTCAATGTATCCTTACCAACTGTCTCCAGGGTTATAACCTACTGGCTTGTCATCATGGATGATTGTTTAACTCCCCTGATAAAGTGGCCCTCAAGAGAAAGCTTGTGGAGGACCATGCCTGCTTGTTTTCAGTTGTCGTTCGGTTGTAAGGTTTCTGTCATCATCGACTGTTTTGAGGTTTTTATTGATCGTCCAAGCAACCTTCTAGCAAGAGCTCAAACTTTCAGCAACTACAAACACCACAACACGGCTAAGGTGCTGATTGGGATTACCCCTCAGGGATCCATTTCAATTGTTTCCAAGTCATGGGGAGAAAGAACATCGGACAAACACCTCACCCTGAATTGTGAACTACTTAACCACTTACTGCCTGGTGATGTTGTGCTTGCGGACAGAGGATTCACCATACACGAAGCTGTTTGGTATCGTCAAGCAAATTTAAACATCCCCACTTTCACGAAGGGTAAAGATCAGCTGGACCCTATCGATATTGAAAATACCAGGGGAATAGCAAATGTGCGAATACATGTCGAGAGAGTTATTGGCTCGCTTCGGCAGAAGTTTTCCATTTTGCAATCGACCATTCCCCTTGATTATCTCATTTGTAAGAACTCCGGTTCAGGAAATAGGGACATCCCACTACTTGACCGGATTATCAGGGTGTGTTCAGCACTTTTAAACCTATGTCCCCCGATAGTACCTTTTGATTAACTTTGCAGATTACAGACCAAAATATGTAACATAACAATTAACAATTATCGTCAAACGAGTTTATTACTCACAGTCACACTCAAAGGCGAAAAACAAACTCTTTAAAAATTAAAAGTAATTAGCATTTACACAACAAGATGTAGCAAATTCCTAGAGAAAATCTTCCCCTGTGAAAAGCAGTTGATGAGTTGATGAACGTTAAATCGTCCTCGTTTCATGAACTTTTAATGGTAATTCATGAACTGTTCATAAATTATCATGAAGTTCACGAAAATGGGGCCATTTAACGTTCATGAACTTTTCATGAACTCATCAACTGCTTTTCACAGGGGCACGTTTCCACCAGGAAAATAACTTCTCATTTCTATGTAAAATAATTAATGAATTGCCCTTCAAATGCATTCAAACTGGATATGTCTTTGCTGTGATTGATTGTTAGCTAACCACACTGTCAAGCCTGCTTTATATGATTTGAACCACTCCTGGATTTTCACAGTTACTTGAGAACAATTTACAACAAAATTTATATTCCCTTCAAAATAAATAAGTAGCATGCCCATTCATAATTTGATTTTAGATCAATAAGAAACAGTTTAGATTCATACACTATAATAATTATCAATAAAAGTTCGTGAAAAATTCACCTGTATGAAAAGTCAGATTTTACAACTCTTGTATTTTAGGCCTACCCTGCATAATATACCGCATCACTTGATTCCCCATTTTCAACTGCACCATGATATCAGGCACGTTTGATTGTATCAAAAAGACAGTTCCTCAATGTAAATACCTAACACTATTCATATAATGTAAGCTCAGCACAAATAAATTTAATGACACAAACAACTCAAATAAACTGTAAGATAACTTTTACTAGTTATAAACAACGTCAAGAGAAATTTCAAAGTAATTAGTAAATCAAAGTAATATTTACAAGTGTCACCATACTGGTATCTTTACACAAGTACGATACATATTATGATTTTGTTGGAAATAATTCAAATGAATTGTTCTTGAGACATTTCAGTAGGTGCTGCCTCATATTTTTATCATCGAATTGGACGACTCTAGGATCAATATCGTAGTATAAGCAAGTTGCGAACGCAAGGGCAAATACACCACAGTCACTTCCGTTACTCTGTTGCTGAACAGGAGCAACTACAACTCTAGGCGAATGTGCACATAAACACGAGACAAGCTCCTGAACCTCATCGAGTATAATGCTGCTGAACAAGCTGTCAAATAACGAAACTGTGTTTTCGTCACTTTTTAAAGAACTAATGCAAACCCAATGCGACCCACCAGTGTGCAATATCTGGATAAAATCTGAAGTAACAGCGTCAAAATTTTTTGCGGAACCCAATTGGGGACGCTGAGGCTTGTGAAGAGAATTATTTAAATAACTGAGATAAATTTGTGATTGATGAATAATACCCCCATTGAGCCAACCAGTTTCACATTTTACCAAATCAAAATCATGTTCCTCTAGAGCTCCAAGTGAAAGATATTTTTCTGTTTTTCCTGTACAATATGCTACAAATTGAATGTCACTATCACTGTCACTTGAAATATATTGCTGTTCTTCAATCGAAGTAGAGACGGCTGTCACTGCTTTACTTCCCACTGTGGCATCACACAAACACCACTTACATGTCCAATCTGTTTGGTAATTTTTTGGTCGGCGTTTATAGCCCATACAATTCATATGAAAATAGTTACCATGTTGGCAATCACTGTTGTTGCATTGTAAAATTTTCTCCCCTTTACCATAATCACCTCCACAAACACAAATTTTATTAGGGATGATTTTGTTAGGCAATAGAGAACTAGGCTGCTTTTGCTTATTTTTGCCCTTACGTTTTTTAAATTCCTCAAGTTTCCTACAATGAGGGCAATACCATGTTTTAGGAACAATTGAATTAGCAGAAGGTAAGATGCAGTCACGATGAAATTCTTTGATGGGGCAATTAATATTAGAGCATGTGACAGTTGCTATGCTGAGAAGTAATTGACAGTATCAAATTGAGGTTCCTTCAATATCTGGTGGATAAACAGTTTTTCGAGTGTACCACCTAGCCAAAATTTCTGGTAAAATACAATGTTGCCAAAAAGTAGATAGCTTTGGGATTTGTTTTTCCCAATGATCATCATCCCTTAAAATTCTTTCAAGAACAAACTGCGATTCGCATTCATCAAAACCAAATACAATAAAATCGTTGTATTTTTTATCAGTCGTAAACAGCTGTTGCTGTACCTGGTAATAATAGGCATGATCACGTTTTAGTCGTAGACTACCTACTTTATCAACTTCCAAACACGATGACTTCTCTTTTACGGAATCGTGAAAATTGACTCCATCCAGGCAAAAGGGACATTTGACTTCTCCGCAACCATCACCGCAACATTCACAAGAACAAAATAAGTCACAAGTGGCGTGAATAAATGGATAAAGTTTGTGTACCACTAGACCACATTTATTGATTTTGAAGTTAGTATGACGCTTTGACATATAAATTTCATATGCTTTAATGGCATCCTTTTCATGAATACAACCATAAATAGTGGCCTCTGTTTGAAATTTGAATAAATGGGGGTAGCAAATAGACTTTATCAATGACTGGGATGGCAGAGTAGGGTCAATATGAGCAGCAGACTTGCTTTTTGAAGCGCCAATCCGGCCTGCTCGATGAATAAAAAACGTGTTTGATTTTGATTGTTCCAAAGTGTCGATTGCAATTTTTGAAATATCTTCTTGAGAGACATTGTAACTAATTGATTTACATTTGAGTAACAATTCAGGAAAGGAAAGTTCCATATAGCTATCATTGTACAGTTTAGAAATAGTTGGGACATCTCTACTTTTTGAAACAAAAGACTCCCAATAACTTTCAGACAAACTGAGGATGATAGATTTTTTTCCTGAAACATGCAAATTTTCCATGAAAGCATTGATTTCTGCTTCAGAAACTCGAGAAGGCTTGTTGAAATTGGTTGCTTCAGGCAAAGTGGGGTCATTAGGCTTACTGTTATATTTTAATTGCTCAACGGTTTTGTCTAAATCAGATTTAAGCTTTTTTGCTGAAGTAAAATGGATATTTTCAATTGGCAGGTACTCTACTTCATTGACATATTCTGGTATTATCCACTTACATAACTGTTGTGTACCACTCAATTTCCCCTTAATTCTAAATGTTATTTCCAAATAAAATAAAACACTAGCGACATGAGTACAACATTCACCAAGTCCAGCCATACAGGTACAATGTGCTGATTCAACTCTCCCATCAAGCTTACCAACGATCCAACATTTCAAATTCGTATCATTCATTCTTTGTGAATGCCTAACATTGCCAAGAACGACGTAAAAACCATTAATAATAACACCTTGGGCACTTTTGATAAACCCAGACACCATCTGATTGTATGCTTGTAAACCTTTGTAAGCCTTAAACTGTTTGTTTGTGTAAAAAGAACAATCTACCACAAGATACGAAAACAAATCACAAGCCTCCAATGGCAACAAACATTCAGGATCAAGTCGAGCGACTGGAATTAGATACGGATCAACTTTAATTGGTGATATTTTAACAACGTATCTCAATTTAACATGACTTTCTAAGTTTTCAGCATAGGTTGATAACATAACAGATGATGATAGTACTTTATCAGCAATAGGGGACGATACAACAGAATCATTTTGATCCATGTTGATATCGTCGTCCGCCATGCTGAAAAGTAAACTAGGAGTGGTGAACCAACATGGCCGCCACTAAGACTGTGACGTCACGTGAAAACACTGTATATGGCTCTCTGTCTATTTTTATGTATTTGATATAATAGAAAACAGCTAGACAAAGTGTTTTGCAGACCATGAAATCAGCGTTACATTTTTTATATCCGAAACAATGAATGGTCACAGTAGATCTATTGTTAAGAGACTTATGGTATTATTTGACATTTTTATCAATTATAACAGCATGATAAGCTATATATACATTTTCATTCAAGCAAAAACTTTATCAGTTTAAAATTTTACAAATGCAATTGGCTTTATGAGCGAAAAAAAAAATACTAATTCAAAGTCTTCTTATGAGAAAGTTTTAATACGAAATGAATAGGTTGGATTAATAGTATAGCAAATAATTTGAACAAATATGACAGCAGTTAAAAAGAAAGACGACAACTTACATTCATTCAGTAAAGCTCATATATCCTCCCATAAAAAGACTTACAGACATGGACCGATTCCAGTAGAAGATCTTGAAACCGATACACCTACACGTGCATTACCTGGGAAACTAATGGCATCATTCGATGTAGATGTTGAGCATGATAAATATGACGGAAAATCATTAGGAGCTAGTATGGCATTATTAGCATACTTTTCAACACTAGGAGTATCAGATATTGAAACAGTAATAGATATTTCTTACGTTGATTCAATATTACGTGGTGGAGGAGATGTTAACATTAGAGATATTTATGGGCAAAATATTATGTTTGAAGTAGTTCGTCAATGGCCAACTCAGGCTGCTGATTATCTTTTATCGCATGGTATTGATATATCAAATGCTGATATATATGGTAGGACACCACTTCATCTTGCTGCTGCAATAGATAATTTCACCATGGTAACGTGGCTAATTCAAAATGGAGGTAATTGTAAAGAATTTATGTATGTTTTGATATTATATAAAATATAAAGTCAAAAATCAGAAAATGATGTTTGCTACTTGAAGTTTCACGCCAAGGCGATAAACAGATGGCCTGTTGATCGCGTTGGCGTGAACCGCTAAGTAACAAATATGATTGTATGATTTGTGACTTTATATTTTATATTTGTTATATTATAAGAGATCTGCTGTATATCTTTGGTTTACTATTTTCATTCAGTAAGGCAGCTTACACTTCATTGAATGTATATTTGTATATAAATATCATCATAGAAGTTGGTTTATTGTATCGTATAGTTCGACACAGAGCTCGATAAAATATTCCAAGATATTAATGAGAAATACTATTTCCATTTAGTTGAAACCGAACGCAAGTAAGTTCCCTGGCAAATTTCAAAAAGGAAACAAGAGATTCGCAAATGTTTTAAATTAATTTTAATGGTAGTCTTATAAATTCCGTGCACGAGAAAACAAAACAAGCAACAAAATATGAGATGAAGTTGTTTAAATGTAGGCTATGGATATACAATTTTAATCTTATTTAACAATCTTCTCACAAATTGTTCGTCCCTACTTTTGCAGATTCATCAGTTCGCTAGTCAGCTAAAGTTTATAAACAACAAACTTTATCTTACAAATTGCAATCATATATATATTTTTAGATACTCAATGGTTACCTTGCTGAAGTTTGCTATTTTGTTGGGTTGTACTTTGTAGCCAATTGTTGTATTAATATCGAACTGCTTTATTTCAAATTTTAAATCTGAAACAAGTCAAAGTAAAATTCAACCTCCGAATCATGACGCTGCAGTCGTCATGGGTCCCTGTTGTATTTGAAATTAATTATGCAAGAAGCAAATAAAAAGTTGGAATTTATTTCTTTTGATATGTGAGGCTTGTACCTCTAGTTGGTTTCTACTAAAACAAAAGACAACGAGCCCTTGTTGTCTACCATTCTGCATAGTCACCTCGGAGGACCTCAGTGAATATTTGACGGTAGACAACTCGGGTTCGTTGTCTAATTGTTAATTAGCGGACAACAGGCGATCTTTATTCAAGCAATATGTGTTAGCACAGAAATTAATTAATCGGAGACTTCATGCTGACATAAAATTAATCAAATGTTCATGAGAACGAAATTATCAAATAGAAATGTTTTTCTACACCCCCAACCTGAACTATTTCTTCTATAACATATTTGCAACATGCATAGTATAGAAAGGTATTCAGTTGCGTTAAATCAAACAATATTTTGTGGTCGATATATTATTGAAATCACTATTATTTCTTTCCATTTGAAAAATCATGAGATATACTTATCACATCAAGAATGTTACTTAAATTCTAGAAAAGAGTTCCACCAATGGATCAATCTGTGAGATTTATCGGAATATTGCACTATAATTTTTACCTGACTTGCCTGAGGTATCAATGTTAAATGAAGGACCATAACATATATGCCTTATTTGTTATGATTTGTATAATTATGCTAGGATGACCACATCCCAGACCACATAAGACGACAATACGATACTTTAGTTCTTGAATTAATTAATAAGTTTAATTGAGCACAGAAATGTTGTTCAAGTTAATGTATACTCTATCATGCTGAAAGTAAGTTACTTGTAGAGAAAAGATAAAGTATTGTTACCTCTTGTCATTCTTTTGAATGTTTCTTATCGATAAAAGCGAAATGTTATGTGGATTAGCTATTTATTGTGCAAATGAAACCCACTAATCTCTATCAAACAATAAACAACCTTTAGTGGCGTTCCAGTAAGCCGATATCGACCTTAGCCTAGTATTTATTCGTCATGTTGTCCGTAACTCAATCGTGTGCTACTAAAGTGTATCAGGTTTAAGACAGGGGAGATGTGACTAGGATGTATATCGTCACATATCATTCGAAAACATCCCTCATATGGTTCACATATATTATTGTCCATGCATTTTTCACATTTTTGCAACCTGGTAATTTATTGGCCTGGTATAGTATTAGATAACAAACACGGCTGTCATGCAGTAGCCAATTATTGATATTTTTCTTTTCTTTGGATAGATGGTTCAACCTCCTAATTTGCTTTGTCTGCATTCATAATTAATAACGAGTAAAGTATCAAAAGGAACAAATATGAATGCAGATATAGGAGTTCAGAACACCTTTAATAAATAAAAGGAATTTGCAAATCAAGATTATGTATAGATAGTGTGGAGGCGAGTGGAATTTTGAATTAAAAATTTAAATTAATTACAAAAAAAAAAAAAAAATTCTAATTAATTTTTCTATTTATAATTTTCTTTGGAGCATCATAGTGTTAGTTTTCATAAATAAAAACAAATTGGTTTAAATTATTTCTTTAATAATACGGCGCAGTTTGAGTTTCGTATTATTTGTCCTATATAGTTCGTCAAATATGAAAACGGTAAAGTTTGATTGTGCTTTGGTTGTCATAAGACTTGCATAGCAGGCTTAACATCAAATTTCTCCTTGAGAAGCATTAACATTCTTAAGATAATCTACTTCATTTATATTTTCATTGTTCTAGCTGTTACTAAACCCTATATAAATGCCTGTTTTCATGTCCAAACTACCTGATATGCTATTTTTGTAATTATTCAGTCCATTGAAAAAAAGTTGTGCGTAACTCAAAAGGTCTCTGCATGAATAAATGATGATGAAATTTATGAGACTGTAGATTAGAAGTTTAAGAATTTTGCTCAAAAATCCCGTTGGCTATCCCGTTCATCGATAAATTGATCTCTGTTTTATCGATATTATTATTATTGAACTTTTGTTATAACCTAATGGCTGAATATTCCTTACATAGAAAATCTCACTCATCTGATCATTGCAGATATTACTTCGTACTGGTTAATACGTGAATCAGATATATGCATGCTACACCAAATTGTATGTACTTTATCACTGCCACACCAGAACCATGAATATGCGATGAAAGTATGGTGAAACAGCATGAAAATGTAAAAAGTAGAATTTTATTGTATCACATTGTTTATATTTCTTGAAATATAGTAATTTCTATCTAACAATTAGTAACATTCATATTTAATCCGTTGTTCTATCTATAGCGGACGTTAATATGCAAGCTAAAGGAAGTCTTCAGGCACCGATTCACTTTGCAGCAAGAAGCAATTCCGTTCGATCCCTGAGGGAGTTGCTAGATCATGGTGCAGATATAGAGAAAAGGGACTTCAAAAGAAGAACACCAATATTCATAGCGGCGGAGAGAGGTATGAATATACAAATTATTGTATTCATGTTATGAAATAGTTGATCTGAATGATACATTTGGAATGATATGCAGCTGAGGTCAACAAAAACACGCTATTGAGTATTTTATTGAAATCAACCAAAGAAGCTTTTTCAAAACTTTATGTACTTTGTTTGAAACTGGCATTATTGTTTAGTTGGATTATTTACTTAAAGGTAAAATAATACTATTGGCCTAATATTTTGAAAATGCAAATTTGAATTGCACTATCCTAAAATCATCACCATCAATCATCATTAATTGAGAAACCTGTAAGCCATTTGGCTTTCCTTCAAAGGGCTCATACATAATAAAGTTAAAATAATTTTGAACGTAATTACGATATAGACAGAAAAAATTAGAGCAGTGAATGATTAATGTATACATGATAGGCTAGATGCTTAGATCTTTACATGCTTAGTTCTAATTATTTATCTTGATATCACATATATCACATAAAGAGTTATGAATTAATCAAAGTCTCATAATTCCGCTTGTGAGTCTCTGAGAACATTTGAAAGTCAGAAATCATTAACTGATTTTCTGATGCCAATAGATCATAGGAAAAATTTTGATAAACATGAATTTTTGTCCAACAAGTTAGTCTTCAGCTTTCTTTGTATTGCTAAAATATAAATAGACAACTACTACTAATTGCATACTGGATTATGAAATTATGCAAACTGTCGAGATAGCCTTGTACAGTAACAAATTTTGCGTATAAAAATTATGATTTTCTTTTTTAAACTATAGTTTTCCAGTGTGAGAATAGAGAAAGTAGATTAAACTCCACTCTTGTTTACGGTTTTTCAGTCGAGAAGCTGTGCTACGCAATACACATTACAATACGGAATGGTCTGACGCTCGATTCTCAAATAGTGAAGAAGGACTAAATTGTAGAATTAACTTTTTTCTGAATAAAATATTACTATTTGTTCTGTTATACCTTAAACTATAGCAAAAAGCCTTGCTTAATTCATATTATAAATTGATGGGAATAAAAGTTTTGGGTATATAGGATAGGATAGGATGAAAGTTTTCTAAGATCATTTACTCAATATTACAAACAATTTGCTAGAAGAAATCCGTCGCTCATGATATATCTATAAGCTATGAAGAAGGCAAAATGCTTCTAATGCAGAAACCTCTCCTAATTATTCATCATTTGAATCAAATTTTTGATTTTGTTGGAATATACTACAATCTAGACATTTTGTTGCCTCCTTCCCATCTTCTTTTTTGCTAACATATACTTCCCAACTGAGATAGGTTTTGATCGCAAAGTTATTATCCTAGGCTATTGTGTCATCCTGGGCTTTCATTTTATATTGACTCGCCCTCATCTACGCCTGGTGAAATGCATTTATTTCTAGAATTCTTTTTTATTTAAAGAGATTATGTCACTGTTTGAATCATGAATATTTTCAACTCACGATAGAAGTATTCTACTCTATATAATTTGATCATCAAAATTGACCCTGAACATTGTATTTCGGATATTCTCGTTTGCAACTTTTTATTGCCAAAAATTTAACGCTATTAGTTTTCTCAGCCAATGATAACTCGAAATAGGCGCTCTTACTCAAAGTTAGTCAAGATTTGAAATCAATAAAACAACAGCTATATTTTGAAATCTCTATTTGACATTAAAAAAGACAGGTTTTGTAAAACAAATTAGCAAATTGGACAATATATTAACATAAGATAGATACAAAAAACATTCAATAACAGTATTTAAGTAATAATTATCACATAATTACCTTAAGTTTATCATACCAAATGACTGATCAACATATAAGTAACCCGGTTGTAATGACAGTATGCTATACGTTATAATATAAATCCACTGCTATGTCAACGGAGATAGACAGCAAGTAACTCCAAAATATATCAAAGAACATAATTACCAAGAGGGCGTTGTTACATGACAATAATTTCTGTTGCCTATGGTGGTAATATAGTTACTACAAGAGAGTTTGAGCGTGATTTTCAGCCTACAACAGTATACTTCTACATGCATAACAGAAGGAGGAGTTGCGACTGAGGATGGAATTTTATTACTTTATTGAAATTGATGATAGAATTGTTGCAACATTAGAATGATTTGTATTTTATCGTTGCAGGATGTTACGACGTTGTTGATCATCTTCTACGCCTTGGAGCTCATGTGGGTGTTTATAATCATGTTGGAACACCTGCTATTTCAATCATTATGAGTAACATGCCTCGATTAGGTGAAAGAGCCCTGATGCAGTTCACTACATATGATGTGCCATCGCGAACAGCAAAATATCACATTCATTTCCTTGAGCTTTCTACATGGAAACTTTTAAGAAAAGAAAGCTGCATTGCTGAAAACATTGGATATCCGCTGAGCCCGCTGAAGGTAAAACTCTCCTGTATATGTTAGGTTAGTAAGCGCATAGAAGAACTGTTATAATTAACCAGGATATTATACAATCATGACATATTGATATTGCCTTGATTAATAACTAAAGAAGAAGAAAATGACTTTTTCTGGGAAGACTCTGATAGGGTAACAGTTAATGTATATCTTGATTATTGCAAATAGGTTTGTAACTTTGAATATTTCTTAAGATTTTACTATAGCTCTTCCGCGAAAATATTTGCATTAATTATTACTATTTGCGATATTACTCTGTGGCATTTGATCAAAAGTGCATCGATGACTAGCAGCAGATCTGTAAACACAGTACATTATAAGGTTGCATACACAAAGTAATGAACTCCAAAATTTACTTTAGAGAAAAAACATGCCATTTCCATAATTTTTTCCATTACATCAGAACTCGGAAGAACTGTAGCTCAAATGATGTGAGGTCCAGACCAAAGAGGAATACGAGGAGGAAATTTTTGGTCAAAATTTTGCACTGTAAATTTTCAGGAAAACGAGCGGGTAGTCGCTCGCTTGATCAGATGAAAGGGTTAATTTAGCTACCAGTAAGAAGACTATTGTGAATTAATTTATATAAGAAGTATAGATATCGTATTATTACTTTTCGATTACACAATTTTATAAATCATTGAAGTTTTTGAATTCTAAATCATAACATGAAATCATTATTTAACAGCTCAATTATCCAATTTTGCTTGTTTTACGCTATCGGTGTTATATATTACAAGCTGAAAATAATGCTAATGGCATTTCTGTATTCCTAAACTATATTATTAATTATATTATTTTACTGTCTTTTAAAATTATACATCGCTAACCATGTGTCACTCGCGTTGATGGAAGAACTTAAATATTATGCACATATGAAAATAATATGGAATGTTGAACCAAAATTGTGGAAATGGCATGTTTTTCTCTAAAGTAAATTTTGGAGTTGTTTACTGTTTGTGCTACCTTATAAGTAATGTACCAAGTTTGATGTGTGCTTGAAATCCGACGCAAGGGGAATGTGACGTCAAAAACGCAAGTATATTTGACGTATTACATTCATTTTCGTAACGCTAAACAAAAAGTGAAATGATCGGGTCGAAGCTTGTAAAACAGGAAATCAACAATTCTACAATAAAGTATGACTAAATATTTTTTTACTTAATATTTAAGAACCGACTGAAAAAACAAGGGATAACTGGAAACATTCAGGCAGAGTTTCGCATTTACATGTATGTCATGACATATCCTCTTTCTTGCATTGCCAATGCGAGATTCCTTGAATGCGTGGGTAAATTTATAACTCATGCTGTTGATTAAAGAGCATTACATTATACATTATTTGAATAAATAAGCATTCTGAACAAATATTTATATGCAAATACATTCTAATATTAATCATATAATTGTTGCAAAACATTTTTCAAGAGTCCTGGGAGGGTAACTTCAATCTGACTGCTATACGTGGACCTGCCACGTTTTTGAGTCTCTTTCCAATGAAGAGAAACTACTTTTTGAGTAGCTAATTTAAGATTTTGGAACTTTTTGGTTGTTGGCCTCCTTTTTCACTTTCTAGAGAACTTTGAATTTAAGAATAATAACTTGGAGAGATTTTGGGTACATTAACAGAATTCTTGGATCTATTTGGGTTCAACTTTTTCAAAAGTGCCCCTCCCCCACCTGTCCGTGCAAGAGTGGTATTACTCTCCGGTGCAATTAGTTCAGCACAATGAATCACACAATTGCAATGTTTAGATCTGGTCATCCAAACAAGCAGGATGATGATGGATATTAGGAAGGCCGGTTCCTTGTCATTCCCTGTGTTTCTATAACAACATTTTGATTTTGTTTTTAATTTTGATTTTACTTAATTCTTTTATCAACAAAGTATTTTAGCCTCAATAGCTGAAATCTATGCCACATAAAAGCATGTGTTTTTTATCATATTTATCAGTTGTAATTTTGTTTATACTTGAGCAGTGAGTGTAGTTTCAGCACTCAACTTTAGGTACAGTGCTGGACATGCTTCATGATTAGACAACTAAAATGGTAATAGTTTATTAGCAAAAGAGACACTACTGTAAATAACGAGATGCCTGTCAGGACAGGATAGTTGTCAGGTTAAATATACCTATTGATGTGGAAATATTGAATTGATAATCAGATTGAAACAGTGTTTTGTTTGCTCGCATTTCAAATTTCCTTTAATTCGAAGGGCCACCAATACAAGAATATGTTTGTTATGAAGGATTTATCAATCCCATTTTATTATATACAAGATGTATCATTTTTCTGATAATATTTCGCTATATAATGTTTTGCAAGTACTTTTGTGTCCAATGTTTGCCATGATTGCCTTCCAAGTACAAGAGAGAACAATCTCTTGTAATTTTCTCCCCTACATCTCTGTTTCTGCCTTACGTGTGTTTTCTTTATATGTTATTCAGGCTTTAATTAATGAAAATAGATTGAATCTCATCATGAACCCAATTATTAAACAATTAGTAAATATGAAATGGGATCACTTCGGTAAATGGAAGGTTTTGCAAAATCTTCTTCTCAATATTATCTATATGTTACTGTGGACCGCTATAGGAGTTACACTTTCCTATGGCTCCGAAGGAAGATATTATCATCCATTGGAGGAAAATTGGTGGAGAATTGGGCTAGAAATTACTGTTATTGTATTGACAATTTGGCTTGCTTCAAAGGTGATTTAAAAATATTTAAACATTCCATATTATACACAATCATCATCATCATCAACATTATATATTCAGATTTTCATTAAGTATAATATTTTTAAAAATATTTTGTATAACAGAGTATAACGGAACAACATGGCAGATTCAATCAAACTATTTATATATTGGCAAAACAAAATTTTCCATCCATAAATATAAAATTTGCTAAAGCTTGTGTCTGACCCTATAAAGTAAATAATGTTCTATATGTATTAATTTTTCAGCATTTTATAAAATTATCAAAAGAAAGAAAGATATAAGGAAGTGAGAAGCATTACAGAATAATGCAACTCGAGCAAGAACGACATTTCTGCCATCCAACGTGGCCAGAGGAAACATTGTTTTTAAACTCAAATATTGAAAAGATTCGAATGAAGCGGAAATATCATATTACGGAGTTGCTGAGCATCGATCTTATTGTTGCTATTTTGATCATGATAATTATTATTTGTAGAGCTATCTATTCTGTTAATGGAGATGTCATGGCTAATAAAATCACTCTATATATTCTACCACCAATGCTTATTTTAATTTGGCTTCGTTTATTAAAGTATTTACGATCATTTCAATATGTTGGACCATTCATTTCAATGCTTGGTCACGTTGTTATTGAAACATTCCGTTTTTTATTCTTGTTTCTCATTATTTTTATACCATATGTGGTGGGATTTTGGACTTTGTTTGGTGGAGTAGAGAGCTATACAACATTTTGGGATGTTATATATCAAGTATTTTTGATGACAGTTGTAGGAAGCTTTAATTTCGACTCATTGGTGGATAAAGATCGTGTCATGGCACAAATTATGGTTGGAACATATATATCTATCGCAGCTGTGGTTTCTCTAAATCTATATATAGCACTACTGAGTGATGCATTTACACGTATATTCTCCAATGCCACAGCTAATGCATATATATTGCAAGCAACTGAACTGCTCGAAATTGAACGATCTTTAAATCATAAAGAATTGGAATTGTATAACAAAACAGTCCGAGAAAAGTATTCACCGATGGTAAGGGATAATCATTTATCTTGAATTGATGGTTATTTTTTCATTTGATAACGCTTGTGATCCTTTTCAAATGTATCTACGATCATCAATGAAAACAATCAAACAACATTTTTGAAGTTTTATATCAACATGATAACATTCAAAGTCAACTACCTTAGATCCAAATGTATTTAGGCACATCCATTCTTTGTTTACCTAGTAAATGTGCGTCTTATAAACGGTGTCGTACTGTGCTTCTTTTACAAAGAAGTTTCTTGAAATACTTGCTTCTCAA
Organism: Haliclystus octoradiatus; assembly: GCA_916610825.1. Lineage (NCBI taxonomy): Eukaryota > Metazoa > Cnidaria > Staurozoa > Stauromedusae > Haliclystidae > Haliclystus > Haliclystus octoradiatus. The sequence goes on from OU744453.1 coordinate 5,971,071, forward strand.
AACGAACGATGTATTGGGTATTTGCGTATTGAAAGTGAAAAAGAAATGGGCATTTAAGTGGAATAGCACTACAGCCTCGCTATCTCAACCTAGAACGCTATTTAACAAGTGGGCTCTAAAGAATTAAGCTCTAAAGAACGATGTTGGACCAACAAGAAGGCAGGAAGACACGTGAAATGCATAATGAGAATCTGGGCAAGAAATATAAATATTATATTTAATTTCTTGATCCCACTTCGTCATGTGGATATGCCCTTGATCCCCGATTACTATAATCACTATCCCTTTATCCGCAATACCATAAAAAGATTCATTCAGATTCATCTTTTACAATTTAAGAGCATTTAAGTTATGCTACAATCTATGTCATTGATTTTCTATTAGCAAATTTGCCTGATTATGGCATTTAATCATTGTAAACGGTAAATTCCATTCAAAACTACGGAAAGTACTGCCATATTTCCTCTTCGTTCTCGGCAAACAAGTATAATTTTTTGATTGCATTTCTTCCCCTTAGCATTCGAATGTCATTTAACAAAATTATTATTTTTCTTATTGTTTATCAAACATTGTTGTTTCAATGTTTATAGACTTTGTTTTTCGGTAGATTGAATTTTTCCGCTAAAGTCATCACGAGTTGAGGATCAATGCTATGGCTCTATAATATATATAATATTCTCTTTTCAGTTATCTACATCATAACTGATTGTCACCCAACACTCTGCCACTGAGCTACAAGTGCACCTGTCAAAATTAAGCTTGCGAGAGCAAAGCACTTATTTCTAGAATAAAATATAAGTGCTTTCACAGAAACAAATTACCTTAAAAGTGGATTAAGACGTCTTCAGAGAATAGATTGTTTCTATCTGTCTTTTCTTAAATATCTATACAAATGTTTTTCAGGTTGTATTTCTGATCAAAGGGTTGTGGAAAAAAAAGGAATCTGTACATGATGTGGTTACATTTCATTTGAATGAAATCCATTTCAAACTTTCAAGTTTAACAGAGCTTTATCGACAGAATTCGGAAGATATTATGATACTCAGTGAGATGGTAAACGTTTGTTGCATTTTTTAAACTTTCTTGTTGATTGCAATACTGTTTACATAGAAATACATAGAACAATAAATTAAAAAAGGTAATTACAGTGGGTGTACTCAGATACACATATAACGTGAAAGTGCTCAATGTTTGATTAAAACAAAGTATTCTATAATAAAAAACAAAGATGAGGCAAAGCCTTTTTCGGTTACTCTGAGCTTCACACTTTAATTGCCATCTTCAGATGGTAGAGATTACCATCTGAACAACGCAATTAGACAGGTGAACCCGCACGTGAAACTCCGAGTAACTGGAAAAGGCTTTGCCTCATCTTGGTCTCTTATTATAGGAATACATAGATAAAAGGATAAAATCAATAACCATCGATTTTATTCTGTTAAACAGAGTTTCGCGTTTCAATTGATCTTCAGACAGAGGCCAAAGCGAATAACTCTGAGTAGCAGAAAAATGTGTGTAATAAGTAGCTCTAATTACTAATTTATCTACATCTTTTTCATAGAGTAACACTGCGATTATATTAAACAAGCCTTCGGCTTGCGGCCTGCGCCAGGGACCAGTCAGCCTTCGGCTTCCTAAAAGAGGTCGCTCCGCTCCCTTTAGTAGCTTGCAGTAAAACTTATCAAAGAAAATTCCTATAAAACAAAAGAGTCATGAAAATGAATTAAGAATGAAGAACAACACTCACTAATAATGCATTTCATTTTTACTAATTAATCCTTGCATGCATGTAAACTATAGTAAAATGAGATTGATACTCTATTGTGCTACCTATTTCAAATTAAATAAATATGGGTCATGTAAAGTAATGGTATTGACTACATGATTCGAATGAATTAAATATGGATTGTATGTCATTTAACCAGTTAATGGACTGGTTTTAACAATGAAACGCAATCGTATGTAATTATTATTGCTGTATCGACTTTTAGTGGTACGAACAACAGGTGATTCTGAAATTTGATACAGTAAATTACATTAATGAGAGACCCAAACTCCAATATTTTATGAACATTAGCCAACTTCTCACAGACAGGACACATGTCTTTAGTGGTCACCATTCACCTACCTCATATATTGATGATTAAAATAAACAATGTGTTGACGTTGTCAATGTATGGCACATTATAAATGTACTTTTCGATAAAACGATAACAGGCAGCTAAATTGTAACTCCGATTTTGTATTTTTACAACTTCCAACTGCTTGACGAGTGAAAAGTAAAATATTAATTCTTTGAATTTGTATATTTGTTATGGGTCAAATCTCTCTGTGTGCAGTGTGGATGACAGAACTGCTGACATAATACTGTGATACATAAAATCATTTCTTCCAACGAAGAGCAGTTCATGACAAAGCAAGCTATTGGCAATACAGTGACACAGTAATCTCTTCTGCCAACGATGAGTTGATAACAAAGTATGCTCTCAGGGATTAGGATATTTGAAAGAAAATTAAAAGTAACGATTGCCATCAGAGTCCTTTAGGCCCTTATGCAACAGGGTAAAAACAACGGCAAAAGTGACTTCGACAGACTTTACATGAGGCATTTAAACATTTAGGTATAATAGAAATATCTTACAGAGAATTGTGTCTTCTGCTTGTGATGTAAAATGGTCGGAGAATTGTTGGATCTGACAGTCCCTCTCCTCCTTCTAGGCATGTCTTCATACTTTTGCAAAATATGACACACTTTCACAAAATATTGGCAGCCATTAATATAAAGCGTGCTCTAAAATTCGTGATGTTGCTAGGCATGACGGGATACACAAAAGCAACGCAGTCTATTTTCCCAAAACGCCTTCGAAATGACTTGTTTTTGTAAATTCAATCGTAATTTATGAGCAATTTGTAGCATTTTAAACTTTAAAAACAAAACATCGGATAGTCGAAGGCCTATAGATAACCCAAAAGCGTATTATAAGTTTGGTAAGTGCGCTGAGAAAAGGAGTTTAATAGTAATGAAACAATGGTGATTTGGTCACCGACACAGTTTGCGTATTATTATTATAAATTATTAATAAATTATTTTGTACAAATATAAACTAATGATAAGAGGAAAAGTATAATTCAATAACATCTTGGGATGATGTTTTCATCCCTTTGCCCCTCTTTATTTCACTTCAAGATCCAAATACTGTATTTCATTGAGATAGATTACGCAGTAGTACAGACGATCAAAATCATATATCAATAATATGATTATGCACCAGGTTGTTTAATATCCCAAAATTAAACTGATGTCTAGTTTCAAAATTTCAGATACAAACTCTCATATTCCTAATTCACCTAATATCCCACTTCATTTAATGTCCCACATTTTATCGGTACAAAAATAGGGAAGTTAAGCATGTTCGACTGTAAATAGATCCACCAATACTTCTAGTGGCATTTCATATGTAATTGCTAATATTGTTCTTTTATTGTAAAATAAAGTAACGTAGACGGTGTCGCCCTACCGAAGGCACCCGTATCACTCCTCCTGATTTTAAACGCTCTTGGTTGATCTCAGCCGCGACACTGCAGATCAATTTCAACAGATTTCTTGGCAGATAGGTCTCGATTGTCAATGCGCAACGATGCGCCGGAGCTACTCACAATGCAATTCCCTCTGGACCATTCCATCCGCCATCCTCAGATTGTACTCATTTGATGTTTCAGATAAAGTCAAGGCTGAGTTGACCTTAGGGGGATTTGAACCACGGTCAATCAGATGTGATCCGATCTGAAGTTCAGTTGCTCTGCCATCTGAGCTAATCCGCCTCCACCTAGCCCCCTATTGTCCACCTAGTCCTAACCCTCCCAGCCCCGCACCGTAAGCTTTCACAAAATAAAATTTGTTGTTATTTCGTTGGCCACAATGTGCTCTCTTACAAATTATATTGTTCAATTATCAAGCGGACCCATTGAGGATTAATTATATTGTAAAAGGAATAATGTTTAGGGAATGAGTTTCGAACTTTCAAGGTGAAAATATTATCATATAGTTGAATAATTTAGTTTCTTGTAAACGAGTGAGCATTGCATTATAATTATTCAGAGAATAAATTATTTCCTATAGAGAAACTTCCAAAAAAAAAAAAATCTTGACAAATTAGGGAAAGCAATCATTCAAGCAGAATATATTATTTGCATAAGAGGGTTACATTAAAGGTACATATAGCAATAAGCAGGTTTAGTGAGTGACGTTTTACTCGTTGTGCAAAAACCCCAAGCAAAAATAAAATATACTAGTGAAGTGAACCCGCTCCACTGAGTGAAGTTTGAAACAAATAAAAAATTTAATTGATATAAGCTAGCCCAAATGATTAATATACAATACAACTGAAGGTCAGTCAGGTATGAAAGACTCTGAGGGCAATCGTTACTTTTACTTATATTGCGCGACGAACATGAGAATGTTAATCAAATTGGGAAAGATAAATCCTAGGAAAAAATACGCTTCGGGCTGTCTAATGAAGGAACATAAAGATATGAACTTAAAACATGGCCTATGATGCCGCAAAAAATTATAAGATACCCAACTGAAAGTATGGATTTGATACATTTACCATGAGAAGTGTAAATCACCAATACAGTAGATACAAACAGACATACATCGAGGTTTATATAGTTGATTGCATGTTGTGAATATGACATTGACATACTGATAAAGTAACTTTCATAGTCCACAAACTATATTAGTTCTATTTTTGTAACAGGTGGATGATCTAAAGAAATTGGCGAATAAAAATATGGATGATATCATGAAAGATTCTCTTATAGTTGAACGAATACTTAAAAAGATTAATAAATCAATTTTCAGCGTTAATATTGCACTTCCGTCTGCAGGAGATAATGATGAAGCTAATGACTCTTATCCGTAGTATTATTTGGCTTTGAAATGAATACAGCTGTAATTGGAGTATGCATGTAAAAATTATATTGGCTTTATTGGTTAAACGAAATATTCAATATTTTAAAATAAATGTAAACTTTTGCGTTGGTATGAAAGGGAAAGTAGCCCCATTTTACAAGTTATTAACTATGTAATGTGGTGTAAGTTGTCTTACTGATTGAACATAGAGCTCAATGCTATAATAGATTGCATGATGATCGCCTTGGCGTGAAACTTCGAGTTGCAAACATCATTTTCTGATGTTTGACTTTACAAATTATTAATTATGTAGTTTTTTGCTGGTATTCTTCATGTTGATATATGCTTAACAAATAAAATTTAAAATCATGCAGATAACGTAACTTCTGAAACTTTTTCTGATTGTGTTAAGTGTTAAGTACTTGTCAAAAAACGTAGAATAATTGAAAAGGAGTCAAAAATGCCTCGTTGTGCTGCCGGAAGAGATGATCTCAAGTAAAATGGTGGTCTGATCCATTGAAACTCACGTCGGATGTTCAAAATAGAAATATTCATTATTTTCCCTTTCTTCTTTTGCTTGAATTCTCTTTCGAAGCCCCTCTATAATAGTTTTAGATTAAAACTAAGGTTTTGATCACTCTAAACTTATTGGTATTTTGTTTTTGAATGAATTTACAAAGCCACTGTGTAACAAAAGAACCGAACGAAATGACACAAAAAAGAACATAATACTAATAAATACTGATAAGACTTTTTCCATGAGATATGGAAATGAGATTTGAGTTTTTCAGGTTAACAACGAGAACATTATGAAGATCTAAAGAAAACATTAAGCATAGATCTAAGACATTATTAGATAAATAATGATAAATGATAGATAATGATAGATCTAAGACATTATTAGATAAATAATGATGTGAAGTTTTCTGAATTTGATAATTATAATGCTCAACGATAAGTTTTAGAGCTGTCTTTCTTGTTTGACTTTAAGAAGGCCACGCCTATATAGGCATGTAACATAAATAACTTTCAAGCAGCGGTAAATCTACCACAAGATGACATTCAAATCGGAAAAATACAGATTTAGCACAAATTTAGCACTCAGCTTTCAAAAGACGTATGGTGTCTAATAGAAAAAAAGGAAACATTACGGGCTGTTATTTTCTCTCTTTATGCTTTCTCGTGTTTCCCAACACCCCTCGTGTCTAGATGAGGCGATCCAAACACTGCTGCCGTGTGGTAACCCTTTAATTGCATACATAGATCAATCATACTGTTTAAGATCTTACATCCAATTCTCAACCTAGGAACATTCCCATACTATACCAAGGGTGTTGCCCTTTCGAATAAGAGGCTTCGAGAGGTAAAAACATAGTACTACTGTTATTGAGACGATCATCTCAACAATATAGTTACTATTAGGGAAATATACAAACGGAAGAAAATGTATCCCATCACGTTTTCATAATGAACAGTCAATACCTTAACAAAAATTTAATCAAACTGTTTGTGGCTTTGTGGCAAACTGTTTCCCGCATTGAATTTTCTTATTCACTGGACTCGAAAACTTTTGGAGAAGCTCTAGAAGTATTGGATTTCCAAGAAAGCAGCAAAATAGAGTCTGAGACTAACATCAACAACAACCAATTAACGATTAGAGTTTGTTCGATGGGTTCGATAATAAATTTAGTAAAAAAAATTACAGTAATACAGCCGTGTCATAAAATAAACCTGATTTCATAGTTTGATGTTTTAAAAATGTCTAACATATCATTCGCAATATAACATTGCTTCTTTCTCACAATGCGAATCCTGTAGTGTAGAAGATTGCAGTTAGAAATTTCAAGTTACAACGAATTCTTTCGTCTGAGATTTATTGGTATCATAATATAGTCATTCAAGCTTCTAATAAGCCTACTCGGAATTTAAGCATTTCATTGTTCTGAGAAGGAATAACAAAATTATATTGATTAAAATTATCTTGCGTTTTTTCGTTAGGGACTGGTATTAACAATGAGACATATGAAATCGACCAGTAACTCCGAATAAGCTTATTTCAGCAGCAAAACAAATACGTTTTATTCAGTATCAAGATTCAATTGACATGTCGTTGTGCTAGTTTATATATATCCAATTAATTTGTTTCTCGTGCACATAGATATCCTTTATTCCATTCCCTATTATGTGGTTCCTGCCATTTCATGCAGCGTACATTGCGACCATTCAAAGGTTTATCATTGGACCATTGGAAATGGTAAGGAGATGAACGATTGACACATAAAAACCCATTTTGAAATGTGCTAGAGCGACGTGATGATTGACTTATCTTCGTACATCTCATACCAAAAACAGGACCTAAAATTAATATATACAATGTATCTAAATAATGTAATATAAGGTAAAACACATACATATGTGAAAATGCTTAATGTTTGTTAAACAGACCATATATACAATTGAGACAAAGATGAGGCAAGGCCTTTCCGTAACTCCAAGTTTCCCGTGTTTATTTCACGATCATCAGACGGTATAATACATATTAAAAAACATACCACTAAACTCCTGTGAACATACATAAGACGCAATTTATGCCATTCTTCTAATACAAAGGTTTTTATCTGCTATTGTTAGGTCTATTGTCATAATTAATTACAGGATTGAAAAATTTCGTAAGTAAAACTTATTTTCGTGTTGGCATTTTGATATCAGTTCCGATCTTTTGTTAAGTAAATTAGGTAAATGTGATGTTATTATATGGTATTTTTAAGTAAGACATAAGTTGCATTTTTTAGACATATTACTGTAGGCGTTAGCTTTGGCGATTATCGACCATTTGACATTAAAATCTGTGTTATTTTCCTTGAGATTCCATATAAGTTTAGAAAGTTCCGTTTTATTTTTGTATTTTTTTGTTTTCGTGTTGAATGACGATGCGTGGTTTGCGTGGCGGGTTTTGAACGATTTTTCTGTGAGTCCGATATAATTGTAGCTGGTATTATTTGATGTTAGTGTAACACTAGCGTTGTAAATGATGTTGGATGACAAGCATTTATTATCAAGCGGGCACTTATCCTTCGCTCTGCAATTGCACATTCGGTCATTATTTTCCTGTCGATCATTAGGAATTTTGTTGTTGTGGTTGTTTAGTATTTCCCTATGTTGTCCATGCAGCTGTAGCTGACTTTCATTGTGTTCTTAATGAAAATTTTGCTAAGTCTATGATATTCAAAAAGTGTTTAATTATTAATAAGCTTTAAGAAGATTTTGCCAATGTTAGTGACGACGTTTTGCTGAATGGTGGTTTAAATCATATAATTTGCCTTCTTCTGTTACTAGTATACGTTGTATTACTACGGAAGCTGTATTCAAGTTCTGTATCGTACCCGCTTTCCTTTAGAGCCTTTTCAAAAATAGGTTTGGCACGATTGAATTCATCATTGCTTGAAGATAGATCGCTTATTCTTTGATTGATAGCGCGTGGAAGTTGTTTCATAATTAATGATGGATTATTTGCTTTTGAGTTGATGTACATAGGGGTGTCATTTGGTTTTCGGTAAGGTTTATAGGAGCCATTAATGAGATTTAGCGTAACATCTAGGCAATTAGTGATTTTGAGATTGGATTCATTAGAGATTTTGAGACCATTGTCTTTAAATAACTTGGTTATTACATACTTTAATTTTTCTGCTCTTTGCCCAGTTGCATTCTTAAGGAGTGCCAGTCCGTGATCTCTATAAAGCCCTATATGGTTTATATTATGCTTCATGGCTACTTGATTGAGAATGAACAGTGCTACTAGTTCGCAGAAATCAGCTCCGTCATAGCTTCCCATAGTGACATCGAAAAGCGATTGACTGTCCCTTTTTACCCATGTGTTGCTGCTGTCAAATAACAATGATTTTCATGCGTGAATTATTGTATTGACTGAATGTGCAATTGCAGAGCGAAGGGTAAGTGCCCACTTGATAATAAATGCTTGTCATCCAACATCATTTACAACGCTAATGTTACACTATCATCAAATAATAATACCAGCTACAATTATATCGGACTTACAGAAAAATCATTCAAAACCCGCCACGCAAACCACGCATCATCATTCAAACCCGAAAAATATAAAAATAAAACGGAACTTTCAAAACTTATATGGAACCTTAAGGAAAATAACACAGATTTTAATGTCAAATGGCTTTGCCTCTTCATTGTCTCAATTTTATACAATGTATCTCGTAATAATCTTTTAGAGCTATTCATCTAGCTTTATAGTTCCTATCGTCTAAACTGTAATATAGTATGGCCTTTACACAATTTGTTTCTCAGAATCATGACTTGTTGATGTGTACATCTATCTACCACATTATAATAAAACTTGCCTATCTAATACATATTTTATGATTTTATGGTAAAACGTCCTTATATGGTTGTATTGGAAATATGTGATTCTTTGTTGAAATTTGATATAGACCTTTTTCATGTCGGTATTATTGGTGTGTCCCGTTCTCTCCAAAATTCACTACACGGTTTATCAATCTTTTTTTTAAATAATTCTCATTAAACTCATTGGCAAAATGGGGAATGCATTTTATTGTATTGTGTGTAATATAATAAAATGTGATACTATATAATTATTTTACACAATAGCAGGTTTTCCCTGAAAAATAATTTCTTGTCTGATCGGCTATAAACTATCAACAATCATTTTTTTCAGTTGATATATATCAGAATCAATGCCTACTCTTGAAATCTTTTTTCAGTAGAATTTTCTGAAGCGTTGATTGTTATCAGTGTATATTCAACAGCAAACTCACCTCTTGTTGACCAACTGACCCCTGGGTTCTGCTTAGCTTTATTTACACAAAAATGATTATTCTGCCAGTTTGGAGATGGTACTTGAGCGACATTTACACATGAACATTGGTGGCATGCAGGTCTTCCATTCCAAGACCATGTAAATGAGCCAGGCCATGATGGGTATGGACCAGGGCCTATTCTGTCTATAAATTAAAAACGATAGTCATATAATTTGTTATGATCTTTTACAATGATTTGAAAGTAATGGAACTAGTAATTTCATGACTGGAATTGCAAATTGCTAGAGTCCCGTCATAAAATAGCCCTTAATTCCTTAGTTCCATGTTCTATAAAGGCATAGGCACAAGCGAAGTAAGAGAGTAAACCTCATTGAAAATAAACGATGTATTGTTGAATGAATATTTGGTTCAGAGGAAATTAAATTTTGTACAATATTTGCCACACAAAATCATGATTACGAGTTTAGTTGGATCTTTTTAAAATTAATTTCTAAGATCATAACTCCTGAGTGTTCATGCTACACATTACAGCAGTTTAAGGTCTGCTTTAAAAATTGAGTAGGACTTTATATTAAAACTTAGCAATATTTTGATAACAAGAGCAATAAAACTGAATAAAAATGTGTTCCATTTCGGTATCAGCGTATCTCGGGGAGTAACTTCTTGTTTTAACTATGTTGCTTCTTCTCCAACAAAATTATGTTGACGTGTTGTATACAAGGATTATATTGTAGGTAATTCAATTTAAAATAAACGATAATTATACTTGATCATAGTCCTTACCTGGTCCTTTCGTGGTTGTTATTTCGATTGGCATCGGAGGCATGATGGTAGTTTGACCCAATCCGTTACCACCATGCACTTCAATTGGTTCAGTTGGTTTAGGATGAATAGAAAATACTGGTTCAATCGTATTAGGATTAGAAGTGATGGTTATAGTTGGCTCAGTAGGAGGGACTGGTGATGGAGTTGTTGATACAAATATGGGTGTGGAAGTTGTGGGAAAAACGGTTGGTGGATCAACCTCAGAAGGGGTCTCTGTAGTTGTGACTTCGATTACAACAGGTGGTGGAGCAGTTGTCATAACAGGACCAATTGGTGGAGAGTCAGTTGTCGTTGTAGCTTCGGTAACAACTGGAGGTGGAACAGTTGTCGTTAGAACGACGCTAGCTGTTGTAACTTCAGTTACAGGTGGAGGTATAGGTGTTGTGGTTTGTTTAACTGTTACAGCAACGGTTGTAGAATCAGTACTAGGTGGAGGACCAGTGGATTCTGGAGTTGGCTGTGTCGGCACTACAGTAGTTGGATTAGTAATTTCAGGTAGTTTAGTTGTTGGTGTTTGACTTCCAGGCACAGTGATCACTGGTGTTACAATGGGAACTGGAGTTGTAGTTGCAAGAGTGGTAGGAATCAACACCTGTGTGGTGGCTGGGACAGCCGTAGTTGGAGGAATAGCTGTTGTCGTTAATGCACCACAGTTGAACTGTTTTCGTAACTGCTGGATGTCAATTGTGCTAAATCCATCCCGCTGGCCAACCGTTACTGCTGGATCGATTAATGTTTGGTTGAGAATAAGTGTTGGTTTTCCGTTAATGCTAAAAGCTGTTACTGGATAATGCATAATGCTAGCATAATCGTAAGAAGCTCCCAGATAATCTGCGATACCATGAGCATACTTTTCAAAGTTACCTTCCATACCTTTAAATAAATCAAATGTCAATCTAAAATGATATCAAAGAATCCAGCAAAAAGGAATGTGCATGGAATCATACATTGAACATAACTTGAATATTTGATTACATTAAGTGCAATTAAATCATAGGCTCAATTTTGCTATTGGGATATCAGAACAAAAGTAGATCTAGTAAAGCTATATTAAAACAGTGTTGGTCATAATGTATCAATTTCAGTAGATGCAAATCAAATCTGCAATGAATTACTAAATAAATGATAAAAAGTGAAGAGAAATAATAAGCTCCAAATTTCTATTGAAGTAGCGTGCGCGCAGACCCAAATATGTTTTTAGGATTAGTAGGGTTTGAGTAGCATCAACAGAAATCTTGTCCTCGACTGAATCAGGGGAGTGGCTAAACGTGAGAAATCTATTCTTCGTCTATTTTTCATCAGCCAATCGAGATCTGGTTCTAGTTTTGCAGAATTCACTAGCAATAGCAATTGGCTGATTTAGATTGCAATTGGCTGATGGTAGATTTCTCATGCTTAGCCACTCCCCTTATTTCAGTCCAGCGCTAACTGTCTAGTGAAATTACGCAGACGCTATTAATCATAAATAAAAGATTTGCGACTACGTGCAGGCTGTGTTGAAGGGGATTCCTTTCTTTTCTCGTTGAATATAGATCATGAAATAAAATTCAAATAATTTGTGAATTAACTCATGCCGTGTTATTTTTATGTGACGAATACGGCATACATTATGTTGCTCAATTACATATGTATATGATTAGCATAGTAGTCATGACTTGGCAGCCAAATGGATTGAGGACATCAAAAGATAACAAATATATTAATTGAACTAAGCGCATCAAAATTCATGAACAAAAACAAGGACTTGCATAGTAATAGTAGATATAAAAAAGTAATATCAATTAATATTCAATAGAAGCAATAGAAAAATAACGTAAAACAGTCTTTTGGAGCCAGGAGACTTGGAAAGGCTTCAGCTCCAGCTTTTAGCCATTAGCCTCCCTCCTCTCCACAATAGTTTGTTAATAAAATTTTCTGTACTGGTGGTATATTTGAAACTGCTTCGTGCAGTAGGTAATTACGATTGCAAATAATGGACCAATAATGAGCAACTTTGCATGCGAGTCTACACAAGAAAAATCCATACCTCAGTCGTCAAGATGTAAATTTGAATATATATTACAAAAGTCAAAAAATAGTATCAATACTTTGGTATTTCTATTTGAGAGTTCACGCTACGCATTCATGCCATTGCGCGTCAACAAATTTCTATTTAGAGTAGTTTCTTCGATGTAGCCTATTCAAGATTGACATGCAATCTAATGTCAGAGTTGTGCAACCCAAAAAGACCATATTTTCCTTTCTATACTTAGTCAGATAGAATAATTAGAAAAACTTAGGCCAGCATGCGTCCTGACCTCCAACATGAAGGGCACTAGAGGCCCTATTGTTCGGTGCGACCAGCAACACCCCCCCACCCCCAATTCCAATTCTGCTTTAGAAGTGCCTGATCCAAAGTAAATAGATGAATTGCGCCATGCTCCTCAGAGCAACAGCAAAATAAGAACATATCTGCTGAATGATAATCCACATAAAATATTAAAAATTATTGTTAGGAGACATAACTTAGAGCATTTAAGCTCAAACCTTAAGAACCCGGATGGGGATGAGCTCCTCAATTTTGTTATAAGGGGGGTTCAAATATTTGATGGTACCTGGTTTACCAAATTTCTGGAGAAAATCTTGAGATACATTTTACTATAACAATTGTTGAGGTATCAGTTTTATTCAAAGTAAGTGCAACAACAAATTAATTGAATTTCTTTTTATAATTATTTTAGTTGATGGTCATCCTCTCAAAATTCTATTTGAACAACCCCGTCGAAGTGCAATGCAGGATACCTCCCCCTAAAAAGTAAAAAAGTAATGTAGATGGAGTCGCCCTACCGAAGTCACCATTACCACTCCTCTATTTAAAGATGAATGGGATTCTTCGCTGGGAGCAATGATTTTGACGCTCTTTGTTGATCTCAATCGCGACACTGCAGATCGATTTCATCAGATTTCATAGCAGATATGTCTCGATTGTCAATTGTCAATGCGCAACGATGCGCCGCAGCTACTCACAGTGCAATTCCCTCTGAGCCATCCCATGCGCCGCCATCCTTAGATGGTACTCATTTGATGTCCCAGATAAAGTCAATGCTGAGTTGACCTTCAGGGGATTTGAACCACAGTCGATCAGATATGATCCGATCTGAAGTTCAGTTGCTCAGCCATCTGAGCTAATCCTCTTCAGAGCCGGGTGTATGAAACTGTAAAGCTAACATTTCTAGAAATCTGACAACGCTTGAGTCTTGTCAATCTAATTATTCTGATAAAACAACTGTACTATTTCAGAAAGATTTATCTCATTGCCCTAACTATGCTGCTTCTAAACAACTATTTTTATTACAAGCTATGCAATATTACAGCAGCTTATGCTATCAGTATACAACTTTGAAGTTTAATTTTCTAGAGATCCGAGGCAGTACATTCTGGAATGCGTTTAAGGGAATGCAAACCCCTCAGCAGCAACCCCCTCAATAAAAAAGATATTGAGAAAACTGAGTCTTCACTTCAAGGATAAAATACCAAATTGAAATATTGCATGAACTTATTTAATAAGATTAGCTCCTGGACATCGTCTATAGAATATAGTATTTGGATACCACCATTTACATTTAAATTTTTCCTTGACCATTAATGACTTGATCTATTAGCAAACAAAATATCTTAACTATCTAACTTCAAGTTTGTACGAAATATTTCTCATATTTTTCGGGATTTTTGCTTGCTTATTTGCCAATAAACTTGACTGGGTAATGAATGGAGGCTTTTTATATCAATTATCTAATTTTTTTTTGTCTACCAAAATGGATTGTTGGATATTGTAATATATTCTACTGTGCTCGCAATAATTCATGATTGTTTTACCTGCAACCAAATTGCTCCATTGGACCTGCACATACGAGTCTCTGTCTAAACGGGTGTGTTCATGAAAATATCCAAGGGCGTGCATCATCTCATGGAGTGCTGTTCCTTTGCGTTGGCAACCAACTCCAAGCGATATTTGTTGTTCACCACCAACTTTTCCAACGTATGACCAGCAGCTGTAATTATGAAATTTTACGTATGAAGAACATAGAAAATGACAAAGTTCCCTAATTTTAATTTAAGTCAGTCCATTTTTCCTATATAGTATACAGAAGTGAAAGTTATTGTATACTGGGTTCTAGGAAATGACTTTCATATGGTATTTCCAAGGACTGCAGTTCATTATCCCATTAAGAAAAGAAGAAAGTATTGCTCGGAATAGTTGTCAGCATGAATAATCAGAAAATGGAAACTAGCAATTATCAAACATACACACAATTTTGACAGCAAAGATAATAAGAACAATGGTCAATCTAAAATTTTCCGAGACCATGTACATTTCAAGAGAAATCGGAAACAACTTCTGTGAAACCGTTTACAAAGTTAATTGTCCTGAAAACAAAAGTCTTGAAAAAGGTAGTCCCTATTAAGGACTTCTTAACGAATCTTCTGACCTTAAAAGCCTGACAAGAACAAAAATAACATGAAGATTATCCTAATCACTAATAATGAATTTATGAGTTTTTCATTTCTGTAAAAAAACGGTGACAGCTAGTGAATTGCTTAAGGAAATGTGAATATTTGCAAATTACTTATATTTAAAGATAGTTTGATGAGTCCTCAGAATTAAGTCTGACCTACTTAAGTCTGGACTTAAATATGTATATATACATTTTTACGGAATATCATAGCTAAAGATAATTTATAGTAATACTTAGATATGCAGCGTACAGTATACAAGTTAGAGCATCTATTTACAAAAGTAGAGACACCCTTTCATGTGCCGCTCACAACTCCAATTGGACAGATGCTATTCACTTGATTTTATGGACACTATTTTCGCTCGTTCAAACACAGGCTTGCAAAATTTGAATATAACGCGCGAAAATAATATCATGAATTCGAAAACGATTTGTTAAAAGCAAAACCTCGTTTTCAATGGAATGAAAATGGCAACTTTTCAGACCAAAAAGTTGTTTGTTTTAACTCATATAATTAGATGGCTCCGACACGATTTTTATGCAGTACATATTTGATCTTGTAAGAAAGATAACAAGCACCCATTATTTGAAACTTTGATGCTAGGTGAATTATTTTTCTGTCAAATTATTAATTATTTCAAAATTGAATATCAATTCCTCATGTAAATCTTCTCTTCTCTTCTAGTCTTCTCTCTAAAATATCGATGTATTTAATTTAGCTATATCAACGTTGAATTACTCCAAAATTTTGTATCATACTCTATTATGGGAAGCAGAAGTTTCAAACATCTTATTTAGGAAGGAGAAGTTTCTGGAGGAAGAAACACGACTGATTATCCATACCAGCATGTCAGACTTTAAAGCAGAATTAATAGGAAGTTTAGAATGTAGTGTTGCAATCATTATATTATCTTGATCTATCATTTCTGCTATCGACTGTGATTTGGTATTATTTATATCACTATTTATTAACACCGTTGTCCGTTTTGTCAGTCCTGCAAAAAAAGGTTCTAAATACTGTTATCACTTTATGCACATTTATCAGGTATTTCTAATTAGATGATGGTGATGATGATGATGGTGATGATGATGATGATGATGATGATGATGATGATGATGATGATGATGATGATGATGATGATGATGATGATGATGATGATGATGATGATGATGATGTTTGTTTTGGTTTGTTTTGATTTAATACCAATATACCAGTTTACATAGATACAGGTGTGTGGTAAGTATTATTTAATATTATTATTATGTTGTTATTCGATATTTGTATATATATATATATTTTTATTTATTTTTTATTTAGCATAGTTGTTATAAGAACCTATTTATCCCTGTTGCTTCTAAATAACAACAAGTTAAGATAATATTGATTCACTATATAGTTATAAAATTATCAAAACATGGGTCATTCTATTATTCACTATTGCAAATTATTATAGCGTTTCTGCAAAGATTCGTAAAGAAATCTTCCCAACAGTTTCTTTGTTTGTAACTCTGTTTGGGAAAAGAGCAGTTCCAATTTCTCTGTATCCGAGAATACCTGAAAGTTGTTATGCAACTTTTCTATTTTATTAAAAAACGCTACCCTCAAGTTACTATTTATATTACAGTTAAAGAGTAGATGTATCTCATCGTCGATACTGTCACTATCGCAATGGGGACATAGCCGGTCCTCGTAGGGAATGTTAGAATATCGTCCGGTCTGTACTCCGAGCTTATGAGCACTGATTCTGATCTGAGTTATTGCTATCCTAGACTTTTTATGTGGAAGTAGCAAATAATTTTCAAATTCAAATTTATGTTTGATTGTTTTGTAGAATTTCAATTGGTTCGATTGGCCTGGAGTGTTAGAGTTTAGATTAGTTTGCTCAAAGTTGATTTTGTATTCGTTATTTAATTGATCTTTTATAGAGTTGATTAGTTTTATTTGATCAGAGTTTTGGTTAGTTTCTTTAGAGATCAAAAGCTGTAAATTGCTTCCTATTTCGGACAAATGATGTGTAACTTTACCCAGCCATGAAGTTGATGAACTGTTGACGATTTGTTCACCAAATGCCTTGTACAGTATCCTACTTTTTTGGAGTTAATCATTCGAACAAGGAATTTGATCATATTAATTTTAACGTCAATCTGTAGAGGGATGATCCCCAATTCCGCTCTAACAGCTATCTTACTGGAATTCTTTCTAACATTTAATATTTTCCGCATAATATCTCGCTGTACAGTTTCTATTTGGTTATTTTCAATGTGAGTAACAGAATCACCCCAATCATCACTAGCATAGAGAAGTATGGGTTTTATCATGGTAGTAAACATTGTTTTGTGAATTGCGACATAGCTGGTTGACGACCGCCCCATAGAGCGCTGTGTTATTGCCCATGCTTTTTCGGCTTTTGTGCAAAATTGCTTAATACCAAAACATTGTTTTGAGGAGCAATAAAACGAAAAACCTAGATATTTGTAATTTTCAACCATTTCGATGGGGGTATTATTAATGGAAAAGAAATGTTGCTCATCAACATATTTTTTTGAGAAGATCATGCATTTTGACTTTTCATAATTAATTTTGAGCTTCCATTGCTCGGCGTAAAGATATGCTTTCTCCATGCATTTTTGGAGACCCTCTTTGGTTTGAGAAAATAAGACTATGTCGTCGGCAAACATTAAACAATTCAATGGCTTATCAGCAAGAAAAACTGGATGTGTTGATTGACATGTTAAAGATTTTGCAAAATCATTGATATAAATATTAAAAAGATTAGGACTAAGGATACACCCTTGGCGAACGCCAACACTGGGTGAGATCGACGTAGTCAAAAGATTGTTGTAAATGATATTTGCTTTGTTATGAACATATAAGTTGTCAATTATTTTATAAAAAATTCCATCGATGATTAATTGCTTTAGCTTCAATAAAAGGCCAGGATGCCAAACAGTGTCGAACGCCTTTTTCAAATCAATGAAACAGGTAAAAAGCTTTTTATTATTTTTTGTGTACTTCGAAATAAGGGTTTTAAGGAGAAACAAATGATCTGCCGTTCGTTTATTTTTTTGAAAACCACCCTGTGCTTCATGAATTATATCATTTTCGTCATATATCATTATATCATGATGATGATGATGATGATGATGATGATGATGATGATGTTTGTTTGTTTGTTTGTTTGTTTTGATTTAATACCAATATACCAGTTTACATAGATACAGGTGTGTGGTAAGTATTATTTAATATTATTATGTTGTTATTCGATATTTGTATATATATATATTTTTTTTTTTTATTTTCTATTTTGCATAGTTGTTATAAGAACCTATTTATCCTTGTTGCTTCTAAATAACAACATATTATGATAATATTGATTCACTATGTAGTTATAAAATTATCAAAACATGAGTCATTCTATTATTCACTATTGCAAATTATTATAGCGTTTCTGAAAAGATTCGGAAAGAAATCCTCCCAACAGTTTCTTTGTTTGTAACTCTGTTTGGGAAAAGAGCAGTTCCAATTTCTCTGTATCCGAGAATACCTGAAAGTTGTTATGCAACTTTTCTATTTTATTAAAAAACGCTACCCTCAAGTTACTATTTATATTACAGTTAAAGAGTAGATGTATCTCATCGTCGTACTGTCACTATCGCAATGGGGACATAGCCGGTCCTCGTAGGGAATGTTACAATATCGTCCGGTCTGTACTCCGAGCTTATGAGCACTGATTCTGATCTGGGTTATTGCTATCCTAGACTTTTTGTGTGGAAGTAGCAATTAATTTTCAAATTCAAATTTATGTTTGATTGTTTTGTAGAATTTCAATTGGTTCGGTTGGCCTGGAGTGTTAGAGTTTAGATTAGATTTCTCAAAGTCGATTTTGTATTCGTTATTAAATTGATCTTTTATAGAGTTGATTAGTTTTATTTGATCAGATTTTTGATTTGTTTCTTTACAGATCAAAAGCTGTAAATTGCTTCCTATTTCGTACAAATGATGTGTAACTTTACCCAGCCATGAAATTGATGAACTGTTGACGATTTGTTCACCAAATGCCTTGTACAGTATCCTACTTTTTTGGAGTTAATCATTCTAACAAGGAATTTGATCATATTAATTTTAACGTCAATCTGTAGAGGGATGATCCCCAATTCCGCTCTAACAGCTATCTTACTAGAATTCTTTCTAACATTTAATATTTTCCGCATAATATCTCGCTGTACAGTTTCTAATTGGTTATTTTCAATGTGAGTAACAGAATCACCCCAAACATCACTAGCATAGAGAAGTATGGGTTTTATCATGGTAGTAAACATTGTTTTGTGAATTGCGACATAGCTGGTTGACGACCGCCCCATAGAGCGCTGTGTTATTGCCCATGCTTTTTCGGCTTTTGTGCAAAATTGCTTAATACCAAAACATTGTTTTGAGGAGCAATGAAACGAAAAACCTAGATATTTGTAATTTTCAACCATTTCGATGGGGGTATTATTAATGGAAAAGAAAGGTTGCTCATCAACATATTTTTTTGAGAAGATCATGCATTTTGACTTTTCATAATTAATTTTGAGCTTCCATTGCTCGGCGTAAAGATATGCTTTCTCCATGCATTTTTGGAGACCCTCTTTGGTTTGAGAAAATAAGACTATGTCGTCGGCAAACATTAAACAATTCAATGGCTTATCAGCAAGAAAAACTGGATGTGTTGATTGACATGTTAAAGATTTTGCAAAATCATTGATATAAATATTAAAAAGATTAGGACTAAGGATACACCCTTGGCGAACGCCAACACTGGGTGAGATCGACGTAGTCAAGAGATTGTTGTAAATGATATTTGCTTTGTTATGAACATATAAGTTGTCAATTATTTTATAAAAAATTCCATCGATGATTAATTGCTTTAGCTTCAATAAAAGGCCAGGATGCCAAACAGTGTCGAAAGCCTTTTTCAAATCAATGAAACATGTAAAAAGCTTTTTATTATTTTTTGTGTACTTCGAAATAAGGGTTTTAAGGAGAAACAAATGATCTGCCGTTCGTTTATTTTTTTGAAAACCACCCTGTGCTTCATGAATTATATCATTTTCGTCATATATCATTATATCATGATGATGATGATGATGATGATGATGATGATGATGTTTGTTTGTTTGTTTGTTTGTTTTGATTTAATACCAATATACCAGTTTACATAGATACAGGTGTGTGGTAAGTATTATTTAATATTATTATGTTGTTATTCGATATTTGTATATATATATATTTTTTTTTTTTTATTTTCTATTTAGCATAGTTGTTATAAGAACCTATTTATCCTTGTTGCTTCTAAATAACAACATATTATGATAATATTCATTCACTATGTAGTTATAAAATTATCAAAACATGTGTCATTCTATTATTCACTATTGCAAATTATTATAGCGTTTCTGAAAAGATTCGGAAAGAAATCCTCCCAACAGTTTCTTTGTTTGTAACTCTGTTTGGGAAAAGAGCAGTTCCAATTTCTCTGTATCCGAGAATACCTGAAAGTTGTTATGCAACTTTTCTATTTTATTAAAAAACGCTACCCTCAAGTTACTATTTATATTACAGTTAAAGAGTAGATGTATCTCATCGTCGTACTGTCACTATCGCAATGGGGACATAGCCGGTCCTCGTAGGGAATGTTACAATATCGTCCGGTCTGTACTCCGAGCTTATGAGCACTGATTCTGATCTGGGTTATTGCTATCCTAGACTTTTTGTGTGGAAGTAGCAATTAATTTTCAAATTCAAATTTATGTTTGATTGTTTTGTAGAATTTCAATTGGCTCGGTTGGCCTGGAGTGTTAGAGTTTAGATTAGATTTCTCAAAGTCGATTTTGTATTCGTTATTAAATTGATCTTTTATAGAGTTGATTAGTTTTATTTGATCAGATTTTTGATTTGTTTCTTTAGAGATCAAAAGCTGTAAATTGCTTCCTATTTCGTACAAATGATGTGTAACTTTACCCAGCCATGAAATTGATGAACTATTGACGATTTGTTCACCAAATGCCTTGTACAGTATCCTACTTTTTTGGAGTTAATCATTCTAACAAGGAATTTGATCATATTAATTTTAACGTCAATCTGTAGAGGGATGATCCCCAATTCCGCTCTAACAGCTATCTTGGAATTCTTTTTAACATTCAGTATTTTCCGCATAATATCTCGCTGTACAGTTTCTATTTGGTTATTTTCAATGTGAGTAACAGAAACACCCCCAAACATCACTAGCATAGAGAAGTATGGGTTTTATCATGGTAGTAAACATTGTTTTGTGAATTGCGACATAGCTGGTTGACGACCACCCCATAGAGCGCTGTGTTATTGCCCATGCTTTTTCGGCTTTTGTGCAAAGTTGCTTAATACCAAAACATTGTTTTGAGGAGCAATGAAACGAAAAACCTAGATATTTGTAATTTTCAACCATTTCGATGGGGGTATTATTAATGGAAAAGAAATGTTGCTCATCAATATATTTTTTTGAGAAGATCATGCATTTTGACTTTTCATAATTAATTTTGAGCTTCCATTGCTCGGGGTAAAGATATGCTTTCTCCATGCATTTTTGGAGACCCTCTTTGGTTTGAGAAAATAAGACTATGTCGTCGGCAAACATTAAACAATTCAATGGCTTATCAGCAAGAAAAACTGGATGTGTTGATTGACATGTTAAAGATTTTGCAAAATCATTGATATAAACATTAAAAAGAATAGGACTAAGGATACACACTTGGCGAACGCCATCACTGGGTGAGATCGACGTAGTCAAGAGATTGTTGTAAATGATATGTGCTTTGTTAGGACCATATAAGTTATCAATTATTTTATAAAAGATTCCATCGATGTTTAATTGCTTTAGCTTCAATAAAAGGCTAGGATGCCTAACAGTGTCAAACGCCTTTTTCAAATCAATGAAACAGGTAAAAAGCTTTTTATTATTTTTTGTGTACTTTGAAATAAGGGTTATAAGGTAAAACAAATGATCTGCCGTTTGTTTATTGTTTTGAAAACCACACTGTGCTTCATGAACAATATCATTTTCGTAAAGGAAATGTCTGAGCCTCTCATTGAGGATAAGACAGAGCAATTTACCAAGAATACTAGTGAGACTTATTCCTCTGTAATTATGTGAGTTGAGCTTGTCACCAGATTTAAAAAGGGGTAAAATAAAAGACTCTTTCCAAGAATTTGGAAAGTAGCCAGATTGAAAAATTTGATTGAATAGGTTTTTGTAAACGTCGATAAATTTATCTGCCGTTGCATGGACCAATTCTGCCAATATTCCATCCCTACCAGATTATTATTTTTTCAAGAGTTTTATGGCAGAGATATTCTCCCTGTCGAGATCTCCCACGAAATTGGATTCAGGTTGGGATTGCATAACAGTATGATTCCCATCTACAGTATCATACTCGATAGGATTCTCTTCATGGAGTTGCTTAAAATGAGATAGGAGCTCATAGGCATCAGGCAGTGTCTCATTTTTATTTTCAGATTGACAGTTCAATTTCTTTTTTATATTGCTTTCTTAACCAGCAAATCCTACCTCGAAGAAATGGATCATTAGGGTGCCTTTTCAAAATTCTGATGATGTTATTTAGTCGTGATTCTATACGAGAACATGATTTTGTGTACCATCGTGTTTTGAATTGCCTAGCATGTTTTCTGCTTTTTAAATGTTTTCAATTTCAAAATGCCTTGAGCGGACGTTGTGAGCAAATCCGAAATGTTATCCATGATCTGGTCAATGTCTTCAGTTGATGTTAATATTTCTGAAGAGAGTGATTCAATAAGGCGTTCATGAGATTCGCTAGAGAATCGTTCTGCGTAATCAGATTTCTTTTCGTCGCACCACAAATATCGGGGTGGTCTCTCTTCGACAAGAATGCTTGAGCAATCATTGTTTGTATGCCTTAGAGTAACGTTAAGAAACAAATTAATTGAGCAATGATCTGAAAGTAACAATGCATCTTTATCGACTTTGATTGATTTGAGAACTGATGGTGATTGTAAGTACAATTGTTCTGAGGCCAAAACAAAATCGACCAGACTAGACCCAATATTACCATGGTATGTAAATTCACCTTCCTCGTCACCTTTTAGTCGGCCGTTAAGGATCCGAAGTTGGTTGCTAGTGCAAATACTGATTAAATGTCTACTATAATCGTTGATTGTATTATCTCGAGTTTTTCTTAGAACTAAATTGTGATAGTCGGGTACATACGTTGGAGGTAAATCATTTAATTTGCCTAGTCGAGCATTGAAGTCGCCGCCAACCAGCATATCGCAACCACCCGGTACATTTATCAATTCGTTTTGCAAAATTTCAAATACCTGATTTTTATGAATAGGATTTACCGAAGAGTATTGTGGACTAACATATACGAAAGCAATATACAAGTCCTTATTGAGACCGAAAGCTAACCTATTCAATTTTAACCACATTATATCTTCTGAATTTGACGGAATTTCGGTAAACGCATGTTTAATATTACAATTTATGAGGACTGCTAATCCTCCTGAGCCTCTACTACAATTTGGTTGTTTACTTGTTCTATGTTTATAAATTATATCATAATTTGGGGGAGGGTGAAAATGTGATGACCTTTGAGTCCATGTTTCGCTAAGAAAAATGACATCATTTTTTAAAAATTTTTGAAAATCGGGATTCGCTAGCTTAGAGCCCAGACCGTTGATGTTCCAAAAGGTAAAAGTAAGATTTTCAGGGATTTCCATAGTTTATATTGGAGAATTTCGAGGGATGAGACACATCTCTCGAATGTAAGGGCTTTACTATATCTATTGTAACGCTATTTCTAATAAAAATATATTTTAAACTATTCTTAACATCACTATAACTAGTCTCAGTAGCTACGATATCAATGATGTCACACATAAACTTATCTGAATGGTAACTTCTATGGATATTCTTCATAAACTTGTACTTGATGTATATCTTTGTAATAATCTTGTAATTGTATATGTAAATCATTTTTAATAATGTATTTGTGGATGTTGATATATTTTTGGCGGAATATTTTCCCATGCTGAATGAGCATCGTAATTTCTATCGGTACTGCGATGGAGAGTAGGCATTAAGTTTAATGGTCTTGCCATTTCTTTTGGGGGGTATAGTAGACGTAAATTCGAAAGAGTTACTAAACCTGTTATGAAAAAGTTTCATGAAATCTGAAAGAGTCTGTTGCATTATCTCCTCTATTTCTCGGTGGAATAACATAATTGGGTTGCTTTAGGTTTTGGCTCATTAATGGATGAATAACCGATTCTGATTGGTTGGACTCGGTGGTCATAGGAGGCAAACTAGGCATTTTTTGATCTACATTTATTTGCGGAATATGTTGAATATTTGGTGTAATTATATCATGCTGTTGGGTGTATATAGCTTTGATGAAGTTTTTGGATAGTAGCTTTGTCCTGTGTGTATTTGTATAAATACTATCCCGTAAAAAAAGTGGTTTGTTTTGTTCTAGGGTCCCGTTATTCTTGGTGACAAATATCCTGCTGTTGTTAATGAAGGTGATGTTTTTAGATGTGCAAAATGTTTCTAATTGATCATTTAGACGCATTGTTATTAATATTGAACTATTTTCAGGCTTTGGTAACATTGAAGAATAATAAATGTGAGAACTAGGGAATAAAGTTTTTGTTTTCATAATTGCCGTAGTAATGTCGGCTAGAGATACTTTCTCAACCTTTTCATGGGAATCATGTGAGCCAAAATGAAGAATTATGTATTTGTAATTAGTGTTAGTTTTTGCATTGTTTTCTATTTCTGTGACAAACTGGTGAGTGAGCATTCCCTGACAGATGACTTTTTTAGCTTTGGATGATTTTGCAATTTTCGTAGGGATGAAGTGACAAATGTGTGAGTCGGCTACAATCAAAAAGTCAAGTGGGGTGCCTGTGTTGTCTACTTGACTTTATGGCCTTGAGCTGTTGACATTGTTATTGTTATTGTTTCCATGCGTGCTATTCTGATTAATATAGGTTGAAGAAGAAGCTGTTGTTTTTTTGGACATATAATGTTTCATTTCAGCTATGCTTGTTTCTGTGGCAGACATGCGATTTTGATCTGATTAATTTCAGTGTCGTATTTTGAGGAGTTGTTCTTCAATTTATTCTTAAGATCAGTAATAGTGGCCTGTAGAGATTGATTTTCCTGCTCTACTTTAGAGATCGTGTTTCTGTATAATCTGCAGGTTTCCTTATAAGTGTTAGAATGTCTGTTTGAAGATTTTGAAATTGATCTCCTGTTGGCTGTGAATTGACCGGTGTTGTAACGGTCGCGGAATCGATTGAGCGGATGACTTCGTACTTTTCCGTGTGTTTAATTTTTTTTTTACCGTAACAACTGATTGGCTCAGCTCTTCCTCACTTTCACTGTGAAATAATATTTCGTCCTCTGTTTTTGAG
Organism: Haliclystus octoradiatus; assembly: GCA_916610825.1. NCBI lineage: Eukaryota > Metazoa > Cnidaria > Staurozoa > Stauromedusae > Haliclystidae > Haliclystus > Haliclystus octoradiatus. Next base: position 5,996,589 of record OU744453.1, read on the forward strand.
TCGGGAGTTAATGAACGTTGCACTGATAAACTTTGTTTATTAGGTCTTTGAATAGGAGACGGGGTATTAGGTGTGGACGTAGGAGTTGGTAATGTGTTTGTCGGTGTGTTCCCACGTGGTGTTTCGTTACAAGGTTTTGCAAGCAAATGTCCTTCTTTGTGTTGGCTATCTCCTATAAATTTATTTCTACTATTGTTTTCTGTGTATACCTTGTGAAGGGATTCTTTTATTTTGTCAAAGTATTTGTTTATGAATAATGTTAACTCTTTCCCTGATGTCACTACTGTTCCACGTGAATAAAATGTCATTGGCAGAATTTTGTGTTTCTTATTTGACCTAGGGGAAATGACTAAAAATTCTCGGCCTTCACCCTTAGTGTCTTTTATCCATGGAATCATGCCCAAAGATTCAAAGTATATTTTACATGCAGACATCCATATTTCCTTTTGGTTAGTTTTGAATTTAATTTGATGTAATCCATCTCCATCTCTATATTTCGGCTCTATGTTAGTGATAATAATCATTTCCAGATCAAGTTTATTTGCCATTTTATTTAAAATGTTTAGGCTGTTAGAATAATTTTCATCGTTTTGCTCTTCACATTCCATCATCTTTGTAAATAAATTTACAACTAATACTTAAGATACTCTTACCCTTTCAGAAGCATATTTCCATTGGTATTTGTACCTAAATCATCCTTGTAATAACTATGGTAATAGCGAGGATTGTTATTCGTGACTTAACTTGACGACGACGATGTTGATGTGTGATGATGATGATGATGATGATGATGATGATGATGATGATGATGATGATGATGATGATGATGATGATTTTTGTTTGTTTGTTTTGATTTAATACCAATATACCAGTTTACATAGATACAGGTGTGTGGTAAGTATTATTTGATATTATTATGTTGTTATTCGATATTTGTATATATATATATATTTTTATTTATTTTTTATTTAGCATAGTTGTTATAGAACCTATTTATCCAGTTTGCTTCTAAATAACAACATATTAAGATAATATTGATTCACTATATAGTTATAAAATTATCAAAACATGGGTCATTCTATTATTCAATATTGCAAATTATTATAGCGTTTCTGCAAAGATTCGTAAAGAAATCTTCCCAACAGTTTCTTTGTTTGTAACTCTGTTTGGGAAAAGAGCAGTTCCAATTTCTCTGTATCCGAGAATACCTGAAAGTTGTTATGCAACTTTTCTATTTTATTAAAAAACGCTACCCTCAAGTTACTATTTATATTACAGTTAAAGAGTAGATGTATCTCATCGTCGATACTGTCACTATCGCAATGGGGACATAGCTGGTCCTCGTAGGGAATGTTAGAATATCGTCCGGTCTGTACTCCGAGCTTATGAGCACTGATTCTGATCTGAGTTATTGCTATCCTAGACTTTTTGTGTGGAAGTAGCAAATAATTTTCAAATTCAAATTTATGTTTGATTGTTTTGTAGAATTTCAATTGGTTCGATTGGCCTGGAGTGTTAGAGTTTAGATTAGTTTGCTCAAACTTGATTTTGTATTCGTTATTTAATTGATCTTTTATAGAGTTGATTAGTTTTATTTGATCAGATTTTTGATTTGTTTCTTTAGAGATCAAAAGCTGTAAATTGATTCCTATTTCGGACAAATGATGTGTAACTTTACCAAGCCATGAAGTTGATGAACTGTTGACGATTTGTTCACCAAATGCCTTGTACAGTAAACTACTTTTTTTGGAGTTAATCATTCTAACAAGGAATTTGATCATATTAATTTTAACGTCAATCTGTAGAGGGATGATCCCCAATTCCGCTCTAACAGCTATCTTACTGGAATTCTTTCTAACATTTAATATTTTCCGCATAATATCTCGCTGTACAGTTTCTATTTGGTTATTTTCAATGTGAGTAACAGAATCACCCCAAACATCACTAGCATAGAGAAGAATGGGTTTTATCATGGTAGTAAACATTGTTTTGTGAATTGCGACATAGCTGGTTGACGACCGCCCCATAGAGCGCTGTGTTATTGCCCATGCTTTTTCGGCTTTTGTGCAAAGTTGCTTAATACCAAAACATTGTTTTGAGGAGCAATGAAACGAAAAACCTAGATATTTGTAATTTTCGACCATTTCGATGGGGGTATTATTAATGGAAAAGAAATGTTGCTCATCAACATATTTTTTTGAGAAGATCATGCATTTTGACTTTTCATAATTAATTTTGAGCTTCCATTGCTCGGCGTAAAGATATGCTTTCTCCATGCATTTTTGGAGACCCTCTTTGGTTTGAGAAAATAAGACTATATCGTCGGCAAACATTAAACAATTCAATGGCTTATCAGCAAGAAAAACTGGATGTGTTGATTGACATGTTAAAGATTTTGCAAAATCATTGATATAAATATTAAAAATATTAGGACTAAGGATACACCCTTGGCGAACGCCAACACTGGGTGAGATCGAAGTAGTCAAGAGATTGTTGTAAATGATATGTGCTTTGTTATGAACATATAAGTTGTCAATTATTTTATAAAAAATTCCATCGATGTTTAATTGCTTTAGCTTCAATAAAAGGCCAGGATGCCAAACAGTGTCGAACGCCTTTTTCAAATCAATGAAACAGGTAAAAAGCTTTTTATTATTTTTTGTGTATTTTGAAATAAGGGTTTTAAGGCAAAACAAATGATCTGCCGTTCGTTTATTTTTTTGAAAACCACCCTGTGCTTCATGAATTATATCATTTTCGTCAAGGAAATGCCTGAGCCTCTCATTGAGGATAAGACAGAACAATTTTCCAAGAATACTAGTGAGGCTTATTCCTCTGTAATTATTTGAGTTGAGCTTGTCCCCAGATTTAAAAAGGGGTAAAATAAAAGACTCTTTCCAAGAATTTGGAAAGTAGCCAGATTGAAAAATTTGATTGAATAGGTTTTTGTAAACGTCGATGAATTTATCTGCCGTTGCATGGACCATTTCTGCCAATATCCCATCCCTACCAGGTGATTTTTTTTTTTTTAAGAGTTTCATGGCAGAGATAATTTCCCTTGTGTCTATTGCCCTGTCGAGATCTCCCACGAAATTGGATTCAGATTGGGATTGCATAAAAGTATAATTCCCATCTACAGTATCTGACTCGATAGGATTCTCTTCATGGAGTTGCTTAAAATGAGATAGGAGCTCATAGGCATCAGGCAGTGTCTCATTTTTATTTTCAGAAGCTCGAAATGATTTCATTAATTGCCAAAATTTATTTTTATCGTTATTCATGGCGTTGTTTAGATTATGCAAAGCAGTATCATTGTGTTGACGTTTTGACAGTTTGATTTCTTTTTTATATTGCTTTCTTAACCGGCAAATCCTACCTCGAAGAAATGGATCATTAGGGTGCCTTTTCAAAAGTCTGATGATGTTATTTAGTCGTGATTTTATATGAGAACATGATTTTGTGTACCATCGTGTTTTGAATTGCCTAGCATGTTTCTGATTTTTAAATGTTTTTAATTTCAAAATGCCTTGAGCGGACGTTGTGAGCAAATCCGAAATTTTATCGATGATCTGGTCAATGTCTTCAGTTGATGTTAATATTTCTGAAGAGAGTGATTCAATAAGGCGTTCATGAGATTCGCTAGAGAATCGTTCCACGTATTCAGATTTCTTTTCGTCGCACCACAAATATCGGGGTGGTCTCTCTTCGACAAGAATGCTTGAGCAATCATTGTTGGTATGCCTTAGAGTAACGTTAAGAGACAAATTAATTGAGCAATGATCTGAAAGTAGCAATGCATCTTTATCGACTTTGATTGATTTGAGAACTGATGGTGATTGTAAGTACAATTGTTCTGAGGCCAAAACAAAATCGACGAGACTAGACCCAATATTACCATGGTATGTAAATTCACCTTCCTCGTCACCTTTTAGTCGGCCGTTAAGGATCCGAAGTTGGTTGCTAGTGCAAATACTGATTAAATGTCTACTATAATCGTTGATTGTATTATCTCGAGTTTTTCTTAGAACTAAATTGTGATAGTCGGGTACATACGTTGGAGGTAAATCAAAAAAGGAGTCATCATCATTGGAAATAAAATCATTTAATTTGCCTAGTCGAGCATTGAAGTCGCCGCCAACCAGCACATCGCAACCACCCGGTACATTTATCAATTCGTTTTGCAAAATTTCAAATACCTGATTTTTATGAATAGGATTTACCGAAGAGTATTGTGGACTAACATATACGAAAGCAATATACAAGTCATTATTGAGACCAAAAGCTAACCTATTCATTTTTAACCACATTATATCTTCTGAATTTGACGGAATTTCGGTAAACGCATGTTTAATATTACACTTTATGAGGACTGCTAATCCTCCTGAACCTCTACTACAATTTGGTTGTTTACTTGTTCTATGTTTATAAATTATATCATAATTTGGGGGAGGGTGAAAATGTGATGACCTTTGAGTCCATGTTTCGCTAAGAAAAATGACATCATTTTTTAAAAATTTTTGAAAATCAGGATTCCCTAGCTTAGAGCCCAGACCGTTGATGTTCCAAAAGGTAAAAGTAAGATTTTCAGGGATTTCCATAGTTTATATTGGAGAATTTCGAGGGATGAGACACATCTCTCGAATGTAAGGGCTTTACTATATCTATTGTAACGCTATTTCTAATAAAAATATTTTTTAAACTATTCTTAACATTACTATAATTAGTTTCAGTAGCTACGATATCAATGATATCACACATAAACTTATCTGAATGGTAACTTCTATGGATATTCTTCATAAACGTGTACTTGATGTATATCTTTGTAATAATCTTGTAATTGTATATGTAAATCATTTTTAATAATGTCTTTGTGGATGTTGATATATTTGTGGCGGAATATTTTCCCATGCTGAATGAGCATCGTAATTTCTATCGGTACTGCGATGGAGAGTAGGCATTAAGTTTAATGGTCTTGCCATTTCTTGAGGGGGTATAGTAGACGTAAATTCGACAGAATTACTAAATCTGTTATGAAAAAGTTTCATGAAATCTGAAAGAGTCTGTTGCATTATCTCCTCTCTATTTCTCGGTGGAATAACATAATTGGGTTGCTTTAGGTGTTGGCTCATTAATGGATGAATAACCGATTCTGATTGGTTGGACTCGGTGGTCATAGGAGGTATACTAGGCATTCTTTGATCTACATTTATTTGCGGAATATGTTGAATATTTGGTGTAATCATATCATGCTGTTGGGTGTGTATAGCTCTGATGAAGTTTCTGGATAGTAGCTTTGTCCCGTGTGTATTTGTATAAATACTATCCTGTAAAAAAAGTGGTTTGTTTTGTTCTAGGGTCCCGTTATTCTTGGTGACAAATATCCTGCTGTTGTTAATGAAGGTGATGTTTTTAGATGTGCAAAATGTTTCTAATTGATCATTTAGACGCATTGTTATTAATATTGAACTGTTTTCAGGCTTTGGTAGCATTGAAGAATAATAAATTTGAGAACTTGGGAATAAAGTTTTTGTTTTCATGATTGCCGTAGTAATGTCGGCTAGCGATACTTTCTCAATCTTTTCATGGGAATCATGTGAGCCAAAATGAAGAATTATGTATTTGTAATTAGTGTTAGTTTTTGCAATGTTTTCTATTTCTGTGACAAACTGGTGAGTAGGCATTCCCTGACAGATGACTTTTTTAGCTTTGGATGATTTTGCAATTTTCGTAGGGATGACGTGACGAATGTGTGAGTCGGCTACAATCAAAAGGTCAAATGGGGTGCCTGTGTTGTCTACTTGACTTTGTGGCCTTGAGCTGTTGACATTGTTATTGTTATTGTTTCCATGCGTGCTATTCTGATTAATATGGGTTGAAGAAGAAGTTGTTGTTTTTTTGGACATATAATGTTTCATTTCCGCTATGCTTGTTTCTGTGGCAGACAAGCGATTTTTGATCTGATTAATTTCAGTGTCGTGTTTTGAAGAGTTGTTCTTCAATTCATTCTTAAGATCAGTAATAGTGGCCTGTAGAGATTGATTTTCCTGTTCTACTTTAGAGATCGTGTTTCTGTATAATCTGCAGGTTTCCTTAAGTGTCAGAATGTCTGTTTGAAGATTTCGCAATTGGCCTGTTGTTGGCTGTGAATTGACCGGTGTTGTAACGGTCGCGGAATCGACTGAGCGGATAGTCATCGTACTTTTCCGTGTGTTTAAATTTTTTTTTACCGTAACAACTGATTGGCTCAGCTCTTCCTCACTTTCACTGTGAAATAATATTTCGTCCTCTGTTTCTGAGTCGGAAGTTAATGAACGTTGCACTGATAAACTTTGTTTATTAGGTCTTTGAATAGGAGACGGGGTATTAGGTGTGGACGTAGGAGTTGATAATGTGTTTGTCGGTGTGTTCCCACGTGGTGTTTCGTAACAAGGTTTTGTAAGCAAATATCCTTCTTTGTGTTCGCTATCTCCAATAAATTTATTTTTACTATTGTTTTCTGTGTATACCTTGTGAAGGGATTCTTTTATTTTGTCAAAGTATTTGTTTATGAACAATGTTAACTCTTTCCCTGATGTCATTACTGTTCAACTTGAAAAAAATGTCATTGTCAGAATTTTGTGTTTCTGACTTGACCTTGGGGAAATGACTAAAACTTTTCGGCCTTCGCCCTTAGTGTCTTTTATCCATGGAATCATGCCCAAAGATTCAAAGTATATTTTACATGCAGACATCCATATTTCATTTTGGTTAGTTTTGAATTTAATTTGATGTAATACATCTCCATCTCTATATTTCGGCTCTATGTTAGTGGTAATAATCATTTCCGGATCAAGTTTATTTGCCATTTTATTCAAAATGTTTAGGCTGTTAGAATAATTTTCATCGTTTTGCTCTTCACATTCCATCATTTTTGTAAATAAATATACAACTAATACTTAAGATACTCTTACCCTTTCAGAAGCATATTCCATTGGTATTTATACCTAAATGATCGTTGTAATAACTATGATAATAGCGAGGATTGTTATTCGTGACTTAACTTGACGACGATAACATGATGATGATGATGATGATGATGATGATGATGATGATGATGATGATGATGATGATGATGATGATGATGATGATGATGATGATGATGATGATGATAATTCACTGATATTAAATGTCACACTTAGTTTTTAGTTAAAAGGATCTTAAATTTATCAATAGTTTAGCACTAAAATTATAATCTTACCCATTGCCAACATTAAACCTGATGAAATCGATTTGATTTGTTCTTGGTATGAATCTTATACATGTGTACTGGTTAAAATCAGCAATGGCACTAGCAACAACAGCTTTGAAGTTAGAATCTGTTGAAGAAAAATAATTAATGTATAGGAGTAAATTCTACGTGGAGGCAATATACTCTCAGTAGATTTTGCAAGTTTTTTCGAATGTTTCGTTGCTTACGATTAGTTAATCGAAAGCTGAAAATTCCTAGTGTCTTAGAACGTGACGTAATAATCCGAGACAATTAGGGTAGAGCTCGAGACAATTAAATCGCAAAAATATGTCGAGAAAATAGCATCTCCAAACTTTCAAGACTGACGTGATAGAGATATTCTGTTTTACAAATTTTTTCTCAATCAAAATAAAAATTTACTACATTAACAGTAGCGGTGCTATCAAGTTTATTAGAATAATAAGATGCAAATAATTACTAAGAGGACAACGAAGTGCAAATAAGTCTTTATCTAATCAAATCAATACTATTAAAGTCTCTAAATTATGAAGACATATTTAAACAAACTTGTTGCGATAAATTATTAGTAAACTTAAAACTCAGTTGTTCTTGAATATTTCATGGGGTTAATCAAGGTATGGATTAATAATAACACAATTAAAGAACTCGATTTCGCATGACACTGAGAATTTATCAGGCCACGATGAACGCTGATTCCTAGTGTCATCTCGTTCGATAATTGATAATTGTCTATTATAACAATAAAGGTACGGTCAATATTATAATCGCATGAATATTTAATCAACTTGATTCATTGTCTATGTGCTATTATTTTAAGCTAAAAACTTGTTAATAATCACTTGAGAAAAACTTGTATCATGATTGGTGGATTTGTACCACCTGTTTAGCAGTTATGTCAAGACAACCCACGAAATTCCATGGCAACCCCTAAAAGTGTGCAGGTATAGGTCTATTCCCGCACGTGTGCGATTATAGACCTATACCTGCACGGTTTTAGCCAAACAACCAGAACATATGTTTTGAAAATGGCGATGAGCTGCGACAGATTGAATATTTTTTCATAAAATCAACTTAAATGCATACTCTGTAATTGAAACTTCAATTGAGAAATTAAAAAAAGTAACAGCTTGGGATTTGCTTTATTCAGATGTCACTTTTACTATATATTTCTAATATTGCAAACATGTTGAATTCTTAGCGTTAGATTTTTAAATGATATTCGTAACAATTTCATTAAAATTCTATTTAATGAAAAAGCAATGACCCATTGCATTAGAAAACAAATCATTGGTGTAGTGAAATTGGTGAGAGATAATTGATGTTCCAGACAAAGTTTATGTTACATGATTATTAAAATGATTACATCACTCTTTGTTCGTGGGCCATCGAAATTTAGATCCACGAGTTCACTAACAACAAACGAGAAATCCATATCGTAAACGAGGCCGCCGCCTAACCTACTCAAGTTAACCTTATCAACGGCCAACTTGAAAACATTTAATTCTTGTTTATTTTATTTTCAAACCAAAAGAGCACTTGAGTTTGGCGTAAAATATGAGTTTTGGATTGTAGCAATAAATAGGATTTTGAATCGAGTAAATTTATTTGAAGAGGATTTTTTTCAGCTGCAGCTATGGAGAGAGATAGAAGATAGTGTATATAGCTGGAGCTTATGCAATATCTACACATCGTCATCAATGAATACCTGTATTGTCTGAGAATGCATACGGAATCTCTTTTCCAACCCATAAAAGTTGTTTGATTGAAAGAACATCACGCACTGGCTTTTGTGGACCAGATATCATGTCGTCAATCTGTGGAGTTAATACCATGTCCCCTTCGAGAAGATCATCTGAAATGTATACAACACTTTTTAGAGATTTGAAATTTCAGCAACCAAATGTTCTTTCTCTACATTTATACGTATATAATCAAGTTCTAAATATAGACCATGATACACATTGTTTTGATAAATTTTATACAAACCCTTGGAATAATTTTCCGAATAAACTCCAGAAACAAATATTACGGAAATTATTATCATTTAATAATACTCTAATATAATCGATACATGGGTGAATCCAAACTTTTCCTTGTATACTCAGTATATATTAAATTCGGAAACAGACATAGATTTTGTAACCCTAATTGTAAAACAGAAAAAACTTATTTCATTTTTTATGTTGTGTTTTTATTTTGTATAGGATAGATATAGAAGAGGTTTAAGTCCATTTTGGGTTTGATGGAATATGTTTGTACGGGTTCCATTATTCTTCGGATTGAATCCTAGTCAAAAATTCAGACGACAATGGAACATAGCCTAGCAAGTCACAAATATCTCTATCTCATCTCTAAATCATCGAATGAGATATTGATTGCTGATTGGCTGTTGTATATTACTGTGTCAGACTGTGTAACACCGTAAAACTACGGCTTTTGGCTTGAGACACAAAAAAGCAACAATGAAGAAACAGCTTTGTTTGATAATGCGCATAAATTACCCTTAGATCAAAATCAGAAACAAAAAACACAACTACTTTCAAACCAAACCATAAATGAAACACAAATAAAGCCTATGAAGCTCTCTCGTTCAATGTTTCAATCCATAGTACGCATTTCTACACCATCTTTATTTCTGAAGCAACGCCAAAGAAGAACTTTACGCTACTTCAAGTTTCAGCATATAATCATTGCTTGAAAGGTATAAACGCATAGGATTCCTATGCAAAAAGTTGTGTAATTCTCTTTTTTATTGAAATCTTCCTATAAATACTGTAGACTAGACTTAACAAATATCCTTCGAGTTTATTTTCAACCTATTTTTTTCCATAACTTGTGTTACCTATACTCAAATTGCACAGCCAGTTTCTATTGAAATCATGGCTCGTCCTAGTCTCTATGATGACGTTTTAGCATAACTTCCATGCGATCACTATTTTGAGCTTTTAATGTCAAAATGAACAGTTAATTATTTTTTAAAACATATAGAAGACGGTTAAAGGGTTATCCGTGTTAATTACTCTGATACTTAAATACTAGTGGCTTGTGATTTTTCTGGCCTGTTTTTTGTCTCATTACGAGCCCAGCGTGCTCGTATGAGAGTAAATAAAAACTCAGCAAAGTATTCTATAAAAACATAATGAAAGTATGGACTTTTTACATAATGACATCGACTATCATGAAGCTGAATCTAAATCTGAATCACTTAATCCCTTTCACATCTAAGTTTTGATATCATATTTCATAATTTTATTTATACCTCTTTTCTGCTCAGCATTCCATTCTTTCTGAAGTTCATCTTGAGACTTTGCTGTAAACCTGTCTTTGATGGAAAAAACATATGGAATGCAATTAAGATGGAATCTTACCCACATGCAACGTAGTGGTTTGCGTGTTAAGATTCATTTCTTGCAAACATTATAAAACAAAAAAAAAGAGTTTGTAAAATTCTTTTAAATAGTTATTACAATCAAATCATAATCTTTTCATAATGTATTTTGTTTCTAACTGAATAACCCAAGGTTGTAATGATATCAAAAAGAAGTAGAGAACAAGATATTCGGGCATTCATATTGACAAAATGACCAAAGTAGATGCTTGTTTACGGACATCTCAAGATCTACTGGTTTGTCAGTGTCTATTAAGTGACGACTAATGTCAGTGAATAATATTACTAGCCATTTTACAAGAGACGAATATTTAATTTGAAAATATCTTGTTTTGTTCTTCCTTGTGATGTTTCCCTTTGTTATTCATCAATATTTGTAGACATCTATATTCCTACAACAGAGCAAGTAAGTTCTTAGTAAGACTATGGTCGATGTGAGGTAGACATATAAATGACACAATAATAGATTCAAGTTAATTTGGCTTCAAACAATTTTTTTTATAATTACAATCAAATTCAAATACATCACTATTAACACATTATCTACTTATTACGTATACGTATTTAATGTAGAAATTTTCAAACATTGATTAATTAAATTCAAAGTTTGAATAATCTCTACAAATAATAGAAAAAAGAGAACATTTTAAACTTTTAGAGTTAATTTTTAATTCAAATTTGCCCATACAAAATGTTGTAGAGTTTCTATGAATGGCTCAAGTATGTTAGGGGTATGGAAACACTTATTGTTATAAATAGCTATGCGACAAGACCCACACTCACTCAATACAAGTAGTATTTATAATATAAATCCACAATTAAATAAACTCATCATGATAGCTCAAAGCAATCTATATATAAGAGTTGAGACAAGCAGCTTTTCAGGTTCAGAAATTCCCATTTTCGTTCCATTGAGAATGAGGTTTTGCTTCTGGACAAAGAATGTTTCGAATTCAAAATACTATTGTCGGTTTTTATTCAATTTTCGGATTTAACGGAACGAAAATGGTATCATATATCCATCATAGAACCAAAAGAACACGTGACTGTCATGAATCCATTTGGAGCTGAAAGCAGCAAGTGTCCAACTCTTGGAAATAGCTTCTTTGGTACAGAATGCCTTCAATATTTTTGCCAGTCAACTTGTGACACATATAGATGTATCACTTGCAAGGCACATTTTTATCCATTAATAGAAGTGATGCTACTTACTGAGGACTTCGCACATCACGGTACGTAAAATCATAACAAGGGAATGTATTCACAATCATAAGCTATCACTTTCTTTCCCTTTGTCTATAATTAATGCCTTGACCGCAGAGCATCAATGCCAACGATTAAAGCTCCAGTTTAACCAGCTCAAGTGCGTGCAATCAAACATTGCCATAGTGTTTTGTATTTATCCGAGTTCACATTTATCCGAAACTGATTAACGAGAACTCAACTTCAAAATGATTTAATATGAATTCAAAGAAACGTTGCTCATGAGCAGGAATTTCTCTCAACTGATTTGCACTAATGCAGTTCACACTGTTCATCAAAAGTCTCCAATTATTTAACAGTGATTCTAGATCTTCTAGATAGCTACCATCAATTGCATTTTTGTTTCGAACTTACTGTTTTCCTTTCCTAGGATAACAACCTTTGCACTTGCGCTTCCGAGCAGCAATAACGCTGTTAATAAAATTCCACCCAGCATTTAAAACAATGAAGAAATTATTCAAAAAATTTAGTTAATTAAGAAAATTAATAAAACAAATAGCAACTAAATTACACGCTTCAGCTCCATTCTGTGATTTAATTTGTTTTGGTTTTAATTTTCACTTCGTTGGATAGTAAATGCATGAATGAGTTGTTCCTATGCGCTTGACTACCTCTGTTTAAACATGAAGCTCGGTTTCAGGAATTGTCTCGGAGCTAGCTATATATCAAGATAAGATTACATTTCTACTATAAATCAATGATTCCTGCAGATTTATTTCATAGGATAATCATCTAGGACAATTACATGGTAAAAGGAATATGTTGGCATCATAAAGATATGATATTGAAATCAAGAAGATGGTTTAAAGCTCTAGCGTTTTTGTTTGCTGGTGGTTATTAGATTTGGTTTCATAAGAAAATTTATATAGCCAACAATATATTATTCAAAACAAAGATTGGGAAAGAGCATTATCAGGAACTATATATGAGTTTCAAGCATTTTTCTTATGACCTTGATGGGAGAATAAACGCATAAATCTCCCGAGTTATGAAGAAGGCTCTTGCTTCATCTGTGTTTTGATAATAATAAAATAAAAATGATAATGATAATGATAATAATAGCGGCATTTTTAAAGTGCCATATTATAAAAACTTAGTCCGGTGGCGCTCTACAATATTCAAAATTATAAATTAAACAAAGAATTAAGAAAGAATATGTTAATCAGAAGGTTAAAATAAAAGAAAACTGCTTAAATAGAATAAAACTACTAAAAATTATATACAGATATTTTACAGGTTATATGCTGCTTCATTAAATATTGCCTATTTATTCAAATACTTCAGAGCGATATAAGATAGAAGTGTGGACTTCATAAGGCTTAAGTTTTAATGGTGGCTGCTTCAATAGAGCTTTTCACAGGCACCCAATTATTCATTCGAGATTATTTCAAGAAAAGATTTATAACTCTGATGGCGTATTTTGAAAAGACCATGACCCCCGGGATCTATAGTGGTTGGACTTGAAAATAGCCGATGTTAAAAACCTCTTTAAGCTTTCATTTCATTAGCGTAGTGCCTTTGATGGGGCACAAGATGGAATTAATTATTTAATGTAAGTTGGTCCAATACCATTCAGATAATGGTATGTTAAAAATAATAGTCGAGAAATTGCTCATTCTTCAACTAGCTGCCAATGCAGCTTCAGCAGGATCGGTGTTAGATGCTCATACCTCCTGTAAATATAAAAAAGCATGTAATGTCAAATTGAGTGTTGAAGCTTTTGGATATTTGGTAATTGTAATTATTTAGTATGATCCAGAGAGGATATGGCCAGTCTTACAGGTAATAAAGGCATGTAGCAGTGTTTCAAAATGTTTATATTTTGAAATAGATTTTTTCATATTTACATGCGCAGTTTTTTACAATGTTTATATTTTAAATTTATGTTACTTATATTTGCATATGTGAAAATACGAGGACTGATATATGGAATCGATAAGTTTGTTCATAGATAAAACTCGATAAACCAAACACCAATATTTTTCGTTGTGGTACATTATTAATTAATGTAACATGAACAAATCTACGATTCCCTGTATTAAAAAAAAAGAATCTCGGTCTTATCACTGATCAGTTTTAGGTCATTAATAAAGAATTAATTCTTCCTTATCATTCTCTGTTTTTCAAAAATTCCTTTGTTTTTGCATTTTAATTTGCATTTAAAAATTCTTGCATCAGTCAACACCTTTCGATTCTATATATATAATACTAATGATTTTTCAATTGGAAGGATTCCATCAACATTTTGCTACCATGAGAATTTGGTATAAACTATTTTGTAAATAATTATGTATTATGTATCAGTAAACATGTATCTATATTTGTAAATGCGAAAGTCTGCCTGTGATGTGTACGTGGACCAGTTTCTAGCTCTTTTTGTTAAGTCGGTTGTCAAGTAAAATACATGAGTAAACCATCAATAAAGTCGCTACTTTACTGTCGTGGTTCAAAACTGGCTTCAATTCACATTTAGCTTTCGGTTTCAAGTAAGGAAAGAAAATACAACGTTTCAATATATTTTCGATATCATATTTCAATTTGGTTGTCGAATTTCAAGAACAGTTTTGTTTTTGTTTTGCTTTATGTTGTCGTTCTAAATAAAAACAATTATTGTAAACTCCCTGTTTACAATCGGATCGCATAATAAACGCGTGAGATTCCGGGTTATGGAATCTGTCTTGCCTCGTCTTTGTTTCTTCTCCAAGTTCACAAATTAATGATTAATAACTAGAACACTTGCTATGTTTGCTTGATTTAACGCACCAATGTTTGGATACTATTCTCCTCCTGCAAAGGTGTAAGGACTCAGATTCTATAGACTAGAAAGCATTTCATAATTCATAATTATATGTTCTCACCTTAGCACACCCGTGGGCTTTTCTTTTGAAAACGGCGAAGGTAAAAACATTTCGCAGTAGACGAGAATAAAGACCATAAATGTCATCCTTTTACGATCGAACAGGAGAAATTGTTGAGAATTTTGAAAAGCCACCAATGAAGATGGCACGTCCCCATATAGCCAATGTATTGGAGTGCCCTGTGGTAATGTACTAAAAAAGTAGAGATTAGTAAAATAATGATGATCGGAATCGTTATACTTTGTCCAATCAGTTCATAGTCAACATCGATCCAAACAGGGATCTCTACCGTTTCATCGATCAGATCATTCTTTGGAAACGCATGCGATAACAACCATTGTCAACCTTGGAGTTAGTTGAGAAAGGGAATAAATTAATAAAATTAAAAAAGATGTTTAAGTTATGAGGCTTCGAATTATAACGTTAAATTTATATAATCTCCATCACTGCTCCATGGTCATTGAGGGCTTCGGTTAGAAATTAGTGGATAAACTCGACCAGGTGGTTTAGCGTTGTATTGACCCTAACAAGTGACAGGTTCCTAATGGACATAAGAACGAATGAAACGCGTGATCGAATTTCAGTTGAAACGAATTATACGCCAGAGATGATCGATGTTGACAATGAACTTATACCGAACCACACCCAGACTGATGGCTAGGCTCCTTGACATCAAGAATTTTGATTGATTTGAAGTTGCTCAAGTACATTCTATCCAAATCGATCATGATAATATATGTCGATGGTGCAAGCACTTCAGTGCATAATAATTCGTAATGACTTATTATAATTGTAGCGCAAATAATGATATTGTTTATCTATACCTATAAACTTGAAAGTCTACGTGTGTGTTTACTACTTTCTTGCTCATTTCTCAGTGGTTTTCAAGAAAGATAGATATCATCAGAATAGCTGTTTACAATCTTGCTTTTGACAGTCATCGATTTGAAATTTCACGTTCTTTTTTGAATAACGAAAGGGAATGTGCTGTTCTGTATTAATTGTATGGGTTTTATTTCTTCTGTCATATTTCACCGTTTATTTAATTCCAGAACAATTCTTTTCTGTTCTTTAATTATCCCTCATAAGTAACTGCATGTTAGGATAACCCATAGCTACCTGTCAATTATAAAAATGATAATATCGTAGCTGATTCGTATTATATTGAAGTACCAGCTAATGTTTTATTCAATAATTCTTATCATTTTGGATAATTTTGTTCTTGTTTTCAGATTTTCAAATTTTTTTATAGAAATATTCTATGAATCTAGCCGTTCATTGAAAAATCAATTAACTTCTCTTGAATTTTGTACCGGGTCAGTGAGCGACTTCACAAACACAAATTTAGCACCAGAAAGTCAATATTACTGAACAGAGAGAAACTTTACAGCATTTCTTCCATTATTGAAACAGCAATGGAAAATTCAATGAGATCATTTCTTATTATTAGCTTAATGCTATCTATTGCTTTAGCATATCCGACAGGAGATCCACTTGAAGGTGACCTTGCTGAAACTATGATGAAATCATCGTCTGATGGAAAACTGGTTGACAGTGATAATACAACTGCTAACAACAGTACCAAACCAAATGGTGATTTGAATAAAAATAATGAAACTAACTCTGATAACAGTACAACAACCAAGAATGGAGAGGAAGATGAAGAATCTCAAGACGATGATCGTAAGTTGTCCTATTGCGCTTCGACGGGGCTGCTCAAATAGAACTTTAAGAGAATAACCATAAAAAGTTACAGATCATGAAAAAGGTAGAATACATATTTTTTGCAAAATGACATATTACCTTGAAAAATGCGAAAAATAAAATTATGTACAAAAAAAGAGTAGTAAACTGTGCTAGGTTAAAATTTATGTCAGAAAAACTTTTGCTTGTAAAGATAATCTTAAACAATCATCATACGCTTCTAAATATTTTAAAATCCTACAACTGGCCAAATAACCCCTGTATAGAGCCATCAAGGATAGAATCTGGTACTCTTTTAACTGGAGAAAAATTGCAGTTCTTTCGAAATGCACTTCTTCCATAACGAAATGAACCTTTAGAGCTTATCCAATCAAAATTCTTTTTCGACATACAACATCGCATTTGTACATTTACCGTAATTACTTGAATACAAATTACTGCAAGTCTTGTTATTAGAGAAAAATGTATTAAACAAAATTCACAATAGTATACTTTCAATGCTAAGTCAATCAAGATGTGCATGGACGGTATTATCTGAAGACGGTTTCATTTGCATTATGCTCACAAATTGAACTTTTAATACAGTTACCATTGAAGGGTATGTGATTCTCTTATGGTAGCTTTGTGGCATGCAACCTAGTAGGATTTGCTAATAAAATACAATTGCTAGTATAACTGTTCAGGTAAAAAAAAAAATTGTTATATCATACCATAAATCATCTTTGTATCTGATATTTTACATCCACAATTAAATGTTTCTTGATTGATACAAAATTTAATGTGCCTTCCCATTGTTCTATTTTCGTGACATCGTTATCAAACCTTATTGGAAAATTGATAACCTTCTATATATCATACAGCTCGTTGGAAACTTGTTTTAGTTTAGTTTACAGTATAACCAAAAATGAAGACGATTATACAACTGTGCTAGAGTACATAATATATCCAAACATTTGACTTGTGATATAAGCAGCTACAAAGTCTTTGAAATCAATTCATCAACTGTTTCCTCAATAGCTGTAAAATATTCAGATTAAAAACTTTAATGGATTTGAGATATCGCTTCCATTTTTTCTCAAAGTAAACTATTCATTAATCGTAATATGTTGACTAATATTGAACAGACATACCAATGGTAAAATACTAGCTTGGTTACGAACGCTTTTGTCGCTCATCGTGGTAAACGTGAAAATTATTTTGTAATTCAATGAATCTGATATCAATGTAAATATGTCATTTCTATATATATAAAGACTACTACTGATGCTTCAGACTTTGCCTCTGCATTGCTTAGGACAGATCTGTAGTCAGCACTTTAGGAAATCTCTATGATAGTCCCTTTCATCTTGGATAGAAGTTTTGGTAACAGGATAATAAGCATGTTCAGTTTAACGATAATAGTCTCTTATTACATTGCAGCACCGGATGGAGACACAACAGGAAGTGACCCAACACCAGACGACGGACCACAATCTAAAGAAGAACAATTGAAAGAAATTGAATCAGAGGAAGATAGTAAGGCTGAAAGCTTGTTTGATAATCTGATCTCATAGGAAAACACTTCAAAATTTTAAAACATTCGCTAATAATATTCTTTCGTCAAGAACAATTTTTATGACAAGAAAGATTTAATAATATGTTGAGAATGAGGAAATTTATTCAAAAGATATTTTGTGCTACTTGTCTATCCCGGAAACTGAGAACTGTTTCCTACCTTCCTACGAATGTGATACAATTATGTACATTTTACAGCTCAAACCGTTAGAATGTGACTTCAATGTGGCATTCGAAGTGTTGATTTTACCAAATGTTCTTTAAATTTCCTGAAATTCCAATTAATGAAATTATGAAATCCAAAAATTTGTTAACCTAATCTCGTCTTTCATTGCACACCCGGTTGCTAACAATCTTTTTATATCTATATTTAATCTCTACTCGAAAATATTTTGAGTTTTTGTTTTACTGATTGAACATTTGAGATGTCCCTCCTTAATCATAATTTAAAATTGATATTTCTTCCTGGGATCTCAAACTCTTCTTAAATGCAAGAAGTGAGTAAAATTTCCGTTAAATAGCTTGTTTTTATTTTGTTTCAGCAAATGTTTTTGAAGGAGATTTAAGACTTGACAATGATACCATGGCAGATATAAGCAATCAAACAGATGCAAACAGGAGAGATGTTATTAGCAACAAAAAACGACATTGGAAAGATGGTAGAGTGCCTTACACGTTTGCTGGAAATTATGGTAAGAAACAGTAAATATTATCGTGAAAAATTCAGACATGGTTAAGGGATTGTACCTCGATCTTTAGAGTCATGGGTTCAACCCTGGCAGAAACACTGTTAGTATTTGCTTCAGGAAAGAAGCGGGGAAGGAAGGGAATCCGGCCATAAAATCAACAAACCCTCCAAAAATACTAATCTAATCAATTAACCAGCCAACCATTTGAAAAATAGCTTCAAGTTTATTCAATCAAGCTCACAAAGTTTCTTGATAAAGGACAAAAATGCAAGAAACTATATCTGAGGACATTAAAATTTTCTTATTTCAATTATTCTATACAGCAAATATAATCCTACAACGATGTGAGGATTCTAAGCTATTTTATTGGTCGATAAAAGTAAATATGCCTTCATTGAAAAAAACATATGTAACACATATGTGAATCTATTTTTGCATATATCATTTTACAAAAAAGAGGTTATATAAACGTGCCCATGTTATAAAATGTTATATATATACCCTTCATGGTGACTTGGATGTCTTGGTGTCTCCTGATAAAATTCATGCAGCTACGTCGCAATGACGAACTGCAACAATTCATGAACCCCTTATTCAATAAAGTAAATTCTTGGAAGATTTTCATCTTCACTCCAATTTTTCAGAATCAATAAATTATATTTAAATTTATATAAAAATCTAATTAATTTGTCTATTGAATTTATCGGAACGGTATTATATTTTTTAACAATGGCAAACAATAATTACAGGAGAGATATTTTAGCACAGGAACTAATTACGAATATACGATACAAACACGGTGAAATAACAGTTACAATCAAAAATAGTTTAACAGCGGCAAAATGCTCTTTGGTATTGTTCTTCCATTTTCTGTATTTCTTCTGGTCGTTGTTTAATATATTGCCGACCTGAGTTGTCGACATGACAGCATCGCGCATGTCACACAAGATAACAACAGTTAGATTTAGCGTAACTATGAATATGGAATAGTAATAGTTTAGAACAAATTGACAAACAGAAAAACTAAGTACGGATATACTATAAGACAGATACAATGAAATAATTATTACAACCAAAAACAAAAATAATGCAAAATCCATTCATCAATGGCAAAATGTTCTATCAGATTGATTACCGACTTTCTGTATTTCCTCTGGTCGTTGTTGAAAAAATTGCCGACCTGATTGGCCGACATGACAGCATCGCGCATGTCACACAAGATAACAACAGTAAGATATAACGTAACTATGAAAGTTAATTCAAATATTTTAGGCCACATTGATTGATTTTGTGTCAATGTGGCCTAAAAGATTTTGAATTCACTTTCATAGTTACGTTATATCTAACTGTTGTTATCTTGTGTGACATGCGCGATGCTGTCATTTCGACCACTCAGGTCGGCAATATATTAAACAACGACCAGAAGAAATACAGAAAATGGAAGAACAATACCAAAGACCATTTTGCCGCTGTTAAACTATTTTTGATTGTAACTGTTATTTCACCGTGTTTGTATCGTATATTCGTAATTAGTTCTTGTGCTAAAATAACTCTCCTGTAATTATTGTTTGCCATTGTTAAAAAATATAATATATTTAAATTCGCTTTGAAATTGAGATTAGAAAGTTTAGAATTCATTCATTAGAGCTCTAGCTTCAACTTTGACTCTATTATGAGGTAGCATTGAGCGGAATCCTGCCTGTTTTTAACAAAAGTTCATACGGCTATATATCAATATCAGTGTTTCATTCCCTAAAAAGCGGGATAATAACATAAAATATATTTCATCACCTGTTCGTACATATTTAGAAAAAAACATTGTCAAGTAAAAATTATTTAGCTG
Organism: Haliclystus octoradiatus; assembly: GCA_916610825.1. NCBI lineage: Eukaryota > Metazoa > Cnidaria > Staurozoa > Stauromedusae > Haliclystidae > Haliclystus > Haliclystus octoradiatus. Next base: position 6,017,137 of record OU744453.1, read on the forward strand.
GTAATTCTTGAAATCTGCGTTATTCTTTTGATGCAAATATGTGATGTTCGGATTTTTAGATCGAAAAAGAAAAGAATGTGTTCGAAAAGCAATTGCTATGTTTAACAAAGACACTTGTGTCAAGTTCGTAAGAAAGAAAGCAAGTGATAAAGATTACATTCAATTTATGATTGACCCAAAGTAAGTCTGTCGTGCAACATATCAACTACAAGTAGCTATCCAATGATCTCCCTCCACTCAAATATAGCAATCACTTTCAACTGATAGTTTATCTAATTATATAATTTTCATATTTACGAAATGACCAAATCTCTTTTTTCTATGAAGTTCTCGGCTATCATTTTGATTGCATTAAGATAAGAAATTCAAGTATAATTTTTTAAGTTGATAAAAGCATGATTTTGGTATGCGTGATCCACAAATTGGGAAAATGTATCTCACGGTCCATGAACTACCAGCCCTAGCCCATACTGCTGAAACAAAAACACGGCACGTACAGTAGAGTATCAAACAGCCAATGAGGCTATCAGATCAGCTACTTGTTCATGCAATTATCAAATTACCTATACAACCTCGATCATATCCTCCTTCACAATCTTTTTGGTTAGGTTATTTTTGAATAAGTATATTAGACTAGTAAAAAATGTCAATAATTGACTGAAAATATCTAATTAATCTATCGCTCAGATATTGTTATTCGACGAGTATTGGCAAAAGTCCAAGAGGAGGAAAACAAAAGATATCAATTGGCAATGGATGTAACTATGTCGGTGTTGTCTTACATGAGATGATGCATGCAATCGGATTTTATCATGAACAATCTAGATTGGATCGAGATGATTATATCAGCATCTTATGGAATAATATTGACCAAAGTGAGTGAAAGTAGATTCATGTTTTCGTAGCATTCAGATATCATTATCAATAGCAAGGAAGTGAATCATATGACTAACTCATTGCAATTATATGCAGATTTTTATTGATCAACTCCAAGCCTATATCTCATAAGGGAATAACGTCTGTTTAATACAATATTTTATTATGTCCAGTCACGTTATTATCTGTCAAAATATGTCTAGATGGGAAATGGATACTAACCATTAACGTATAGACGGTGATCCTCGCAGTAGGTTTGCCTCCATATTGAGTATACAATCATGAATCATGAATAATTAATTTATTATTGATATTACTGAGAGCTACTTAGTATGAATTCTCAAAATAAAAAATGGTTGATTTTTGAAAACCCAAGAGTGTCTTACATATCAAATTATTTCCTTACTATATTTTATATTTGAGTTTACTAAAATTGTGGCATTTACAAGTATACCCTTCGTTAATGAAGCAAAACGAGAATACGCTCATTTTATTCACGAGGTGAAATAAATATATAACCTCTCTAGAAATTCAAAAATATACAAAAAAAGTTCCAGAATCTGAAATTTCCTACCCAAAGAGTACTTTTCTCAGGTGGAGGACGGACCCAAAAAACTTGGGACGTCCCCGTGTAGCCGTCATACAGGAGTTACCCCAGGGACTTTCTGTATAATCCTTGAATTAAAAACGATTACAAGAATAAAATGTTTGTTTATTATTTATGTATCTCCTGTTTTCTAGATATGGAATCGCAATTCAAGAAATATGCCCATGGTGATGCAGACTATTTTGGTGAACCATACGATTTCAAATCTTTAATGCATTACCCTAAAACAGCATTTGGCAAAAATGGCGCCGTCACTATTGTGCCCAAAAATAAACAGTGGACCAAACTAGGCCAAAGAAATGTATTTAGCAAGATTGATCTGGCCCAAATCAATAAAGCGTATAATTGCAACAAAGGACAAGGCAGCAATGATGGTAAAGATGGTGGAGGAGGAGGCGGGGAGGGATGTGGAGGAAAAAGGGATTGCTGAAAATCAATATATTGAAATAGAAAACAAAATAGATTTAATAGAAATTATTAACTACTATTATAATACTGCATATCATTTTTAAAAATAGTGATAACAGTAAGATTGCATATAATGAAGAGGCTTCTCCTTTAATCAATCATATAATGTTCTCTCCTCCTGCTTGTGCTCCCTGCACAAGAGGCTGAAACAATATAACTCATAGTGAAGCTACATTACAAAGACCAGATAAATGGACAAAAAATTATTTACTATCCGGTTACAGCAGAAACTTCATATAACATAATGACATGTATAGAACGTAAAAACGTTCCCGATAAAATGCTTAGATAAATAACAAAATAAAGAACTGGCATTAAAAAACGGTCTTCAAATTGTAATACACGTAAGCCTAATCTTCAAGTTACTTGTATTCGCTGACTCCATATTTGTAGATAGGGCAATGTATACTTGAATCAATCATTCCAAGGGAGTTATAATCACCGTATAAGTGATTACAAAGTCAATCCCATGTAATAGTTTATCAGACACTGGAATTTCAGCAGCTAAGCACTTGCCAAAGGGTTATTCTAGTGGGGCGGGCTGGTCCTTTACTTTGGTGTACGGGGATGTTCACAAAATTTGCATAAATCAGACGCATAATTGAAAATCGATTACAGCTTGGTGGGTCTTTATTAACCTTTTTTGATCAATGAAAAACAATATACCACTATCTTGAAAATTCTGGAATAGATACCCAATACATTTTACCTTGGAAGCGTACACATTATAATTGCCATAATATAACAACCATTTGAAGTTATCTCGGTTATACATACACATAAATGAGACTGTGGAATCATGTTTTTCTCCTTAAAAATCGTATACTAGTAACGGAGATAACGTCTTATATTTGATTCTATTCCTAATAATAAAATCATAAGTTTATCGTATGAGACATGAGTAGATGTTCCCTAATATTTAACCTATGTGATTGTGATTTGTGTAGAATAGATCAATTGAAAAGTCTGAGATAAACGTTAATGGAGCAATAAAATCGACAATCAAAATAGACCATATTTTGCATAGCAGAATTGATGAAAAAGATAATTAAAAATTTTGTGTTGAAAGTGATATTTCTTGGAAATCTTTTGCTCCAGAATGTCCAAAATTTCGAGAAAAAAAGTATTTTAACAAATGAAACTGGATTTGTAAAATAAGGAGCAAAACATACATATTTGCTTGTGATGAATTCTCAGAAGGTTCATCATCCCATAGTTATTACTATAATCAAGTTTGTTTTAATGCAGATATAATTTAGTTTTTCCACAATATCTGATAATAAAATCTTATTATTACAAAGCATACAAGTTATAAATTCTTACATATCAAGATTAGATGGTTGATTATGATTAAAAGATTATATCTGAAAATATTATTGAAACAATACGCAACTGGGAAATTAGATGAAATCCATATAGATTTCGAATGATTTATTTTCAAACAGTTCAATAATTAATTAAACATTCTCAATATCAGATTTGCGTTTTTAAAGAGATTCTTCTGTTATTTTGCAAAAACAAGGGCATCATCTTGATATGCAATCGTACCCTTAATGCCTGTAAGGATATCTTCAATGGCGTGTTGGAAAATAGCTGAGCTATTGCGCATACCCATTTGCAGACGCGTTACTTGATATAGCCTTCATTAGTGTTGATGATTGACAGGTTTTGCGCGCATTCGCCAGTTTTATCTGCCATTAGGCAGATTGCAGATCAGTTTTAGCAAAGAAACAGGCACCATCCATTTTTAAAAAATTCGTTTCAACATTTGGTAAAGGGTAGTCATCATACAGTATTTTGCTGTTCACATGAATACTAAAGTCTGCACACATTCTTAGACCCTGACTTTTTTTATCCAGACAACTTGGGATGCATTTTCTGCCCCACCCGGACCAATGAGCTCTATTATTCTAAAGCCGAGTCAGTTCGTTGTCTACAGCGGCTTGTATAGGAAGTAGGACATGCTCTTCACGGCAAAACATTGGTTTAACACCCTGTTTTGTTATCATTGACGCTAAAACACCGGTAGCATCAGACAGCGGCTTCACATCATCATCATATGCATAGTAAACCACATGATTTTCAATATGATCTCGACCCAAAGGCCATAATTTCTGTTCGATTCTACTAAGTAAAACGTTGCTACATGATTATTACAATTATCTTTTATTACGTTAAGCTTACCAATTACGGACAACTGATGGTCATCACAGCATTTCAGCTTACTGTTTCTAGGTGTCAGAGTAGGACAATCCAATTATTCCCATACCATATATGAAAGCACAGAACACGAGGAGCCTATGTCTTTTAACATTTTCAATTTCATATTATTGGTTGTAACTTCGTCAATTGATGATATGAAATTATTAACGTCATCAGCACAGCATATTATGATGGCCACGTCATTGACATCGTCATTGTCATAATCAGCGGCAGGTTATTGGTTTCTAGCGGTGTCTTTCTTCTTTTTATAGCAACATTGTTCAAAAGTGCCCTCGTTTATTGCATTAAATACAGATTATGCTGAAGGCTGGACGAGCACATGGAATGTGTTCCTCATCGCAAAATTTACCGTCATCGCTTCTGTCGTTTTGATGCCCCAACTGAAAATTATTTGACTTAACAACGGCGTTGATAATTTCTTTGTTCTCTTGAGGAAAAGTAGCTCGTTAAAGGAATGTTTGTGCTGATTCGTACAGTCGAACACGTTCTCGTAAATCTTCAAACTAGGCCGCGCATAAGGCGTAGATATTCCAGCAATTCTCGCATAATTCTTGTATCGGTAAAACAATTTATAAATATTAACTTCTTCAGTTCTTCTGAAGGGTCTAATGCATCTTTAAAACAAGAAAAATCGCATCTATTACTTTGATAATTGATACGTGAATAGACCTCTTGCACTGATTCATCTGGCAATTGGGGTATAACAAGGGGGGTAACTTCCATACTTTGGGTATACGGGGACGTTCCAATATTAAAGGGTACCTTTTTCAAAATCCATAAAAAAGTTTTGGGGTATGCTTAGTCATATTTTTTTTGAGGTATCCTTTTGACACCTTTGCAAGATTTTCATGATGCAAAACAAATTTTGCCTATGAACTGTTCGATTTTCAATTTTTTTTTATGGAATCTGCCATTCATAAATTTATATTTGGGGTATCTTTGTCATTATTTGCAAACTTTTTATGGTAATTCTGCCAAAGTTCAATTTAAACAACCCCGTTGAAGCGCAATAGAAGTTACCCCCGGGGCGTTTACTCAAGAATAAAGTACAATCAGCGACGTACAATCAATTACTGTGTGTTTTTTTTATCGCAAATAACTTTGACGTGAAATGAAATCGAAGTAGTTATTCTAAATATATTTGCGAGATTCTTTTTGTGTGTTGTCATGTATGTATGTGTGCATTCATCTTTGGCAATCTGTGTGTGTGCTAATGATCGATAAGCATACCAATCGATTCGTTAAAAACACTTAAATGCTTCTCGTATCTATAGGAAACAAAACTTTTTTTCCTATATTATTTCAACCCACATTTTTCAAATAGGAGTTGTTGATTAATGACTTTTGATGCACTTCGGCGACGTCATCGTCACTCCATTGTTTCTAGACAATAGCTACCAATCGACACCACATGCCCTACTCAGACTACACCCCTTTTAACATGTCTCACATTTTGTCAATTTGTTTATGAAGCACGCGGTCAGTCAGAAATCATGACAACTGTAGAGTTCTCTTTCGAAATAAAGTTACAACTGAGCCACTCATATCTATTGCAAATTGATTTTACTTATGAGTGGAAGCTATTGCAATTATTTCCAAAACATATGCGCTACAATTTTATAACCGTTTTATCTGAGAATGACTGAAGAGTGATATATTTTTGATGTCAAGCCAGTTTTTTAAAGAATCAAAGAAGTGAACTATACAGGAATTTTGCTGGCGATGACGAACTATTTACATCAAATTGAGTGTATATTGTTCCACTTAAATTGTTATCTATAGTTTTCAACCGCAAACATAGCAAGAAATACCAACGATGATTTTAATGAAAGATCGCTTGGACGGGACAGTTTTCAAGGGTACAAAGTTTTTAAAATATCTTTCAACTGAATGGGATCTACTTTCAATAACTGTGGAATACAATAGAATATATTATTTTGTAGGTTATCATATACAACTAGCTATGAGTGTAGTCCATAATGGACCTTCTATGATAAAACTTTCAGATCACTTATAATTAAACAATTGACTAAGCTGACTATCACTGTATAATACGGAGTATGAACTCTGGAGGAGAACATGAGACACAATACGCATTGAAACGATGTAGCATTAATCAATACATCTTAATCATTCCTTTAATAAAAATTTAATTTATTTCACATCAATTGAGTCGATTGAAATGTATAATTTAACGTAGCTATCTCTACATAGAAAAACTTTATTTTATGTGCTGAAAGGAAACCAGAACACATTAATTATTATGAATTACAAATATTCAGTCAAATTTCGAAATATGAAACTATCCATAAAAAATCACTTCAAATCCGATCCGATCCGAAGACCTAAAATATTAACCCGAATCTGACCCGATACGATCAAATCGCGTTCGGTTCGGATTGATAAATCTTCATTGCAATACAAACAACACTAATGTGGTGTTCACAAAATAACGCCGTCAAGGTGTGGCCTGTCAAACTCGTGGCATTGCATGCAATATATTCAATATTAAATTGATTTAGCTTTGAAAAGACACATGGTCTACTAATTTCTGTTATTAACATGATCAAACGATATCTTTTGTTAATTAACAATGATTTACTGCTTCATATTAAAAAAAAATTATAAAAATCGTTTAAAAAAATTTAATTTATTTCACATCAATTGAGTCGATTGAAATGTATAATTTAACGTAGCTATATCTACATAGAAAAAACTTTATTTTATGTGCTGAAAGGAAACCAGAACACATTAATTATTATAAATTACAAATATTCAGTCAAATTTCGAAATATGAAACTATCCATAAAAAATCACTTCAAATCCGATCCGATCCGAAGACCTAAAATATTAACCCGAATCTGACCCGATACGATCGGATCGCGTTCGGTTCGAATTCATAAATCTTTATTGCAATATTTACAACACTAATGTGGTGTTCACAAAATAACGCCGTCAAATTGTGGCCGGTCAAACTCGTGGCATTGCATGCAATATGTTCAATATTAAATTGATTTAGCTTCGACAAGACACATGGTCCACTGATTTCTGTTATTAACATGATCAATAGACATCCTTTGTTAATTAACATTGATTTACTGATTCATATTAAAAAGAATAAGAAAAATCGTTGATAAAAATTTGCCAAACGGCGGATTTGAACAGACGACCCTGATATTGTGATATCAGAGCATTAAACAATGAGCCACCGCCTTACTTACCATTGTACGCGCTTTGACTGTACTAATCAACAAACCTACTACTTCGACAACGTATTATTGAACAAGGCGACAGCACGTGTATTGAATTTCAAATTATATATATATATAATCTGAAAATATTATGATATGATAGTATATGAGCCTATATATTTTTGATCTTTGCAATCTCAGCAAGTAGGCCTGTGATTTTCATGGCAGTCTATCAAAATACTAAGAGATCGTTGAAAATAAAATTTTATAAGTAAAAAAAAGATCTGAAAAATTCACCTGATAGTGCTTCTTGTTATCAAATTTTCCAGAATAATAGCATCAACATTCTTTTAAAAGGAAATAAAATTCTATAATAAATCGCTATACTAATTCGATATTGATATTATGTTACATCTTGTTGTCAATATTTCTACGCGATATTTATAATACATTACAGATGTCGAATGAAAGAAAAGGCGATTATGAATGAATTAGTTATTTTGATAGAAAAACGAAAACAACTCATTTTGCCAGATTCGTGATATGCATATTTATTCAGAATTTATTGAAACGGACGCGATGGTTTATAGAGTGGAAATGTTTAGTGCAGCTTCAAAGATATAAAATACCACAACCCAACCGATGGTAGTATTTAAATGCTGATGTTATGATGTCTGACGAAAAGGATAAATTACTATGTAGAAAATGAATCTACTTTACCATGCATTTGATCACGATATGAAATGATCATTTTTGTCAGAATTATTTCGAATAAAAGACAATCTTTATTTTATTCTTATCGGTCGTACATTCTCATTCGATAAAATATGGTTGTTAACTTTTATTGATTGGTGTATTAACTTAGAGAACCCGCTATTATGTATTTAAATGTTGTTCGGAGATTATGCCGCTCGTATAGTTTTTATTTGGATCTCATTTGGAAAATGGTAAGTTGTATTTAATAAATATTGTTTGCTATGATCAATTATTTCATGCAACCTTTTTCGCTTTCTATTTTTGTAACACAAGGTTTGTTAATCTCATCCAAACTGTATTAACTATTTAAAAATGTTTTTGAATTATGATTTTGTGCTTTTAAATTCAAAGCGAAATTTTGAACAATGAAAATATTATAATTATTATTATTTATCACAAATCATACGCTCAATTCAATTTAACTTTGTTGAATTTGATATACCTGAAATTAACTTTATTAAATGTTGATCAACGATAATAACAAGACACCGCTATTTTTATTCTCGAAACTGTAGTAACATATTGTGTCTTATTCTTATAGCAAGTCAACAAAATGAAATTTTAATTTTAATCGATGCTTACAATTTCTTCGTTAATTATGGAAGCAAAATCTGAAAATAAAAGCCTGCCTGCTCAAACCAAATGATTCATATTTTTATATTAAATAATAAAATATAGAAATACTTTTGTGCAATGCCTTGATTAATTCTAAACTCTATAATTTTAGGCTGTAGACAGATAATCTCTTCGAACTTTGAATATTTTTCGAATTAGTCGAACGCCAACGTCATTTTGAAAATTCTTGTAAGTTAATTTGTTTTTATGCCCGCGATAGATTGTTCAGTTCAAAACAGATTGTTTGCTCAGTGTTCTCACAAATTTTATATCAAAATAGCCTTTTTAAAAGTGAAATGTTTTATATCTCGATTTTGAGAAAAGTAATGAACGGCATTTTGTTTCATTAATAAATTAAATTAAGACCTCAAGTCTCTTTAATTTCATAGCGTTTGTGCAGCGCTATATGTATTGCTGATATCAACACTACATGAAATATGTCTACGTTTCTTTGATTTCAAAACATATTTTGTCTGGCCTAGTTATACTGGTAATTCAATGTAATTCAGTATTTCGTATTGCTTTAATTATCATAAAACTGATTCAGTTTCAAGTTTCACTTGTTCAAACAATTTACACGCAGCTTTTAAATTTAAAGCAAAATATTTTTGTTCTGGAGATTTCAATTTGAAGTCGATTTGGCTGCCCGCTAGATTATCGACCTATGAAATTTTTCAAAATCTCTGAATTTTTTAATGCAATGATATCAAATAAAATATCAGATGAAGTATATTATTTTAAAACAACGCCATAGACCCATACTTTTCATACAACAAATTTGTTACTGTACACGGTTATCTCGACACAAATGTTTGCATAATTTCCCGACAACGGATTATCCGTATTATATCGCCAGTAAGACGTACATAAGTCGCGGACAGACACAGAAATATCGAAATATAGAAATATAGAAATATTGTGATATATAAACAGACAGTATTATTAATATAAGTAGATAAGTAGATACGCTAAAGCATTATATGTATGTATGTGGATGTAAAAAGTTATATTATTTTAAAAAACAATAAAACTTTTACTTAATATGTTATTGAAAACCTAACTGTCTCATGATTCATGATGCCGCTGCAATATCAGTATAAAGTACAGGTTTTAATCGGAAAAGTTGTATTCTAAAAAGAAATTGAAATTTGAAATTAGAAATTCAATTGAATATTAAAATGTAAGATGCATACAGTATCACCTATGTCATAGTTTCAGAATGAATTTAGTACAGATCAATTGATTAGTGCTAACGTCTAGATAATAGGTTACATCAGACATCGATTGATGCAAAGTTAACACCCTGATAATAGTTCGATTTTGATTTGATTTCCGTATCAAACCAGAGTATTGCCTCAGCTTGCCTCTTAGTGTAAAGCATGGAAAAAAGAAAACTTACAAATCATTTTTAATCGTTTCTGCTGAGTAAGCACTATATTATTTAAATTTTGTCCTACAAACTTTGTTATTGCTTCCGTTTCAATTGTTGGTTTTAGAAGAGAAGATTTTCGATGAGTGTATAATCTCCAGTTTTCATGAAGTATTTTCCTGTTGTATGAATCTATTTTGATCATCAATGTTTCGAATGTATTTTAATATTTAAAGGAAAGAAAATAGAATGTCAATTCTAGCGTTATTGTTGGAACCTTCAGAATGATAAAACATTCAATAACCGGCTTCAGAATCAAAAGACTTAGCTTCAAGAAATTCTTATACAGTACTCAAAAATCCTATTCTACACTGGACTATTTCTAAATTTGCACTCAGAGAAAACCAAGATTTTATGGAGTCAGGCTCAATCATATTATAATTTGAAGACGTTTTACAATCTCCTCTTCTTTAATTATTTACTCATTATTATCTGATTCAATATATTGATTATTAGAAATCAACAATCCCTTCTTCCTACATAATTATGCCTCAGCCATCTTTTCAAGCGTTGCTGCCTTGTCCTTTTTTTCAGTTATACGCTTTGTTGATTTGGGCCAGATCAATCTTGCTGAATGCATTTCTTTGACCTAGTTTAGTCCACTGTTTGTTTTTAGGTACAATAGTGACTGCGCGTCTAAAACCAAATGCTGTTTTTGGGTAATGCATTAAAGATTTGTAATCGTATGGTTCACCAAAATAGTCTGCATCACCATGGTCATATTTCTTGAATTGAGATTCCATATCTAAGAAACAGGTGAGACAAAACATATGCGATATTTTACTTTTTTTTAATCATTTTTTAAAGTTCATATGAAAATAATTTTTTTAACACATATTCGAGTAGCTGAGACTAAATCATGAAGAATGGCAAAAAGGATTTTTATATTTTTTATATTTGGACACGTCTAAGCGGAGACATTTAAAGTTGAACATACAACATTTTCGATCATCCATTTTTTTCCAAACTTGGAATGACAGTCTCAATGACAAGAAGGCTTACTACAGAAAAATGGTGAAATCAGAAATCCAGAAATTCGTCTCTCTTTTCTCATCAAATCAAAATTTTAAAACGCCAAAGACGGAAAAGATAAAAACAGGAATCAATGTCACCATTCTGCATCATTTAGCTTCATCTTCTCGAATTTGTGTTAAATCTTTGTTCGTGTCGTGTGCACTTTAGTTCAAGGCTTGTACAAAGTTATATAGAGAGATTACCTCATACCTTTTGATTGTCGAATTGAATTGAGGGTTGGGTAGACATGTTACGTAGTATAATATATTCTATGAATATTTAGATTCAATGTATGATATAACTGTTCATTATATAACCACCAATATTTTACTGGATTTTCCCGCTACTCATAAAAGCAATACTCCATAACGTTGATATCTGCCAAGTAAAACTATGATATTATCACACGTAAAATTAGCACTTTTCAGCCAATAGCAGAGCACTTCGGATTTGCGTTATCAAGAAAATTCCCACTTTTGAAACTAAGAAGAAACACCATATTTACAAGAGTTTAAAAATCATGGTTCTTAGGCATGATGAATTTTGAGAAGAAATTGACAATTCAGATGATGATGACTTTTATAGTGACCCTTTTGATTTTAGATTAGATTTTCAAGCTTAATTTGATATAAATTATTTCAAGGTTATTAATATAAATTAATGTTGCCTTGCTGTTGTCCTCAATTAAATGTGATGGAAATCATCTTGATTGCATTTTAAATTCTTAATAAACTTTCATATGTTTTTTCTATTTGTTATCTATACATATTTCTTTAGAACTACTACAAACTAAAATACTTGAAATCTAAAATACATCGTAATAAAACTGTTTGTTGAAGTTTTACATGCTCTCAAGTTATTTTCTGATATGATAAACAGAATGATTCATGGGTGCTTGGAGATTTTAATTTATGTTTTTCGTGTTCAAATCTCCACGCTCATGAATTATTCTCTACGTATTAAAAGGTGTATTAGCTATCAAAAATCACTTGAAAAAAACTCAAGTAACCGGCGATTGGTGGAATTGTACCACGTGTTTAGCAGTTATATCGAGACAACCAACGAGATTCCATGGCAACCACTAAAAGCATGCAGGTATAGGTCTGCTTTGAAAATGGCGACAAGCTGTGACAGATGGAATATTTTTTCAAAATCAAATTAAATCTAAACTCCTTAATTAAAAATTGAACTTGAGAAATTCAAAAAGTAACAACTTGGGACTTCCTATATTCAAATGTAACTCTTATTTTATTTTTAATATTGCACATATGTTTGAAAAACAATTTTGCTGAAATCTTTGCGTCATATTTTGAAATGATATTCGTAAGAATTTCATCCAATTGTATTTAATGAAAAATCAATGACCCATTAAATTAGAAAACAAATCATTGTTGTAGTGAAATTGACGAGAGATAATTGATGTTCCAGACAAAGATTCTGTTACATGATTATTAAAATGATTACATCACTCTTTGTTCGTGGGCCATCGAAATTTAGACCACTCACAAGAGTGATGTAATCCCTCACTATCACCAATATAATTATCCATAATGAGAATCTATAATAAATAGCTCCAAGCTAAAGAAGTGATTCATGATTCGTGATTGTATTATACTACATATGTAGATTTTTCAGATTTGGGTTTTTTGTTTGGACTTATCATTATCCCACAAACCGGGTAAGCTTGAAGTTTCTTTTCACCGGGGTGGTTGGTTAATTTGTTAGTATTTTGAAGCTGGTGTGCTTTTAATAGCCGGATGCCCTTCCTGACGCCAACCTATAGTGCTCCAGACAGGGATTGAACCCGAGACCATGCGGGCCGAGTCCAACGCCCTATCCACTACACCAAGGCCGCAACACTTAAACACGTGACTCTATCCAGATCTAGACAAATAAGCTCTGGCAGAAGGCTTGTTGACTACGTTAGGATGCACTTCCAATGTAGAGATCCTTTGACAGATATTTGGTATTTACCCAGACGCGATTCCTTATTGAACTACAATGCGATTTGATCAATAATAACCTGTTATGGATTGCAATCGGTAGTCATATGAATCACTTCCTTACTATTGATAATGATAACACAGAGTATTAAGAAAACATTCTACGAGGCACTCTACTTCCACTCACTGTGTTGAATATTATCCCATAAGATGGTGATATAATCATCTCGATCCAATCTCGATTGTTCATGATAGAATCCGATAGCATGCATCATCTCATGTAAGACAACACCGACATAGTTACATTTGTTGCCAAGTGATATCTTTTGAATTCCTCCTTTTGGAGTTTTACCAATACTCGTTGAATAACAATAACTAAATGGTAATTCAATTGGATATTGTCAGTAAACTATTCTCATCACTATTATAAACACTCCCTATAGGATTACAATGGGATTCTTATCAAGAAATAGATGCGTACCCCATGGACAAGATTTTTATACTTATTATAAGAATTATTTTGCTTAATATAAGCAATATTTTGCTTGAAATAAGTTATTCATTTTTTGCTGTGTATTCTATAATTTTTACTTTATATAATCGATTGAAAAGGGAATATACCATTGCAGTATTGTGAATTTTTTGTTGATCAAGAAGTTGAATTGACTTTATGATGGTTAGATACCGAAATCAAGTAATCAATTATTAAATAGTCAATTATATGAGCCTCATTGATTATTTGACATTGTATATATATCCCATATATATTGTATGTCACTTATCAGCCAAGCACTTTGACACATGCATGCCACCCACCACTGGACAACCGGTTTCCATGTGGCGTTGTCATATGTTTTGATGAAAATTTACTTTCATTTTATAGAAACTTTTTTGTTTTATTTAGAAACCAAATTTTAAAGTATTCTTCATTTCCATGTAATCTTTCCGTAGTTTTGTTTTATTTTTAAGAGTTATTTTTATAATATAGTCATTTTGGTATGATAAGCTTAGCATGTGTGTGAACATAAAACAACAACATGAAACGATATTAGACACAATATTAACATTTTCAATGATTTGCTAATTTTATTCATGCAAAGGTGTTAAACCACATTTATGTTCTTGGCAATGATTTGATGATATATTGAGCTTCGTTGATAGCAAAATTGAAGCCGTAATCAACAATGTATTACATTCAGACGACTGTGTTGTTATCTTGCCTTTGTACATCACTAAAAAATCAAATCCTTTGTCGAATAGAAAAACATTTTGGAGAAATGAATATATTAATACGTTGTAAATACTGTTATATACCAATCATTTCAAATAATAAACATTAACAGGTATTTTTAGCCCTTTATCGTTGATCAACGTTCCGCATTGAAAAATTGCAAAGCCATCGAAGTGAAGCGAAGCAGAACGAGATATTCCCAGCTTCTAAAGATAAGCAATAGCCTTGTCATTCCGGAAAATATAAAATAAAAGCCAACCTTATTGTTGATTCAATTCGTTAGCTTTAAAATTGTTTCTTGGAACAATTTGTTACTGTTTTCTTATTTATTGAGCACCCAACCTTCGCATGACCAATTTGTTTTCGATCTATTGACAAAATTCGAAACTTCCAAAAATACTCAAATGATGATGGAATCACGTTAAGGAAGATTGCATGAATATAGCTGATTTTCTATTGGTTAAGACAGAAAAAAGAATTTAGAATGGTGGCTCTCCTTATGCTGGTTTTTAAGCACTTCAAAGCTCTATGACATGGAAAAGTATATATAAGTGCTTAGTCTGTGGATTGGTGAGCCTGAAAACGTATATATACGTGATTGGCATCAGAAGTTGGCTGGTGTTAGGGCGTGTACGCCGAAATCGTTCAGAAATTGTTCCATTACCAATGTTGAAAAATGAGATTTCATAGAGACGAGCGGAGCCTCTTTCTGCTTTATTATGACGAGTTGGATTTACCTCGGGGTAATCATAAACTCGACATAATCTTTATCACTTTCCTTCTTTTCTACGAATTTGACGCATGTGTCTTTCTTAAACATAGCTATGGCTTTAGCAACAGTTTCTTTTCTTTTTTCATCTAAAAGTCAGAACAATGTTTTTGAATCACGAGTCTATCACAGAAATTTCCATCTAAACTAATTGTCCTTGACAATGAGGTTTATCCAAAAGCGTTCCAGCAAAGTATGTCATTTATTGCAGATGACTCTCACCCTTTCTAGAGAATCTAACGTTGATCTACAGGACCTACGAATTTGTAAAAACATTATTCGATCTTACACAGTCCTGTATACAACCATAGTTCAATATATATAAATCACGATATGACTTAAAAGAAAACATAAGAAAATAGACTTGAGTGAACGTGAATAGTCATGATTATTATGATTTGAGTCGTCCTACTTCTTCCTTGCCTTAAACATTATAAGACTACCTTACAACAAATTCTAATGTGGATTCTGAAACATCAGAGGATTCCAAGAATCTGTGTTATTGAGTAAAGAGTTCATGAATGGCTGCAATGCTTCATTGCAATTCCCCTGCATGACTAATACAAGGAGACAGCAATGCAGAAAATGCAGATGAAACAATGAAGGTCAGATACACACAAGCTAAAGAAACACGAACAGAATCATGTTATGCAAAATGAGATCGGGAAAAAGACTTCATTATCTCCACAAATTTATTTGCTCAGAAAAGTCAGAAAAATTCGAATATTAATTTCCTTGAATAAAACTTTCTCAAAATTTATCAGTGAGACATTTATTGTGTCGCTAGTCATTAATGTGTTCTACTGTTTCTTACCAAAATTGCTAGCGAACGTGTAAGGTACTCTACCATCTTTCCAATATCTCTTTTTATTGCTAATAACATCTCTCTTTTTAGAATCTGTTTGACTGGTTATAGCAGCCATGGTCTCATTATCCAGTCTTAAATCTCCTTCAAAAACGTTAACTGAAACAGAATAAAAAGCAAGGCATTAAATTGAATTTTTACTCAATTAATGTTTTGCAAAGTACGATTGAAACTGACAACGAAGAAATGATATTTGTAAGCTTTGATGTGATTTGTGGGTACTTTTAGGTTTTAAATTCAAATGCGAAATTCACAGAATTGCCAAGTAGAGATTTTTACCTTTAAAAAGACTTCAAACATTTGATTTAAGATAGTTGTGAGCAACAGTGTGAGCTATGGGAAAACGAGTTTCACGGAAACATTTTTAAATTTCAAAAATTCTAAAATTGGAGCAGCGTTTGTTTCAAAATTTGTTTTCTTTCACCAGTGAAATGATTATATCAAACCGGTTCTTACTATCTTCTTCTGATTCAATTTCTTTCAATTGTTCTTCTTTAGTTTGTGGTCCATCGTCAGGTGTTGGGTTACTTCCTGCTGTGCCTTCATCAGGTTCTACAACGTTAAAAATGACTATCGTTAAATTGAGTACATTTCTAATCCTGTTTCCAAAACGTCTATCAAAGTTTAAACGGACTATCATAGATATTATCGTAATATTCTGACTATCAACATGTCCTAAAACTATACATAGGCTATATGCTAGATATTTTGTGTAACAACAAATACTTAAGCAGCGATATCTAACATTTAAATATATAGGTCACGTTTACATTGTGCTGATTTCTTAACCATTATAGACATCAAACTCATTACAATTGTAATTTTTCCCAAGGTTGTAGAGTACTAGTTTCAAGCCCTGGTGGTCCTAGAGAGGGTTTTATGGTCAATTTTTTGACAGATGGCTACCATCTGAACTATTTTGGGGGTGTATGACGAAATTTTAGAACAAGTTGGAAAAATGATGAATCTAAAAAGTCGGACCAAATTTTATGAAAATTTCTAATTATTGAGATCCGAGTATTGTAAAATACTTTTTATTACTCAACTTTCATAAAATGACTGTATTTTTTACATTCTTTTAAAAGGCTATTCATAAAGTCAAATGACGTAAGAGACTTACGGGCTACTTTTTAAATATGTAACGCTACATAAAGGCATCATACCTGAACATATCTAATTATAGTTTTATCATACAAGGTCCATTATGGACCTACACTAATTGCAGTTATTATATATATCCGGAAGGCTACCTTCCATACTTTTAGACTACATGGACGTTTAAATAAAAGAGAATAAATATATCAATTTTCAGATAAAAAATGTTAACATGATATATGTTTATTACAGAGAAACATTTTTGAGTTGGTGTTTTTTTCTACACTAATTTGTCCTTTTTAAAAAATTATTCAGGATGTGGTTTTTTTAATTAGTAACATTTTTATGGTCATTCTACGAATTTTTTATTTGAAGAACAATGAATGCACTTACGATCATCTTGAGATTCTTCATCATCCTTCCCATTCTTTAAATCACTACTAACCGTTTTCATCATACTTTCAGAAGGATCTCCTGTCGGATACGCGAAAGCAAAAGATAGCATTAAGCTAACGATAAGAAATAATCTTATTGAATTTTCCATTGCAGTTTCAATAATGGAAGAAAAGCTGTTTAAAGTTGCTCTCTGTTCAAGAATATTGACTTTCTGATGTTAGATTCAATGTAGTAGATTGATGTCTTGGTTTAGGTGCTCACTGATCTGGTAGCAATTTTGCTGATACCATAGAGATGTGAGATATCACGTCACTTACCTGTTACTTACTGGGAAAAAATGACGTTTTGACGTTTTGATACGTTTGGCATGAAAATTAATCAAAGTAAAGGTCAGCTTTATTGAGCGGGGAAAGTTTTAATCCTTTCGAAAATTTGTTAACAACAGGGGAAATTATTTGTAACCGATTATTGCCAACATATTTTGCTTGAACAACATTTCACATGATACCGTTTGTAAGCTACCGTTGTTTATACAAAAGCTGACGGTCCTAAAGGTAAATGAAACGGGCGACAATAATTCTTCATAATTCAGACTCAAATAATTTAATTGTTCAAAATTGTCAGCAATTAGAAGTTTTCATAATTCGGTCAAAAAAAAATCCAGAGTTCATAATTCTTCGAAAGCTTTAAAGTGGCAAGAATGACCGGTGACCGCTGCGAGCACACGTTGAATTTGTGCTTAGCGTCATTCAACCGTCTCGATTTGAAACTATTGTTATACGCAGGCCTCATCTGTTATAAATTCATGTCAACAATAACCATTGTATTATAAACAATAAACATACACATGATCCTAAGAGCGTAGCGCCTGCCAGTCATTTTTGCTCCTTTAATTAACGTTCATTTTCTAATAACGTGATAATTGATCAATAAAAAATGATTGCAAGTGTTTACTCGTGTTCTACGTAAAGGATTTTAACCTTTGAAGCACAATTATTTTTAATCAGTATTTTGTATAGTTTTTTTTCACACGATGAAGAAACAGGGCTATTATTCCTCAAAATTTCAACAATACGTTACGTCAAGCGTAGTCAATTGTCTCTTGGTTGTTTTGGGTAACTTGAAATGATTTTTGACAAATTTTAACAATTAAATTGCTTAAATTCTGAATTAAGACGATTATTATTGCCTGCCTTATTTACCTCCAGGAACCGCCAGCTTTTTATATACAACGGTAGCATACAAAGGATACAATGTGAAATTTTGTTCAAACGTAAATATGTTTCCAAAAATCGGTTACAAATAATTTTTATTGGAGATTCAGTTGTTGTTTACAAACTTTCGAAAGAGTAAGACTTACCCAGCTCAAAGAAGCTGATCTTTAATTTGATTTAGTTTAATGCCAAAACTAAAAAAACATCAAGAAGCCATTATTTTTCCTCTTGAAAATATGGCGGAAGTCGGCAACAGGTAAATGACGTTGTTAACACTCTTTATCTTATACCTCTATGGTATCAGCCAAATCGCGACCTGATCAGTGAGCACCTAAATAGAGACATCAATCTACTAGATTAAATCTAGCACCAGAAAGTCAATATTCCTGAACAGGGAGGAAATTTAAACAGCTTTTCTCTATTATTCAAACAGCAGCGAAAAAGTGAATGGGATTATTTCTTATTGCTAGCTGATTGAAATGTTTTGATTTAGCTCATCCGTATATAGAATAATAGCACCACTTAACATAAAGTCATTGCAGCCTATACGAAAATTGCCCGATGGTTTGTAATAATTTCGAAATTGCTCCAGCGTTCATAATTCTTCGAAAGCATCAGCGTTCATAATTTATTAGTGATAATTTATCAACAAAAAATGATTGCATTTGTTTATTAGTGTTTCACGTAAAGTATTTTAACTCTTTGAAGCACAAATATGTTAATAAGTATTTTTGTAGATATTTTTTGAAGAAGCATTGCCTTTACTCGATTAATTTTCAATAAAACGTTATATCAAGCATTGTCAATTGTCTCTTGTTTGTTTTGTTTAACTTGAAATTCCTTTTGACAATTTTAACAATTGAATTGCCGAAGTCTGCTTTATGACGAATTATAATGGCCCGTTTCATTTACCTTCAGGTCTCTTGCAGCTTCTGTATATACAACGGTAGCTTACAAACTGTACCATGTTGTTTAAACATAAACATGTTTCAAAAATCCGTTACAAATAATTTCTATTGGGGATTTAACTGTTGTTAACAATTTTTCGAAAGATATAAAACTTTCCACGCTTCAAAAAGCAGATTGACGTCATTATTTTTCCCTCAAAAAGGATGTCGGAAGCAGGTAAATGACGTTGTTAACACTCTTTATCTTATACCTCTATGGTATCAGCCAAATCGTTACTGGATCAGTGAGCACCTAAACCAAGACATCAAGCTACTAGATTGAATCTAGTACCAGTAGGTCTCAATTCCTGAAGAGAGAGGAGCTGTAAACATCTTTTCTTTATTATTCAAATAGCAATGGAAAACTTGATGGGATCATTTCTTATTTTTAGCTTAATGCTATCTATTGCATTAGCGTATCCAACAGGAGATCCATCTGATGATGATCTTGCTGAAAGTAGGATGAATTTATCTTCCGATGAAAAATTGGTGCGTAGTAATATGAAGAATGAAGAGGATTTCGGAGAATCTCTGACTGATCGTAAGTGATTCCATTGTTCTTCAAATACAATATAGGGGGGATGACCAGAAGAGTGTTCAAGATCATAAAAACCTGATCTTAAACATTTTCCTGAAAAGGACACTTTGGTCTAATTAACAGCTCCTCCGAAATGTTTCCCGGTAGAGCAAACCATATCAACCTTTTTTCAGAAATTTGATAAACTTATCCTTGTATATTTGAATGTCCATGTCGACGAAATGTATGGAAGGCAACCCCCCGCCGGGTTTATTTGATAAATGCTCAGGTATGATACGTTTCTATTGTTTCTATAGCGAAGAAGTAGCCCATAGGTTTCTTACGTCACGTGACTTTATGAGAAACTTGTAAGATAATGTAAGAAATACGAACATTTCGAGAAATTTGAGTAATATGAAGTCTTTAAGTATACTCAAAACTGAACATTTTTTAAGTTGTAAATTTTTAGAAAAAAGCTTGCAATTTTTCAAATTCTGGCTCTTAACATTTCCAACTTGTTCTAAAGTGTCGTCATATACCACCATAATGTTTCCACCTGCCTGTCAACAATTGAACAAATAACCCTCTCTAGAGCCACCTGCTGCGCTTGAAACTTGATACTCTAGAAACTTTGGAAAACATACAATTCTAGTTTACGAAATGAACTTCTTGATAGACTGAATGAAGCACTTCTTTGAGAGCACTTCTAACCAAAGGTCTCTTTCGATCAAAGGCAACATCGCCTTCATAAATTATCTGTAATCATACTTAAATGCAAAATAGTTTACCTTTTTTATTAGTGATGTAATTATTAAAAAAAAATTACCTTAAAATGCTTAAAATGCAAAGTCTTTCAAGATATACATGGGCAGTTTTATCTGAGAACGGTTTCACTTGATACGGTTTAAAATTGCCAATCAATACAGCTCGGCTACGAACGTTTTCGTTAATCATCATGGCATACTGGCACATTATTTTTAAAATTTAATGAGTCTGATGTCTATGACAGGTAAAAATTCTTCTCACTGTAAATGAGACCTATTACATATTTAAATGTTAGATATTGCTTCTTCTGCCTTTTTATACTGTACAAACTAGCCAGCATATAGCCCATGCATTGTTTAGAACAGGTCGGTAGTCAGCTTATTAGGATCATATCTGTGATATCATAGTCCCTTTCAATTAATCTGGATATACCTTTTGGAAAAAGAATAATAAACATGCTCAATGTAACGATAGTCTTTCATTACGTTGCAGAATCTGATGATGCAACAGCAGAAAATGACCCAACACCAGACGATGGACCACAAACGAAAGAAGAACAATTGAAAGAAATTCAATCTGAGGAAGATGGTAAGCACGGGTTTGATATGATCATTTCCCTTGGAGAAACAATTAATTTTGAATCAAGAGCTGCATCAATTTTAGAACTATTTAACTTTTTTTTTTCTGAATCTCATTTTTACGTAGCTCACCATATTGCTCACAACTAATTTAAATCAAAAGCTTAAATGATCAAAAATGACCAGCAGGCATTATGAACTTAGGATCACGAGCATGTTTATTGCTATAACACAATGTTTATTGTCAACATGAATTTTATGCCAATTCATAAATTTGAACACTGAACATAATTCCATTGAGCTCAGGTGTAATCGCATTTTTTTGACAAAATGACTTTCTCGGTGTTTTCTTTAATTACAAATCAGGCCTGCGTATAACAATTGTTTCAAAGTAAGGCGATTAAAATACGCCAAGCACAAATTCAACTTCAGCAAGCAGTGGTACCCCGTCGATTTTGCTCCATTTAAGTCTTTTTAAATGTCTAAATCTCTACTCCTCAATGCTGTGAATTTCGTGTAAGAGTTTTAAACATAAAAATACCCACCGTCATCAAAAATCAAACCTCACAAATATCACTTCTTCATGGCGAGCTCAAATTGTTCGTAATTGCTATATAATACTATCAATTACGTTCATCTTAACTTGCCAAGCATTAATTGAGTAAAATTTTCATTAACTACCTTGATTTTATTCCGTTTCAGATGATCTTTTTGAAGGAGATTTAAAACTTGACAAAGACACCATGGCAGCTATAACCAGTCAAACAGATTCCAAAAAGAGAGATGTTATTAGCAATAAAAAGAGGCATTGGAAAGATGGTAGAGTACCTTACAAGTTTTCTAGCAATTTTGGTAAGAAACAGTAGAACACAATATCTACTAACAACACAATAATTGTTTCACTGATAAATTGTGAAAACATGAGGAAGTTTTATTGGTTGAAATTTAAATTTTGATTTTTCAGATTTTCCATATTCCATGCAGCTAATCTAATCCTTGAATGAAGCCAGGGTTTTTAGATTAATTGGTATAGATGAATGATAGTTTTCATGACTTCTGTTTGACGTGTTTCTGTTTGTGTTTCTGTAGCGTGTTTCTGAGCGGTATTGTTTATCTGCATTGTCTGCATTGATGTCTCCTGGTATAATTACTCATGCAAGCAGATTGCAAATAAACATTACAGCCATCTATGAACTCTTAATTCAATAACATAGATCCTTGGAATCCTCTGATGTTTTAAAATCCACGTTAGAATTTGTTGTAAGATCGCATGATGTTTTTAGCAATTTATAGGTTCTGTAGATCAACGTTAGATTCACTAGAAAAAGGTGAGAGTCATCTACAAGAAATGTCATACCTTACTGGAACACTTTTAGATAAATCTCATTGTCAAGGACAATTAGTTTAGATGGAAATTGTTGTGCTTAGACTTGTGATTCAAATACATTGTTCTGATTTTTAGATGAAAAAAGAAGAGAAACTGTTGCGAAAGCCATAGCTTTGTTTAAGAAAGCCACATGCCTCAAATTCGAGGGAAAGAAAGAAAGTGATAAAGATTATATTGAGTTTATGATAAACCCAAGGTATGTGCAAGTCGGCATAATAAACTAGCACTAGGTCGCTCTCATCTCTATGAAATCTCATTTTTCAAAATTGATAATGGAACAATTTGTCCACGATTTTAGCATACACACCCTAACACAAGCCCAATTGTGATACTGGTCACGTATATATACGTTTTCAGGCTACCTCACAGAAAAATCATGTATAAATATGTTTTAATTTCATTTATCCTTGAAGGGCTTGAAAACCAGCAAAAGGGTAACCCCATGCTAAAATCGCTTGTCTGTCTTAACCAATAACAATTCAACTATTAAGGGAATCTTCATTCACGTGACTCCATCATGATTTGACTAATTTATGAAAGTTATATACACCGCGCTGTTGACTAAGGCTTCGTCTTTGCGATCGGCGAACCTCAATATATCATCAAATCAATCAGGTAATGTACGATTGGCAAGAATATGAAAGTTGTAACACGTTTGCATGCATATAATTAGTAAATCAATAGAAATGTTGATATTATGAATAATGTTTGCAATGTTTCATGTTTCTTATCACAAGCTCATACCCATGCTACACGTGTCATACCAAAATTACTTTATTTCAAATATAACTATTAAAAGTAATACAAATCTACGGAAGGATGACATTGAAATGGAGTTTACGTTCAAATTTGAGCTTCTAAATAAAAGAAAAATTGCCTATAAAGTGTAAATGTAACTTCATGAAAACTTATCAAAACGCCACATTGAAACCAGTTGGTGTCAAAGTGCTCGGCTGCATAAGTGAAATACAATACGAGTCAAATAATCAATACTGTTCGCATAAAATTGACTATTTACTGAATGATATCTTGATTTCGATGTCTAACCATGTTAAATTCAATTCATTGACTAGATCAACAACCAATTCCCCTTACAATTGATTTTATAAGGTGACAGTAGAGAATGGGATTGTATATAGTGATAAGAAATATTATTAGTTGACTGATAACATCCAATTGAATCACCATTCAGATATTGTTATTCGACGAGTATTGGTAAAATTCCAAGCGGAGGAAAACAACAAATATCAATTGGCAATGGATGTAACTATGTCGGTGTTGTCTTACATGAGATGATGCATGCAATCGGATTCTATCATGAACAATCTAGATTGGATCGAGATGATTATATCAACATCTTATGGGATAATATTGACCAAAGTAAGTGATGATAGAGTGCCTCATAGAATGTTTATGCATCATTATTATTAGGAGTATGGAAGTGAAAACATAGCGCTTGTGTCAAACCCGAATATCTGTCAATAGATCCCCACAATGAGGATGCATGCTTACGTAGTCAAGAGCCTTATGTCGAAGCTGGTTTGTTTAGATTTGGAGAGCGTTATGTGTTCAAGTTTTCGCAAAATCTACATGTGTAGTAGAATACAATCACGAATCAAAGTCACTTATTATGATGCAATTGATAATTGCAAGAGCTATTTCATTATAGATTCTCAAAACAGTAAATTGGATAAGTAGATTGGTGGTAACAAGCTAAATTACCGGTGATTACACAATTGTGTCATAGATTGCTGAATATCTCATCCTCTGAATATATCATACTACTTCAAATGTTTACTCAACCTTCAATGAAATTTTACAAATAAAAGAGACATAAAACAATCTTTATAAATAATTCTGTACATAATTTTGAATTAAGCATAATCAAAAATGTGATTTATATCATATGTTATGAATCTCGTGCTTTTTAGATATGGAATCTCAATTCAGGAAATATTCCCATGGTGAAGCAGACTTTTTTGGTGAACCATATGATTACAAATCCATAATGCATTACCCAAAAACAGCATTTGGTAGAAAAGGAGCAACCACTATTGTACCCAAAGCCAGACAGTGGACTATCATAGGTCAAAGAGAGGGATTTAGCGAGATTGATGTGAGACAAATCAACAAAGCGTATTGCAGGAGATAACAAGGCAGCAACGCTAGAAAAGATGGTTGAGGCGAGGTTAGAGGATCTGTAGGAGATGCGATCATCATTGATTTTGGAAAATCAATGCATTAAATCAGACAAGAAAGAAGAATATTAATTAAAGAAGTTGAATTTCAAATATGCTTTTTCACATTATAATATGATTAAACATGACTCTACAAATGCTTTGCTTTCTCTGAGTCCAAACTTATAGGCAGTGCGGTGTAGACTTTAGTCACACGTAATCTTTTATGAAAGAACGAGGTTGCCCTTGTGTTTTCAGCGGATCAGCACAGGGAAATTCTCAATTTGAACTCGTAACCAATCAATAACTTCTGCAGGTGTATGAAGCCAAGTCTATTAAGTATGAAGCCGTTAATTGATCGTATTTTTCAAAAGGGTTCAAGATTCAAAAGAAGAACGGGAAAATTGACAATCTCGTTTCTTCGATTTATATATTAAAATGCATTCGTAAAATTGACCTGGAGCTTTATACGATAAACCATACTTTGGTAATGTTACCATTATAACCATTTCTATATACTCGCAACAACAACAAATTTTCACTGAAAAAGCTACCGGAGGGCAGCGAAAGCGTTAGGAATAAATTCGAAAAAATTAAACTGTAAATTAAACTGCTTGATGTTATTTTTGCGTGTATTTAGACATAGTTATCAAGGTAGAATATCAAACTACGATTCGAAAAACTGTTAATGGAAAAATGATACAACATCTTCTTTTCTAAATCAATGTTTGTAATATACATGTATTTTTAAATCCAATTGTATTGGCGGATTGCAGTTTCTTATTGACTCTCTTTTGTCTTATCCATCTTTTGTCCATCATGCATTGAGTATTTTTTTATAACACATTTATCTCACATTATCGTACCACATGGTTGAATACATTATATACCTTACTTTTGGAAATATACTGTACTTGATACATTTAAATAACTAAATCAACTTGCTTTATTTTAAACATATGATTTTAAACTTCTAGAAAATGTACATGACACAAAAAATAAAAAAAATAAATAAAAAATCATTTATCTCGCATTGAGAAGCAAATATATGACACATCATGCATTAAATTCAATTAAAGAACTTTACCTAAAATATATCTATAAATGCAAATGTCTTTTTGTATGTGTGTTGCAGTGGTTTTTCACAAAGTTCCGGGCAATTTCAAAACCTAATAAATCAAATTACATATCACCGATAAAAAATTGGAATTAGCTTTACCTTCGAGGATTGCTTTTTGATTATTCTTTGCTTTGCATATCAAAAGAAAATGTCATTTCACGCATTGATTTTGTTTGGCCTTTTAGAACCGCCACGCCTGGGAATCGTTTGTTGCGTCGCAGATCTATATTGCTTGACATTAAAATTCATGAGATCTCCAATTTCAATTCACTTTAAACGTAGTTTTGATTATTCAGCAAAAATTATTCTAGAATTAACTCAGCAACATGGGTAAGACATGATTTCAACAAGTTGAAGTGTTAATTGTGTAAATGCTCTTCCATGACAGATAGGCAAAACCAACAGCATTGGTGACATATTTTTATTCACATATCATATCCATTTTATATAACAAAAATCTTAAAGAATTTAATTAATCAATCTAATATATAATTTCCTATGCAATAAATAGATTTAATAAAATTTGGCAAAGAAAAATATAAATGTCCGATTAAAGATAAGATTTCCAAGTTGCATTGGATTTAAGTATGAATTTGTGAGACGATATCACAAGGTGTAATTCTATTACGTATTAATATTCTTGGACTGCATGAGCTTCTCGACTTTTTACAAACGGCCTTCTTCCAATTCTTTCAAAGGTTTAATAATGACCACTGTATACTGTGAATCTGCAAGAAAAAGAATAAGTGTTGTCAGGACAAATACACATGAAAATAGTGCAGGGATTCGCAGTAAATCATTCAATTCAAAAAGGTTTTGTGTCTAAGCTTGAAGGTCTTGAATAAATGATGATGGTGATGACGGTGATGACGATGATGACGATGATGATGATAATGATGACGATGACGACGATAAAGGCCAGTGAAAAATGTAGTACTTCCTAAATGTTTTAGAGGCTATAGTATTGCCAATTTTCCATGAACAGTGCAGTTGAGTGTATCAAAAGTGTAGATCATTCCAAGTCAACCTACATCGAAGATACTGCTGTAATATACAACCAATGAGATATATCCTCATAGAAATATTCAGCATTTGACATTAATCAATTTAATGACGCGCATGTATCTGCTAATTCAAAATTATTGCAATATCTGTAATAAGTAGTAGCTGATAGTACTGGAATAATGCATAATATAAGCAGACAGTCGTGTTAGAGAAGAGGATTGTTATGGAAATAATACTGACCTTTAATAGAACCACCACCATCTTGGAGGTGCTTGCGGTTGTTGTTGTTGCTGATTGATGACAGCTGGTAATTGCATAGGTATAGCTCTCTTTTGTACAATATTTTGTGCAGCATCACATCGATCTGGCATAATACGTAACTTGTCAGATGGCATACATTCCGAACAAGATCCACCACATTTAGCAGAGATCACTTTATTATCAGATGAATGACGAAACTCGGTTATTCTTTCAGCCATATCTTTGGGTGATCCTGTTGCTTTCCACGCTGGCACATGACTCAAATGAACATCTGCACCATTTAAATTGATACTAAACTTGCCTTTACGACAATCTTCTTTACTTTTCGAATAGCAATCACCAGCACGACCGTAATGAATGAAATTGCCGTTTGTGATTGTAAACAACGTTTCATCATTATCTATGACTAAGTTGAATGGGAAGATACGGATTCTCTTGAACCTGTGAATAAAGAAAAGCAAACAATTAGCATGCATACATTTACTTACATTCCTCTATGAACCATAAAATAGAGATTATCGCCCTATCAACAGTAAATCAACTACCAATAACAGTATCACCCTACGAAAGGTGAACATATCGTCGTACTTCTCTTCCAATACTATAGGAGTGGTTATTTGTCCAGACCAATGATGGTAAATGATGATTAACGATATCATATGCCAAACTGCATATCGACACAGGGAAAGTTTGATTTATGCAAGAAAATGTTGACTGTTCCAAGCCTATGTCACTTGTTCTGAGCAAGAACGCTATAGAGTCAAACTACATGCATCGAGCAAAATATCCATGAAAAGGATGCAAGTTCACGAAATATCAATAATGACCAAAAAGTTTAATAAATTAGAGTCATCAACTCCTTTCCCATTTTATTATTATTATGATTAAAACCTTACCAAGTCTGTCCATAGAATGCCGTTGTTTGATTTGGTTCAGCAGTAATATTACCAGAACATGTGTCGAAGTTAACCAAACGAGGTCGATGATAATATCCATAGTTGCTACTACCACCAGACTCTAAAGTAATGAATTCCATCATACTTGTATGCAGATCAGAGCCAGCCATATTATGACAGTAAACACGTTGAGCACCACATGTTTCAACCAACCGGATCATGTAGTCATCATCTGGAGCACCGTACAAAGCATATTTTATCTCACTGCAGTTCTCTACGACAGAAAAAGCGAAGAAAAACTAATCAATAAATTGTTTAAAACAACTGGAGCCAGATGCTGACGACTTTTATTGTTTACAAACAAATCGAATCAAACACTTTCTGCTTTATATTTGCATTCTAAATCACTAAAAACGAAATAAAACTGAAGAAATGTTCATAATTTGATAGCTGTAAAAGCTAACATGCTCACAAATGTACACGTGACACGCATTGATAAAAGTAATCTTACACCTTAGTGACCTTACACTCTCAGCTAGTATACATATATATATTTATGAAATCATGGAATGTTTTTCTGAGCTATGATTGGCTGAGATCTAATTCGAAAAAAAGCTATACAGATTAGTTTTGGGCTATACAGTTTAATCACGTGGATCATACAGTTTAATTGTGGGCTATCATGGCAACGTAAATTCGAAAGAATCGAATACTCATGGCAGCGTGACTAGAAAGAATGGAATACTTAATGAAATGTCTTAGGTTGCGGCTCGTGATTTTGTAACGCTTTTCTTGTGTCTCACTACGCACCGCTCGTGTTAATATAACGCCATACGTACCCGTTCCATATCGCATAAGTATAACGATGAGATGTTATGTCTACTTACGTGGGATTCTATGTTGAATATGATCACCAGGTATGACGCTTGTTTCAATAATATTCAAAGATGCTGAACACTTCATATGATATGAAACAGATAAATTATTTAGTCCTGCTCTGGATACTTGAACAGCTTCAAAATGATAAAAAAGCCCACCAATTAATTCAGCATCTACTGTTGCTGAATTTATCCTAAAATAAGAAGAACAAACATCCAAATGTTTAATGCCTCAATTTCAAATCTTCAAAAGTAAACTGCTAAAGAATGCAACAATACAAACATACACTACCAACACCAAAACCATGAAAATGCCGTGAAATTTAAAACTTTTTTCATGGTTTTCGAGTCAGTATTTACATCATGTGAAACAAAATGCTAACATGAAATACTTACTTGTCGTCTGACGAATCTTTTTGAGCTTGGATGCTAACCTCCGATTCAAGTGTCCTTGACTCAGCTGAGAAATACAATGCAATTGAGTTGTGTCCTTTAACAGTTAACGAATACATTCCAGAATAAGGAGGTACAAAGTAGCCATGTAGCTTAGCAAAGAAATTGGCTGTTGGTCCATTAGCTACTTTATCCTCAAATGTACTCCAAGCTGGTGATTCAAACTCTTTAACTTTGGTAGCGTATTTTGCTGGCGTGAATTTCAGTTGAGATCGGCTTGTAGGAGCATTACGAGGGGAGATGCCATCAATGATGTTGTATACGGTACCAGCATATGGTCCTTGTCTTTGTACTATGTAAGAAGGCAAAAAAATGTTAAAATTTAAACCTCTGAATTGTAAATATATGTTATAGAGCAGTTGGTGAAACAAGAGGAAAGTGTAACAAAATACTAGCCGATAAGTCGACAGGATAGGAGTTTAGCCATAAAGAGCTGTGTCATATTTGATTTATATATAATTTTCTTTCCCAACAAGGTATATTTCTCTACGAGTAACATTTTGCATGACATGTTTGAGCGTTCAAATTCTTCTTTGTTTATCAGAACATTCGATATACAAGCCTAGCAAAGTTTGTTGTGAAAGCAAATGTTTCGAATCGAGTAATGTTTCATAGACCTTACAATAGTGGAAACTGTATAGCTTTATATTAAGGCTTATGAAAGTGAGAGAAACACCAAAGCTGAATAAAAGTAAAGTGAAATCCGGCAAAACTGTTCGTTCCAACTATAACGATATTCTGTCAATAACAGTAAGCCAAAAAAAAATCTGATATCAAGTAATTTACGGTCAAACATTGCAAAATATTTACGGCTAACAACGGATTCTGCCAAAACCGATAAAATATTTTGTCTCTCACGCACACGGCTATTGCCGGATTCAAGTGTACTATATAATAACATTTTCTTGCTGCCATATCATTCTATTAGCATTATAACAACGCAGTGATAGGCTCTCTTAAAATGTCTCAAATTTATTGTTCTCCAAGGGGATAAACAACATTTATTTTACTTCAAAATTATGTAGATTTTATCCACAGGTTTTCTCTTGGGAAATCTGAAACAATGCAACAGAAAAAACTCCGAGGGAGCTTATTGATTTCTTAAATGGGAACGTTTGTAAATAAATTATTTCTATAATTTGTGGGGTATAAGATTGATGATAATCTATATATATAAACGTCAAAGTCTGTGTGTGTAGGCGTGCTGTCGCGACAATGGATTTGTTTTTCGTTTTTCTCTTTCAATTGTTACACAAAATTTTTGAAAAACATATCATTAGAATCAATGTCATCTCGCGAGTTTAATTGCGCTTCTAGTTTTCTATATTCCATTCCCTATTTCATGCATCGAAAGAAAACAAATCTTTATTTTGTAATCCAACTTTGCGTGACAATAACAAAGCTATTTGTACTTCTCAATTTCACACGCATCATTGACCATTCTATATTGTTCATGCGATTGTTCTATTGTTCTATTGATGAAATCTGTCAATCAAATTCTAAATCAAAGTAATGGAGACTTGCAATCTTGAAAATGAATGGATCGACCCAGTAGCGCGGGTCACTTATTGCTAGTATAATATATTTACCATGTGTAGCACAGGAATCTTTCAATCCTGCAATTTCAGATGCAGTTAATGCACATGGGAACATGTAGAATTCATCAACACTTCCAAACAATAGTTTTTCCATTGAATCAGGTTTATGTTTACCAATCGCAACATAACCAGACCAATCCATTAAAAATAATTCTGTTTTTCTTGCTTCTCTACTGATATACTCTTCATCTTTAATTGGTTTGCCATCGATGAAGATGAGTGCCTATTGAAAACAATCAAGAACTTTTTAAGAACAGAAAATAATTCTTATTTAAGCAAAACGATGTCCAAAGGGTTTAGTTAGATATCATTTCGAATTCACCTTCTTGATATTACTGAGAAAAAGACTAACAAAATTTAAATCACAAAATATTCTTCATTAAAAATTAGGGCATCTTATAAAATACAGTATGCCAAAAATCATGACTTCGAGTGGTGACGTATTTGGTTGATAATCTACAATTATACAATTAATATAGAGTAAGTTTAACTATATAATGTTCATCACTTACCTTATCAGTAAGAACATCGTAAGTTGCTGCAATATGAATCCAACTTGTGAAAGCAATAAGATTTTGTGATGTTGTAATTGAGAAAACAACTTGCCCATTAAATAATTGACTGAAATGTAATGAACCATCCGGTCGAACTTCAAAACTGTAGTGACCTAAACAAAATGAATAATAATGTAAGTACCATACACATTATGAAAATCAAGGAAAATTAAATGATTTTTCAAGGGACAAGCTCCCACAAATGTTGTCTTATTTGAAAAGATAAAATTCTAAAATCAAAAAATTTCCAAAAAAAGTTCTCTAATTTGAGGAGAAAAAGGAAAGAAAATCAATTTTCTTCTGAATTTAGAGCAGTCTTATGGAAACCGAATTGCTAGTTTACTATGAATAAATTACAATTATTGCTCAATAATTTGTACATTGTCCAACGTATAGGATACTTCTGCAGTGGAATCCTGAGAAACTTCAATTATTCATTGTCATTTAATACTACCCATCTAGGCATCTTAGTAACAGGCAAACAATTGAACACAATAATGAAAAGGTATGTAAAATAGCAGAATTGATTGTAAGAAAATATATCATTTCTAGAAAGGGATTACATGGACAAAGCTATCAAATGAACATGGAATTGTAGTTTAATTATAATATTGACATTAACTCAATATAAATAATTTACCAACAAATACACCGATGTCTGATTAACAAAAGCACATTGTTATATTGTCAATAGAGCTTTATCGGTCATATTGTGTTGCATAAAATACATCCCCATGTCACGGTCTTTTCAAAATACACCAACAGGGTTATAAATCTTTTCTTTAAATAATTTTCAAGGGACTCATTCGGAACCTGTGAAAAAGTTATATCGAACCATAACATCCACCATGCAATTGTATTGGTTGCAAATTGTATTGATTGATTGATACAATTGATTGCAAATTGTATCACTTACTATTAAAGCCTGCATCTGAAGCAGAAAATATAGAATGTGATTTGCCAGTTGGTAATAGGTATATCCATGTTGCCACAGTAACAGCTGTTACAGGTTTGCCAGAGAACTTTGCACCATTCAGCTCAATTGCTCCATCTTCTTGTAGTTGGAAATGACTGTTACACTTTCCATTTTGTTCTTAACAAATAAATATAAGTATGAAGATTAATTTTGTGGTATAGTTACCACATTTTGGGTGGAATGTAACTCATTACATGGCAAACTATCCAATGAGATATAATTTATAAGATATTACTCAGTGTTGTGAGTACTCGTTACAAAAGTAACGAGTTAGTGGGTATTCGCTACTTTTGAATTAATTTTAGGAGTAATTAATTACTTTTTTGAGAAAAGTAATAAGGATAGCCTGGGGGGTAATTTCCGATGCGTTTCGACGGGGTTGTTCAAATGGAACTTTGGCCGAATGACCATAAACAGTTTCACATAATGAAAAAGATACCCCAAATATATTTTTAGGAATGACAGATCAAGCAAAAACAATAAAACAATAATAATTTCATAGGCAAAATTTGTTTTGCAAAATGAAAAACTTGCAAAATATCAAAAAGTACCTCAAAAAGTTTTCATGAAAAAGCATATACCCTAAAAACTTGTTTTAGATTTTGAAAAAGGTACCCTTTGATATTTGAACGTCGCATGTACCAAAAGTATGGAAGTTACCCGCCGGGGTAAATAGTATTACTTAATTTAATGTTGCAAAGGACAAATATGACCTTAGTTGGTAAGTCATATTTAATGATACAGTAGTACACGCAGTATCAATGTTTAATGATATTATAACGAATGAAAGATATATAATCAAAGTATATGTTTTACCATTAATATTGAATAGTCCCATCATAATAGCATTGTTGCCTCTTCCTGATTCATCGTAAAGTGTTTCATTACAATGTTTATCAAACGAATAAAAGATTGTTGGTTCACAGATGTACTTGTTCGTAGATTCAGCTGAAAAAAAATGCAAAATAATATACAATTAGGACAATGCATCATTTCAATACCACAGATATTTGTGGTAAAACTATTAAATAGAATTATAAAATTCACAAGTGTAAACAGCGGAATTGCAAATATATATAATTATCTGAATTCAAACTATTCATAATTATTTAACAAAAAGTTTATGCTGTACAGGATTTTTAAAAACCAAGTTGCAGTTAAAAAACGGACACATTATCTCGGATTATAACGTCACGTTCGAAGATACTAGGAATTGTCAGTGTTCGTTTAACCAATTGGAAGCAAGAAAACGTTCGAAAAAACTTGCAATTAATAATAAGTACAACTACATGCGAGCAAGCATAGATCATGCTGAAAATCTGACAATGTAAGCTTAAGTAACACAAGATGATTTGAAATTCGAATATATATTATTGACTTACTTCCTGTTCCGGTACCACCGCCACCACCGCCACCTCCACCGCCACCTTCATTACCTTTTGCAGCGGCTAAAATTAGAAATTGTAATATCCAAATTAGCAAAATCAAAAAAACAAAAGCCGCTGTTCGATTCCTAATCAGTGACAAATTTTTGTAACTTTCTGTAACTATGTTGATGTCCTCAAATAAATAAGAACTTGTGCTTACATGGTTTTTTTGTAAAAAAGTCCACGAAATAATTCTAAGCAAGGTTGTGGAAAGCGGGAATTTCCATCGCTTCAGTTATATTCGTCGTCATATTGACTTGACTTGACTGACCTAGTCAAGTGTCATTACCATACATACCAATATTGTTATAATAATAAATAAGATTGGAGGAGATCAACATATTGACAGACTACAGGGGTAATTTGTGTAATATCCAAGAGAAAGAGGAGACT
Source organism: Haliclystus octoradiatus (assembly GCA_916610825.1). Classification (NCBI taxonomy): domain Eukaryota; kingdom Metazoa; phylum Cnidaria; class Staurozoa; order Stauromedusae; family Haliclystidae; genus Haliclystus; species Haliclystus octoradiatus. Next base: position 6,051,761 of record OU744453.1, read on the forward strand.
CTGCTCAATTGTTAACGTATATTGTGTATCTTTCGCACAGAAACGAAGTCATAAATCATAAAGAGCAAGTGAGAGACACATCTACAGAAATATATGTGTGGTCAACGGGGTATATACTGAATATTGATTAGTAAGGAAGAGTCGTTTCAAAATAAGATAAAAAACATTACCTTTGCAAATGCTATCGCTGAGTCTTCCAACATATTCATTTAAAGTTGAATAATCAGTTATACTGAAGACACCACCCTCTTTATTTGTTGCTATAGCCTCTAACTCTGACTTCTCTGGTTCAGGACCTAAGCCAACAGCTAATACTTCTACACCCATTTTATGAAGTGGATAAACAGCACTGGCTAAAGGTTGACATTCAACATCACATTTACCATCAGTGATAACAACAGCTATATCAAGAACATCGGATCGATCACCATGGTCATGTGTAAATACAAAATCAGCTGCAAATTGTAATGCCTTATCAATACGTGTACTACCACCGGCAATTTGTATTGTATCTATAGTTAATAAAAGCATTTCTTTATTCTTGATCTTGTCAAATTCTAATTGGACACGGGCTGTATCAGAGTATAATTCCATAGCAATTAATGTACCATTATCACCAATGTCGAAACCACTGATTAAATTTTTGATGAATTGAATTACATTTGGCCATTCTGGTCTGATACTACTCGATTCATCAACAATAAATGCCAAATCAATCTTTTCAGTACATTGTGATGGCTTGCCAGTCGGAGCTAGAAAAAAAAAGAATACAAGATCAACGGTCAGTTAGACCAAAAGTATACATAGATATAAAAAGATTAACTGTTAGGACTAGCTGAGAATTGATTACTTTATTTGACCGAGAGCCACATATCTATAAAGGTAGGTGTCTGTCTGCAGCAACTCAACGTAAAAGTGTCTATAAATAGAAATATACCAAATACTTTCCCGTTTCAATGAAAGAGTCAATCGTAGAAGTAGGTGGTCCTTACTATTTTGCACGACGTTTGGGCGTAAATCATTAGCCATTTTCGAATTGAATGATAAAATTATACAAGTGGTATTTATACAAGCTTAGAATAATACTATTGTATAATGTTATGGCTAATGATTTTAGTCGAAACGTCGTGCAAGATAATAAAACCACCTACAGTTACAATCGACTTTTCTATTCAAAAATCAAATCGTAGCATTTTGAATAAAATGCAGCATGCGAGTTTCATGGTATTTGACTATTTTTTTGGCAGAATTACTAGGGGAAAAGAAGCTTGGCAAAACACGAGAAAGACATGGATCAAGAAGGCTCTGACAGCAAACTGTTACTTAAATGGTTTAAACTTAGTGTAGTAGATGAGAGATATAAGATAATATAAGAGATTGACTAAAACGAGAAACGGGAAAGTATATTTTTCGGGTATTTTTATGAACACAATTATGTGAATTCTAAGTTCATCAGATAAACCTGCAATTTTAGATCTGTGGCACTCAGTCCGTATGGACACGATTGATATTTCGCTATGTTATGTTATTTTTTGTTGTCCTTATTATTATATCAATAATTATAGGCTATTTAGTTTATTATCTATTACATATATTGTATCGAAATGTTACACCCAAAAGATTTTCCCAGCTGGAATATGGACCCAAAAAAAGTGGCACGTCTCCGTATAACCATCATATGGGAGTTACCCCCCCCCCGGGGAGTGGACACTCTTGAATGCTATTGCAATTTACAAAAGTTGAAGTTAACTTTGCTAGTGGATAATCAAGTTATCTGCACCAGCTGTTGTCGAGTCCATAAATAATGTATAAAACAAGGCCTAGTATTGAGACTTTTCTCAGCTAGTAGCAATAACATAAATAGTTCAGTAATTGTTTATAATGGCTGGCTGTAATAGCAGCAGACAAGTACTTGCTTCTGGCCATTAGCCGTCGTCAGTACTGCTCAGTGAATAAGGGACTGACTTAGTGTGCTGAAATAAAAATGTTTTTTTTGTCAATAGATTATAGAGCTTTTTCAGAGGTACCCAATGAAAGACTTCAAAATTATTTGAAGAAAAGACTGTTAACCCTTAAAAGACCGTGAGCCAAATATGTGTTGTAATGGAACACCAATATGCCGACGTGAAAAAGACGTAATATTAGGACGTAATAGCGATAATGAACCAATAGAGATGTAAACAAACCTGGGCCTGTATTGCATGGTGCTAAGGAGCAAGGCTCTTTCATGAAACTATCTCCTATGCATTCACTGGAGTTTGCAGCGTTGCAAGTACGTTCTCGAGATCTTGTTCCATTACCACATGTTACAGAGCATTCTGAATAAGATGACCACTCTCCCCAGCCTTTCGGTATGCCTATAGATAGAATCATTAAAAAATGCAAGTATCTGAATTTTTCGTAACCTGTATTTGAAATACAACTTCAAATATTTTGTATCATCACTTTTTGGTAAAATGCTATATTAAAGCTAACACACATTGCTTGAGTCATTTTAATGTTGACATTCATAAAGTAATGGGCAATTTATTTGAAATTCACATGAAACACAAATGTGTACATTTAATATGCTGAGTATACACTGTAATTCGATTAAGCGCAAATCAAAATACAAATGGATTTCATCGCATTTATTTGAATTGTCTGTTATCGTAAATTGTTTAACAAGACTTGATCACAAAAGAGTCAATTGAGTTTTAAAGCGAGGTATATCAGAGGGGATTTCACTTATTCAAATATCACTTAAAGAGGTTTGGAGCAGCAGAGACAAAATTTCCCTTTTATTGAAATTTTTAAAATTCATGTCATTGATGTAGAAATACACTTAAAAGGTGTTGATGAAGAAAAGATTTGGGTTGCCAAATTTTTTTTAGAGTTATTGCACAAAATATGCTTTACCAAGAGATTATATACTCCTCAAATGTTGCCATGGCAACACCAATCAAACCTGCCTGTGCTGCCACACCAATATGTGATATAAATACTCTGCCACATTGTTTTGAAAAATATAAATTGTGGCGCTCTTTTTTTGCAAAGGTAAGTTTACACATTATACGTTATACGGATTGCGTTTTATCCCTTAGAACTAAAGCAAATATTTTACTGTAAAACGAAGTTCGATTGTAAAGTTTCTGAAATGTTCTTCATTCGTGAAATGGAGCCTACACTTGAACACAATCGGACTCGATAACATCATTTCTATGGTCCTAAGAGATATAGCGTAACCCGTATCCTTATATGAAAGAAATTTAATTTTTATTAACCTTATTAACCTAATTAGTAAGTAGAAATAGTTACATTTGATCATAGTTTATAGACTTGATAATGGCTTTTTGTGAAAGTCGAAACGCTGTCATAATAAAATCAGTAAGCATTTGTTGTGAAATGTGTTAGTCTGAAGACTCATCTTAAAATGGTGCTTACCGTTCAAAATCTCCTTAATTAAGCAAGTTTCATTAGGGTCCAAAACTGTAAATCATACTACATACACACCTTTACATAAAGATGTACTGATGTTGCTTAACAGACTATGGATTTCCTTATAATTATTTGTATGAAACACCATGTATTCATTTGATGCTAATAGATTCAAATTAGCATTATCTTGATTAGCTCCCACACCAACTGTTATCACAGTGATACCAGATTCTTTAAGTTTCTTAGCAACATCTTCAAGTGTAGGATCACCAGGATTTACCATGGTCTGAATACCATCTGTGAAAATGACTAACGCATTGTTGATTTCTGGTCGATTACCGCTACTTTCAGAGAACATATCATCAACTGCTTTGGCAACAGCCTTGTTAATGAAAGTTGATCCTGCAAGAAAAATTTCAAGTTGGATTTTCGAATTACAATCATTAACCAGAAAATCACTCAATTCCATCAAGATTGTCATGTGATTAAAGTACTAAAGGTACATTTGGCCATATTATGCACTGCGACTAATTGAGTTTATAAATGATTTACACTTAAAATGTACTAGCAGTTATATCAATATGTCATTCACTGGGACCAAACTCCCCATTAATAAAACATAAGTATCTATACTATCTACAGCATTAATCTCCGCAGTAGATCTTTAATATTATAGTTCTAGACTTTAGAATAAGAGACAAAGATGAGGCAAAAACCTTTTTCCGTTACCCAGAGTTTCAGCCGTTTAATTGCGATCTTGAGATGGTAAATTTAGATTTTATAATCAGACATGCGTAACTTAATTAATTATATAATCACATTCACAGATCTATACGTAACTTGTAAAAATAATTTTAACCTGGCTTAAATGCAAAGACAAAACGTTGCATAAAATTACTTGTAATGTCATATATAACCAAGTTAAACTGTTAGATTTCCCTGGGTTACAGAACTTTTAACAACATTGCTTCTATAAAAATATATCTTATGAAAAAATAAATTCAAGAAATGTAAGCAGTTGAATGATTATTCAATATTGTTCAAATGATGTTTCTATTCTCAAACCATGTAGAAGGGAATTTCAACAAAGTAAGCAATGAGATTAGAATCTATAATAGCTAACAAACGTTTGTACTTAAAGTTTTTGTTGCTTCAACCATAACTTCCAGTGATCGTGTGACTGCACCTAAACAGTTGGAAACACAGTGCAAACGTTTAAACTGGTACAAAATAAGCAAATTGCAAGCACTTACCACTTCCTTCTTCGATGAAGAGCTGTTGATCAAATTCTTTCAAGTCATTTGAGTCTTTAAATTTCACATAATCGCTGTCTGGGTTTCTTGCAAATCCCATATAGGACAGACGAGTCAACTGCTGTGAAATTTCGAATTTGCCAGCTAAATCCATTATAAATTTTCTTGCATCAGCCGAACCTCCCTTCAAACTACCAGATGTATCCAACAAGAATGCAAGATCAAGAACTTTATTGCAAGCTATATTATGAGGAATTGAAAATGACAATTTGAAAATTAAAATTTATGTTCGTGTGGGAATGTGCACGTGATGCGGCAATATGTAACAAATAAAATTGTCTAAATTATACTTTAAACAAGTCATTATTATACTGCGTTGTGTAGTTTGTATGTTGCCAAATGGGAAACTGACGCTTAAGACTGGTATACATGGATCAGTATACTTGATATAGTCACCTTTTGATACAATTCAGTTGGATGTTTAAGGAATGTCTCTAGTATTCAGAAGGTTTGAACTTTTGTCGGACCTTGGATGTTTATTAGAAAGGCAACATTGACAGGCAGTCGATACGAGCTCGATTTTGAATAACGTTTAGCATAATAAAGTGATTAATGCCAGTGATTGCTTATGCAATTTTCATGGCTTCAAATTTCAAATTTCAAGCACGGTCTCAGGCACAAATGCATGAGGATAAGTTTAGTCAAAAAGAGCAGAACCCTCGAACGCATATTAAAACAATAGCTAGATCAGTGTTTTCTATAATTTGGGGGTTCAAAAAGGAGGATATTCGCTGATTGGCGGACCCTCATGCCACGTAGACAAGCGTGTGGAGCTCATCGGTCATCATTTCCCCTCAAAGCTACTTACTCATGCATGGCTCTTTTTGACAAGTTTGTTCTTCTTTAGCAGGCCCTTCACATTGTGTGCCAAATTGATTTGGTTTTGGATTGTTGCATTGTCTGGTTCTTTCCTGAATCCCTTGACCACATTGAACTGAGCACGTTGACCATACAGTCCATGTAGACCAACCACCATTAACTGAAACATCAGGATAGCCATTTAAATCAAGTTAATTCAAATTGATTAATAGCATTTTTGCAGATATGTGATTTGTTTTGCTGGATTCATCATTATATTATCAACTTGGTAAGCTAGTAGCTTTTTTTCAACGGGGTTTATATGATGAGTCTGGTTAGTGTATTTGGAGTTTAATGTACGACTTTTAATGGCCGTATACACTTCCTGCCCCAGCCAATAGTGATTCTGCCACAAATTGAACCCAAGAACCTGCGGGCTGAGGTATAACGCCTAAACCCTACACTTACTCTGTTCAAAGTCATTTTTGATAAAAAAATGCAGAATATTTTCAGGGTTATGCGACTTAATCTGGGCAACACTAATCAGCTTCCACGGCAACGTCAATGTTGAATAAATTAGTATTAGTTATATGTTGGACAATCAATGAACATAAAAGAAATAAAGAAAAGTAAAATTACATACTTGCACATTCCTTCTTAGAACAGATAGCATTTTCAGTTGCATTTCCATAACAAGGTTTTCCTCCAAAGTTGCGAGCAGGGTTATTGCAACTGCGTGATCGTCTCATTGTACCGTTACCACAAGTGACTGAACATGATGTAAATGTACCCCATGGGGACCAATTTCCATCAACTATGGGGAAAATATCAAAGTTACAACTAATACAATATATTATAATATAGAACGAGTGAAACTTCCATCAAAATCCCAATATCGAAACTTTGTCAATACAGCAAAACGCAACACAAACATTCGTCATTCGGCTATGTCCAACGGTAACCGGGGTAAACAATATAACTGCTTCAAATTATGGATCGACTATAAGAGTTTTTCTCAAAATATTGAACGATACGCATGATAATTTACGACCAATATTGAATGTAACGGGCCACTGCGATATTATTCAAAAACAATCCTAGTAAACAAAAATTATAAGTTCATGAAGGGGAAGTTACCTAATTTTTGATAAACTTTTCATAAACAGTTCACGCCAAGTTCGTGAAACATCATCAAAAATAAATATTAAATAAATGTTTATCAAAATTTCAAATAATTTTCCATTCACGAACCAGATCATAACAGTTTTCAAAAACCACATAATAATGCCGATAAAAATGGGGCATAATTTTTGCCAATAAACTGTTTTATACAGGGGCCAGTACCTAAAGGTTGACAAGACATTTTCTAACTATCAAGTAATAAGTTATCTAAGAAAATAAGTTAATTGTCATTAGTTGAAGTTTGCACCTTCGATCTTTGTAATGACAAATTATTATTAGATTTGATTTATTTAAAACTACGCAAAAGCAAAAGTCAAGACATAAAAAAATATATTATACAGACTCAGCATGAAACCTAGTCGCATATAGTGCTTTGATAAAATGTAACTATCAAAATACTTACTTGGGCAAGGCATAATTTCACATTCACGCATTTCATCTTTAGGACCTAAAGCTTTACAGTCTTTTCCACCAAAAGCAGGCAAAGGATTATTACATAATCTCTTTCTAGACTTCATTCCAATACCACAGCGAACACCACATGGACTCCAGTCAGACCACATTGAATAATTGCCATCAATGGATGTCACTACAATCATCACAACAAAACAATGAAATGAAAACTGCACTTATGGAGAAAAGTAGTGAAAAATATCTTAATTATATAAAATCATAGATTCTGTTTTAGTTGTTGTTGGGATTATCAGTGAATGACAGAAGCAGGATTAGCTCAGATGGCAAAGCAGCCGAACTTCAGATATGATCATACCTGATCGACAGTGATTCAAATCCCCCGAGGGTCAACTCATCCTTGATATCATCTAAATGAGTATCATCTAAAGATGGTGGATAGAATGGTGAGGGAATTGCATTATGAGTGGTTGCGGCGCATCATTGTGTATTCGCAATTGAGGCCTATCTAACATGAAACCTGTTGAAATTGATTTCCAGTGTCGCTGCTGACATCAATAAAAAATTATTTAACATCACTGTTCTCAGCGAAGGAGTCATTGCTCTAGAAATAGTAGGGTGGTACGCATGCTTTCAGGAGGGCGATACCGTTTTCATTACTTTAGGCTGTAAGGCTGTGCAACAACATTATAGTCAGATGAATGCATAATGACCACTGATAAATCTTCAAAAACAAGTTTGCCCAATCAAAATCATGATCAATAAATAATATCCGGTAACAAAGCCATAGGATCCTAGAATTCATTTTACATCTCTCAATAATGTATTTCGAACGCGAAGAAGGACAAACCAAAAAAGAGATGGGGATATGTAGTCGTCGAAAAAATAAAACTTATCAAACGATAAATGCTAAGAATAATTTTTACAAGATTTTCATAGTAATCTTACCATTATCTAAGCCATAGACAAAATTGGTCTGTGCTACACCAACACAATGGAGATCATTTCCTTCACATTTTTCAAATTGGTTTTCTGTTGGTAATGGATCTGGTGTTTTACTGATACATTGATCTGATTGTCCGTCCTAGTCATTGGTACAAAAATACAATATCTCAGTTGTAAATTTGGTAAATAAATAAAATACATACAGTAGGAACTGTTTAAGGGGAATCTCAAAATACGTACGTACGTTATAGGCGATGTGCCGCTATATCCGATATTATGTCATAAAAATAGAACAATAGAGTCGAACCTGTTTTAACGGTCACCTCTACAAACTAATAACCAGTCATAGTGGACACCCTTGCAATAGATTGTCCAGATATTATGTTCTATTCAACAGCCCTGTATATGAAGGCCAATTTATCTAACTCTCATAGCTGGCTGTTATATACAGGTTTTACTGTATTGGTTTGATCTATTGTAGAATTTTTGTCTTCAGCTGTCGAAACCAATGAAATGCTCATACTAGAGCGATGTAACAATAATTAAAAACTATTCTAGTTACCTTGAGGTATGTCTCGCCTGCATTGGCCCCTGAATAACAAGCACCGTAATTCTGCAATGAAAAGTGTGTAAAAGTTCGTTCTTTTGCCATTTGTGCACATCTGCATATAACATCAGATAGAAAATAATCCCATTCAGCATAAGACATTTTTCCATTTTCGGAATCATCAAATAATAAATCTGGTAATGGACGAGGTGGAATTTGGTTGTCTTTGTAGCAGCCAAGTCGTTTATATTTTGTTTTACCTAGGAGAGAAGATTCGTAATTGGTATGACTATAAAATGCACCGGAAAAGGTAGAAAGAAATAGAAATAAATAACAGCTAACAGCTAACAGTAACAGCTTACCAAATAAGAAATTATTGAATTTTTTTATTTCCTAGGAGCATGCATATATGCTGTGGAAATTTGTTTTGTTGAAGTTCATATCTTCAAAATTTGAAACGAACCATATTGTTATGTATCAGGCGCAATGGAATTCATAATGGCTGCGCCTGTCGGTCAAATAGTCACTTCGTAATATAATACTTACAACAGTCTGGTAACGTGCATACATCAGTATCATTACTTGCACCGATACAATCTGAACCCTCGTAAGCAGGTGCTGGGTTAGAACATGTTCTACTGCGTGTTATTTTTCCACTGCCACATGTTACAGAACAAGATGACCATTGTGTCCAATCAGCCCAATTTCCATCGACTATAATTAGAAATAAATCTAGTCTAATTCAGAACCTTTAACAATTAGTGAAAATCCTGATGAACTGTGAATATACTAGCAAATTTAGCGCATTAGTTAGATCCAGTTGTAAGCAGAATAAGCAAATGTTTGGGCAAAGTAAAAAAATAAATACAAAATTAGTATTGAAATTCAATGAGGCAATGCAATGTCCGTATTACGTGAATTGCCAATTAATTTAGATTTACATCAAATATATGATATAGTTATTTTTATTTTCATATGATATGATAGGGCCTGTATTTATTTATACTTATAATGATTTATCTTAATTTTTATCGGACAGTGTGTAATAAAATTACTAAATTGATTTAAAGAGAAAAAACAATATGAATGATTTGTAACTTCATAATATTCATTCAACTGTATCATGATAAACTAATGATAAACCAAAGGTTTTATACTGCAGTAGACTTTATAGACATCAAACGCCTTTTCCAGTTTCGGAGAGGTGCTACAGGGCTCAAAACAAATACCAGGCCATAGAAATGGGATATGTGCTTAGGAGTAAAAAAATCTAACTGTCGAAATGACAGCATACAATTAAGCTCTCCCATCCTTGTATCTGCATACAGTGAAACATGAAATAACGGTCACCTTTGCAGAGCGACCACCTGTCCATAATGGTCAAAATAGCAAGGTCAACACAGCACTCAGAGCCCTGTATATAAAGGTCACTTGCATATAATGACCAATTTATCTACCTCTCTTTGTTACTATATAAAGGTTTCACTGTAACAAACAACAACTTGATAGAAATTAAACAGTTTTGTGTGAATTCAACACTCTACCTGGGCAAGCGTTTTCATTGCATGTTTTATTATCGGTTGGAGAACCAAGACCTTGTACAACACATGTCGCTCCGCCATCCGAGGGGGATGGGTTTGAACATTGTCTTGTTCTTACTTGGTTACCAGACCCACATGATTTATCGCAAACAGTCCATTCGGTCCATTCCGTATACTTGCCATCAACTAAAATATAAAAGATATTATTATTATGATTAAAAGTGATATGTTATATGTTTGTATGTCTTCATAAAAATTTGTTTTGTTTTGTTTTAAGAAAAAAAATATATATATATATTAATTCAAAAAAGAAAAAAAATTATTATGATTCAAAGTGATAATAAATACTGTATTAAGATAGTTGTTAATAGTTGTTACTTCTTCGACATTGTCATCCATTGTTTATAGCTTGTTGCCTGTGTAATCGAATTTTATTGCTAATTTATATCTCTCACAGAAATTAAATAATAGTTCATAATAATCTTATGATAGCAAAATTGACGTTTTCATTCAATTTTCATTTAATGGAATCTTATTAATAAATTAAAAAATCAATAATATTAAATATAAAAGTGCTTAATATTGGGTAAAACGGAGCATTAAAGCCTTTATAGCCGAAAGTCTTTTGCCTAATCTTTGTCTCTTATTCTATGATGGAATTGAAAGTACAATGTGCAAAACATCCGATATGTACTAGTAAAGCAATTTCTCTCGCTAAAAGTTTTTTCTTAAGAAGAGCTTTAATAAAAAACCATTCTATCAAAAATATTATTTCATGTTCATCAGATTGTTACCAATTTACATGGTATGCAGTTCATACTCACTTGGACATGGGTCATCGTTACATTCTTGTGAATCAGTAGCTGAGCCATTACAATGGGCACCTCCATATTGTGGGGCAGGTGTATCACATTGACGTGTACGATTCATAACTCCTTGATCACATGTAACTGAACAAGAACTCCATGGAGCCCATTCACCCCAATTGCCATTGACTACAAAAAAAATAGAAGCACAATTAACCAGGTGTAGATAACTAAGTCACCTTGACAATTAGTTCTTATTTGTGTCACATACTTGGACAAGGTGTAGTACTGCATTGTTGGTTTTCTTCTCTAATACATGTACATGGAGCACCACCGAATAGAGGCTCCGTACAGTTCCTTGTTCTTTTCTGTACTCCCTCTCCACAAGAGGCTGAACATGGTGTCCAGCTTCCCCATGATTCACACACACCAGCAACTAATAAAGAAGCAAACATAGATAAGTAAATTATTCCATTGAATATTTAAGTAATCTCATCTTTGTGAAAAAGTTGATGAGTTCATGAACATGAAACTGGCCAAATCCTCATGATATTTTCATGAACAGTTCATGCAATGTTCATGTAGTGTTCATGAACACTTGGGCAATATTACATTCAAGAACTGTTCATGAATGTCCATGAACTGTTCTTGAACTTAGAAAGAAATGTTTGTGACTTTTTCATGAACTGTTCATGAACTGATTAACTCTTATTCACAGAGGCAAGATCCATAATAAATAAAAAAATTAACTTATTTATCGATGGTTAAAAAGCAAATCAATTTTTTTTTGTTCTCAAACATACATAGATAAGTAAAATATTCCATCGAATATTTAAGTAATTTTATCTTGTGAAAAAAGTTCATGAGTTCATGAACGTCAAATTGGACAAACGCTCATGAAATTTTCATGAACAGTTCATGCAATGTTCATGTAGTGTTCATGAACTTTTGGGCAATTTCACATTCAAAAACTGTTTACGAATGTCCATAGAATGTTCTTGAACTTAGAAAGAAATGTTTGTGACTTTTTCACGAACTGTTCATGAACTGATTAATTCTTTTTCACAGAGGCAAGGTCAATAATAGATAAAAAAATTCTACCTATTTATCGATGGATCAAAAGTTAATAAATTTTTGTCGTTCTCACCTGGGCAATTTTTCATGTTGCATGCCTTATCTTCTAATTGCGTGTTATTTCCTTCTGAGCATGGAGCGCCTCCATCTGACGCAGGTGGATTGTCACATTTACGATTACGAGACATTTTACCGTTACCACATGTAGTAGAACAAGGTGTCCAGTTAGTCCATGTTCCCCAGTTACCATTGACTAAAACATAATATAAAACATCATATATATTTTAAATTCTATATACAAGCTAATTCAAATATTATTATCCATAGTAGATTCACTTTTTATTAAATTATTTATTTATTAACTTTTGACTTATTTATTTTCAGTCTTATTTATTTACTTATCATTCATTTCTATTTTTTATTAACTTTCTCCAGTGACTGTTCTTCATCTTACTTGTAATTAAAACGCAAGTTACTTTTTAAATGTACATAAGATTTATTTTTACTTTTATTATTAGATCTTTAAAGCGCTGTTTTGGAGATTCCTCTTAAAAGGGCGCTATATAAATAGACAATTATTATGTTATTATTACTATCATACAAATTATTTTGTACAAGATGAAAACAAAAATCAGCCCTGTGAAAACAAGCCTAGTATGGCTTACCAGGCCCTCAATAAATGATGATGATGATGATGATGATGATGATGATATATTGTATGGTGGAATATGAAATTGATATGAAATGTTCCAGGCAGATTTGAAGTCATTAGTACAGAGAGACAAATGTTTTTTGTTTAACTATTACATAATTAAATTAATAATGTATTAAAAATTCAAACTTAATAGAAAGATTCTCGTAAACATAATTTCTTTCTTTTTTTCGTAATAATGAAGTTAGAAGCTTAAAATCTGAAACGTTGAACAAAATCAAATCGAGTGATATTTACTCGCTATACTATCTTATACTATAGGATAGAATGTATAGAGAATAATTCATGAGTGCGGAGATATGGGATAGAGCCTCGCTCATCAGATAGAGATTTGAACACCCTGAAAATAAATCCCATATCTCCAAGCGCCCGCGAATTATTCTATTTATTATATAGCAAATTTACTTGAGAGCATGTAGAACTTCGACAAACATCTTTATTAATAATTTAAAACGCAATGAAGAGAGCTATTTTAAGCAAGTTCAAAGACTCTCTATATATCGACTTGATTCAAAACCTTGTAAACATGGCGTTCCTTTTAGTTTCAAAAGCGAGAGTTTCCTTGCTAATGCAAATGCAAGGCGCTCTGTGATTGGCTAAAAAGTGTTATTTGTACGTGTGAAATATCAACTTTATCGAATACGACTTTTATATGCGGCGGAAAACCCATTAAAACACTGATGAAGGAATTTATTAAATCCTATATAGAATGGTATTTGATAATATATAATGTGAGCTTTAAATAATAATGATATATTCAGATGCCTAAAATGCTATTACCGTAATCCACTGATGGCTATATAATAAAGGAATTTATTAGATCCTATATAGAATGGTATTTGATAATCTATAATGTGAGCTTTAAATAATAATGATATATTCAGATGCCTAAAATGCTATTACCGTAATCCACTGATGGCTATATAATAAAAGAATTTATTAGATCCTATATAGAATGGTATTTGATAATCTATAATGTGAGCTTTAAATAATGATGATATATTCAGATGCTTAAAATGCTATTACCGTAATCTTCTTCTGTATTACTAGGATTACACAGTAATTTGGTTGTGCATAACACTCCTTTACACGAGTTACACAAATTGACAAAGTATTACGATTCATACCTGGACATTTTTGTGGGTTGCATTCATCAGTAGCAACAGGTTCACCAATTAAAGAACAATCCATTCCACCAAAGCTAGGTGCAGGATTTGTGCAATTACGTTGACGTGTCCGTTCACCTTTACCGCATGACACCGAACATTTTGTCCATTCGCTCCAATCAGTGTAGTTACCATCAATAACTGTAACTGTAAGTAGAATAATAATATAACGTAATATGAGGTGAACACATGTATGTGGGAGTGCTGAATGTTTGTTAAAACAGAGCATAATATAGAATAGACATAACGTAGAGGCAAAAGCCTTTTCCGTTACTTGGAGTTTCACGCTTACTTTACGTTCATCAACCCGTCTGATGAACGCAAAGTAAGCGTGATACTCCGAGTAACGGAAAAGGCTTTTGCCTCATCTTTGTGTCTATTCTATAACTGTAAGTAGATAAATATTAAGATAGATAATCAGTAAGGTGAATGTTCCACATTTGCAGAAGTAGGTACAGCACTCAATTATTATAAGTTGGGCAATTGAGGATATGAACAACTACTTCATTGTCTCGACAAAATATTACATAAGGTCACACTCCAAAATGTGGGAAACTCTTCGATTGATGCCGCAAGGGTTCAAGTTGGCGTAGTCGAGGCAAAGATGTCAGGATTGCCACAATTTGAATAAGCGATAGAGTAATCAACATAAGAACGTTTTCATTAAAAAAGACTACAACGAGTAATATGAAAGTGTTTTAAAAGTGCACTCAATGATTAAAATTAGAGCTTTGATAATAAATAAAACGAGCCAAAAGAAACAGATGAATTCTCCGTACTTCGAGTCATTACCTGCTCTTGCGAGAAACAGTTCAGGAGTTCATGAACTGTTCATGAAATCCTGAATTGTTTTTTGCATGGGTGATGATCCTGAATTTAGCTCTGAGTAATGACAATTGCATGTCTCTTGATGATTTATTTGATTTAATAGAAGTCAAGTTATACATTAAATAAATAAGAAAGATTACAGCCATGTAATATAAAAGTGTTTGCTATTTAGGATCTATAAATTGGCTTTGTTGTATATATTGGACAACAAAATATCACACATCAATAAATATATTATATAATAATATAAGATCAGACATATTTTTAAACAAAACTCTCTTAAATCAACTCTAAACTCTACAAAGCACACGGTTATATCCTGTTTAAGTCTGGGCTCCCTATGATACACCTCATTGGACCACAGGGAAACCAGACAGAATCGCTACATAATATAACAGCCTCATGTGTATTATCTTAAGAGGTCTGATACAGAACCCGAACACTTTTGTGATCTTTAATTAAATTCGGGGTTAAATTCAGGTACAATTAAGGAGACAACCTGCTTTCACAGATATTTTTAATATTCAAGAGTGTTGCAGAATATTTCAATAAATCAGCCGATGTGTGGATTTGCAGATCAAAATAATAATAAAAGATCTAAAGCAGAATGTTCATGGCTGTTGTTCAACTTTTCATACCAAATATCAGATATTGGTTGCATGAAGAATTTACTGAAGTTGGTAAAGAAAATATCAATGCATTCTTCGATAAAAAATGTAATTGTAACATCGTCAAATATTGACAATACTATTTGTTTAAATAATATTAATATTTGGCAAGTAACAATTTGGCATCATTAACATACTCAACATTTCATAATAAATAACAACTTACTATTCTTTAAACCATATATAAAATTAGCACCAGTTCCACCTGCACAAACACTATCGGTTTCAGTACATTTTTCTAAACTTGTATCACCACCAATTGGTTTTTTACTATTGTAACATTCAGTTGAATCGCCATCTTTATTATATGTATCATCAACTTGTGGTCCACTCCAACATTGTGATAAACTCTGGATACCAAAATGCGAGTATTTCTTTTGTTTAGCTGCACGTGCACATTGACATATTATATCATCTAAGAATTCATTCCATGGCTCTGTTAGTCGTCTTTTTTCTTCATCGAATAACATTTCTGTTAATGGGCGTTTTGGTGTTTGTTTATCAGCATAGCAACCTAATCTTTGATGTGGTATTTCACCTAAAAATATAAACACATCAGTTAAAGAACATTGAATATACACTACTGAGTCAGTAGTACTGACACAGAAACCATGAAAGAAATCGTGAAATTTCATTGCTTTTTCAAGGCATTTTCAAGGCATTTTCACATTTTAATATTGTGAATATGGATGTTTTCATGGTTTACAAACTTTTCAAGGCGTTTTCACATAACCGTCATGGCAGTTTCATTGTTTTGATGTTGGTAGTGATATAGTGGTGTGTAATGGCTAATAGTAAAAGTAAATTTAGCAGGAAAATTACATATTTTTCATTGCTAGGATGATCAATTTATTAAAATCGTCATGAATTCAAGAACGTTCCAAGGTCAGTTTTTATTAAAGTATCGGGAAATGTTCATGATCATTCCTGCAAAACCTATTCATGAACGTTAACTGGTACGAGTTTAATGAACAGTGTATCAGAAATTACATGAAAAGCAGACCATTAAATGTTCATGAACTAGACCTTGCAGTGTTCATAAAGATCATGAAGTTCATGAACAATTCATGAACTTAACAAGGTTTTTCGCAAGGACAATATGTGAGGTTATAGCTGATGAGGTTTTTGAACTGCTCACGGACTCATGAAATTTGTCCTTAAGAGATGTTTATACCTGTATGATCAAATATATATTTTGTATACTTACAGCATTCTTTTAGTTTGCAAAAATTAGATTGATCGATATCTCCAGTGCAATTCTTTCCGCCATGAAGTGGTTTGGGATTTGTACAACTACGATTACGTTGTTGTAATCCTTCACCGCAAGTCTTTGAGCATGCCGACCAAGATGACCAAGGCGTAAATTTACCATCAACTAAATTAGGGTGATATCATACAACATTGATTATACATGTAGCCAAGACACAAATGCAGTAATAATGAACAAAACCAATATATCATTACAGTATCCATTGCCTTTATACTACATTGAAAAAGTTGAAATGAATTTACGCAATAATAAAAAGGTAGAGATATTCTCTGTCAATACAAGCACTACCTAAGGATTCCACAATTTAAACATTAAATCACAACCCATTGTGGTGCCTAATGTGAGATGGAGCTTCGTCATGCTTCACTGCATCTCAAGCTCTATGAAAGCGTCACATAATTTACTAAGCGCTAAAAATCATACTGTTAAAAGTTTTAACTTAACAATCAACTTTGAAAATGTTATTGTTATTACAGCTCAAAAAGTTGAAAATGATTCTGAATATAGTTCAACGCGATGATGCTGTTTGTTTGTGTGTAATGACAAACATCAATAACTTTAACATTAATACATGTAGCATATTTCTAAATGATTTTTAGCCAATCAGATTATGATAAAACATCAACAATTCTATTATTTTTGTTTCTGTTTCTATCTTCTGTGTGTAAAATTGTTTATTTTCCTTGTAAACGCCTAAAGTAATATTATGAAAACAGGAAGTACTTACTAGGGCAATTTCGTAATAGACAGCTCGCTTGTTCCTGTTCATCTCCTAGATTCTGTTCAAGGCAAGTTGCACCACCGTTTATAGGAGGTGGATTAGTGCAGGTCCGTGAACGAGTTTTTCCTCCAGCACCGCAAGTACGATCACATTCTGTCCAATCTCCCCATTGCGTGTAGCCACCATCAACTAGATAATAAGAAATAATGAAAATAAGATCACAAAAGAATTAAGCAAAGCGTGTAAGCAGGAATATACAATCATAAATATGAAAGGTGATGATTACATAGATAATCTTGCAAGCTAATTGGTAGAGCATTTGATACCTTTCGAGGATCTACTCTACTTTTCTTGAGTGCAATAAGTTATCATGCCAGTTTGCACACTAAACACAATCTACTAATTTATCAGAATCATTCCCCTCAAAAAATTGCTTAACATTTTGTATGAAATGTTCATTAACTGTTCACGAAAATAAGTCTAATTAATAAAATTAATAATTTACCTCTACGTAAAAAAGTTCATAAGTTCATTGACATGAAATTGCCCAAAAGTTCATGAACTGTTCATGAACTTTCAGGCAGTTTCATTTCGATGGTCAGCTTCTTTCTAGACTGTTCATGAACTCTTCATGAACCGACAGGGGTTGCATCAAATGACCATTGAATATTAAAACTATATAATTGAATCTAAACAGTAACTAACCAGGGCAACCTGTTAAATTACAAGCCAATGTCTCTTGAGACTGTCCATTACATGTTTTACCGCCATTTTCTGGTGATGGACATTCACATGTTCGATTTCGTGTTTTTATTCCAGGACCACATGTTACTGAACATTGTGATAGAGGAAGCCATTCACACCAGCTGCCGTCAACTAAGAGAGAAATTATAGTTTTACAGTAGAGAGCATAAAATAATCAGCAGCCTTGCTTGAAAATAATTTGCAATCCCAGGGGTCAGATTAGAAACTTAATATCACAAAGTTATGTAATAGCCGTTTGTAATTTCCAAGCCTCATTCCTTCCACGATAACAACAAAAACAATGGAAAGATTGTGGGTCATTAGAAACACTTCGAATCTGTCAACTAAGAGAGAAATTACAGTTTTACAGTTGAAAGCCTGAAATAATCAGCAGCCTTTCTTGAAAAAAGTTTGCAATCTGGTATAGAGACGGTATCACCTTACCAAAGGCTCCTGAACCACTCTTCTACTTCTAGTGGAGTAGCTCTTTTTGCTAAAAGCAGTGATCGTCAATACTCTTTACTGATCTCAGCTGCGACACAGCATATCAATTTAATCAGATTTTATGGCAGATAGACCTGGGTTGTCAATGTGCAGAGAGACACTGCAGCTTACTAGTACCAATTTCCACTAGGCTATTGCATCTGCTATCATAAGACGGATAGAGTCAAGGCTGAGTTTTGGTCGGGGGTTTGAACCATAATCGATCAAAACCAACACACAGAAATGAATGAACTGTTAACGGATAGTTCATGTGCTTTATGTGATGTGGACGAGCATTGGTAGCCACATACGCTACTTGCAAATAACGTGTACATACCTGCACATCCCCCTTCATTGCATGGTCTTTCTTGCAGTGCCGTTCCCAAGCTTTGTTCAAGACATGTTTTTCCACCAAATTGTGGTCTTGGTTTAGTACACAGACGTTGTTTTTGCTGAGTACCATTACCGCAAGAGACAGAACAAGATTCCCATTCACTCCATTGTGTATAATTACCATCAACTGAGAATGACAAAATGAATAAAAATGAAATCATTCAAATTGTGTCAACTGTTGATGTTTGTAACATCATGTTGTATTAATTCCTTAAAAAGTACAAATATCCTCTCAAATTCTCATTTTTCCTATGAAAAACATGTCAGGACTTCATGAACAGTTCATGAACGTTAAATGGGCCCACTTCTCGTTATAGGGTTAGCACACACTTTGCAGTGTTTGTATTCATATTTACTACACTTGGAAATGGCGGAATACACGAGTGAAGTGTTAAAAGCACGAGAAGGAGGTAATATAACATTGCAGTTTCCTATTTTTCTTCAACTTTGAGAATCTGACAAAATATTTACGACAAATTTCGACTGGAATTTTAAAATAAATGTGTATCTTGTATTTCCAAACACATGGACCAATAAATCAAATTGCAGAATTACGTTTGAATATGACGTCATATTTAAGAAAGACAATTCATGAATAGTTTATGAAAATTTAATGTTCATAAACCCCTGAACTGTTTTTCTGCAGATGTTATTATAAAAGGTATAATAATGTAACATAAAGAAATGTAGCTTGGTGACAATATTTGCAAGTTGGTTACATAATAAATCGAAAATTCAAGCAACATTTGATAATCATGGGACAGCAAGCACAAGTTGATTTTAGAAATCTGCATCAAACCTCACAATTTGGCATCTCCCGTTTAATAAAATAAGCAAATTCATTTATTGAAATTTAATAATAAGACATAGACATACATAAAGGAAAATAAATAATTAAAACTTTGTCAAGCACAGTAGAAACTGTTTTAATGTCACTTTTCATAACAGATTACTGTATATATAATAGTGAATTTAAATGATATTCCTGGTGAAATTTGACATCTTTCTTCTTATAAATAACTGGCTATACCCCTGCGAAAAACAGTTCAGGAGTTCATGAGCTCTAGAATTGTTTTTGCAGGGGTACCGGCACATCATCCATAACATACTTTTGAAAATTCTCTATCTGGATGCTGTTATAGACAGTTTCTACTGTTATCAATATGGAATAAAGGTCAGATGTGACAACACGCTGCAATATTGAAAGACAAAGAAAAACAATATGCTTACTTGGACAAGGTGGAAGATCAAGTGAGCTTTCATCTACATCACCGCATAATGGTGATGTTTGAGATGCATTGCAGACAATTTCACGAGAACGAAAAGCATAACCACATGTTGCCGACCAAGGAGTCCATTGACCCCATTCTGGATCAGGTTCCGTATCTATGACAAAGATAAATAAATATAATAAATAAATAATAAAATAATACGAAAGATCTACAGTGGAATAAGAACTGTAATACACTACTGAAATCAAAATCATAAAAAGAATGAAATTACATGGCGTTTTCATGACATTTTCATGCCTAATAAATTTATCATTTTTACTCTTTTAAATTTTAATGTTGATTTCACTACATTTTTATGGCAATTTCATGGTCTTGATGTTGGTAGTGATAGATAGTTATACTGGCCTATTTAGGGAAAATGTACTTCAGTACTTTATACAAGTCAATAATTACAATGGAATGGGGTTCATTTATCGATTTAAAGAATATCAATAACAGTAACAATAAAAACAAAAATAACAATAATAATAGCAACAATAATAATCACTGTGCTAGAAAATCGATAGTACAGAAAAATTATAGGCCTCCAATGAAACATACTTGGGCATATTCCTGTTGGACATTCTTCTGTTTCTGAATCTGCTCCAAGCGATGTACAATCTTGACCACCAAACGCTGGGGGTGGATTAGTACATGTGCGGCTACGAGATCGTGTTGATTCACCACAAGTAGCTGAACAGTCACTCCAATTACTCCATGAAGTGTAATTTCCATTCATTGCAGTAACTATTAGAATAAAGTGGAAATAATTTAGAAATAATTTTAGAAAATATGCTGTCATAATCGAACATAATCTTGAAATTCGATTGGTTGGTTCATTTGTGTATAGAACTTCTTGGATAAACAATGTTCAAAAGTTGGAAAGTTGAGTATAAATTTTATTTTTTTCAGATGCTCAAAACACATGGAACTAAGAGAAGAATAGGAACGTATGTAACGTATTATTAAAGATAAAATATCAACAACTAGTTGCCTCTGTTCAAGAAGTACTAATTATTATGAAGTTTTCTTTTGATCCAAAGACTTCCACAATATAAAAAAATTTCGGTGTTTTAATGTATAAAATGGTTCATACAAAGGTGGTCATAAATTCAGAATTTGATATAGAATCCAATGATACAGAACATTTGCTGAAACGCTATACAGTTAAAAAATTTTATGTTTCATTATGTGAGCAACAGATGTTATAGAATAGTAAATTATTGTTCCAACAAAGAAAAAGGAATATAGCTTACTTAATCATTTAATATGTTCCATCCTAATCCCAAATTCCATGCACTTCCCATTCAAAATAAGTCAGTTCAGGATTAGTCTGCGTTACAGACACTATTCTTTCGTGAATGAATCGCAGTCTGTAACGCAGGCTAGTTCAGGATTGGATCATCATCATCAGTAATCATCAGTTCAATATATAATTATTTAAAACTTATTAAAGAATTTCAAATGTAGAAGCATAATCCTACCGTTTGCAAGTCCATAAACGAAATTTGTTTGCTCAACTCCAACACAATATAAATTAGGCTGTACACATTTTTCATAAATTTCAGTACTAGGTGAACCACCTTTAGTTACACATGTATCTGATTTTCCATCTTTATTATAAGTACTACCAGCGTTGACACCTGACCAGCATTGACTTATTGATTGAATACTAAAATGAGTGTATTTGTTTTCTTGAGCATATTGAGCACAACGGCAAATGACATCATCGATGTAGTCATCAAAAAAGTCAAGATCGATATTATCTTTGTCGTCAAACATTTTTTCTGGGAGTGGTCTTGGTGCACCTTTATCAGCAAAGCATCCAATATCACGATATGGAATGGTACCTATAAAGAAAATAATTATCACATACCTGAATCATTATTGAAATAAAGTACACAAAAAAGTAGTGAGAAAGGTATAAAAAACGCGAGAAGCTGTAACAAATGATTTTCGCATTCCATGTGTCCCTAGATGTGTGAGTGCAATTCTTAGATAATTAATAAATAATATTCATTATTTGCTTTATGACATGACGATAACCAAAATGCTTGCCTTCAAAGATATTTTTGTTCAGAAATATGCCATTTGACTCTTCAGATTGATTTTAAATCGATAATTCACAGCTAAAGTTAGATTGAACCGTTCCATTGCTTAATTGTTATTATTTAATGTTTTCAAGAAACCAAGCCTCGAAATTATAACTTGACAGTTCCATAATAACTAGACAATTATAATTAAGAACACATTTGAATTGCAACATGTTATGTAATATCAACAAATAGTAACATTGCTTCAACGGAAATATGGCAATTACTTACAGCATGGTCCCTTGTTACATATCTTGCTTTCACTGTCTTTGCCAGGGCAGAAACTACCACCAAACTTTGGTTCGGGACTATCACATTTTCTTGTCCTCATTGTAATACCCTGAGAACATGTCTTTGAACAATCACTCCACAATTCCCAAGATGACCATGATCCATCAACTGAACAAATATCACATCATCAGATAAGTAGATACCAAATAAATGTATTCAATCTTATTCATTATATCTAACTACACTTAGTGTAAAAGCCATATACTAGTGACATGCTGTTTATTCATTGAGCATCCTACATATAGCAGTCACCTGTCAATAGTGGTCAATTGCAAATTATGTTCTATTGAATCAACCCTGTAAATACGAATGCCACTATCTATCACTACCTAATGGTTTATTTAAGCAGGTATCATTAATAAGTGACTGCTACTTACAGTGAAACCTATATATAACAGCCAGCTATGAGATGTAGATAAATTGACCCCTAAATCCAGCAGGCCTATATATCCAGGGATTGATTCCTTAACAAAACAAATATTTTGGACACTGAAAGGGTGACCACTATAGACAGGTGACCGATTAATAGAGTTAAACGTTACAACAGGTCTGATGTAAATGTTATGTTTCACCACGTTAACTTAATCTGCCTGCATATTCCTCTGGGAAAAAAGTTCATGAGTTCATGAACATGGAATTTCCCTAAAGTTCATGAACTTTTCATGAATTATTGTGCAACTTCACTCTCATAAACCAGTTCATGAAAGTGTTTATGAACTGTTTGTGACTGTTAAATTTAGGAAAAGTTCATGAACTGTTTGAAACCCACAAAAAAATGTTCATGAACTGTTCATGAACTGTTCATGAACTCGTGGATTTTTCGCAGGGTTAATATACGTATGTTATCACTGCTAAAGTATTACAAAAATAACCCTTAATTTTATTATGTGATGATTGTTAGTTTTATTTCATTGTAAAGAACTAATGAGTGTTGACATGATGCTTACTTGGACAGCTTGTTAAATTACACACTTCATAGGATATAGCCAAGCCAACAGAAGTGCAGTTTTGTCCACCATTCAGTGGAGATGGGTTATCACATTTCCGTGTGCGTTGCTTGTTACCAACGCCACATGTTGCATCGCATGACGACCATTCTGACCATTCTGAGTAGTTTCCATTCCCTAATTAATCAACATGAAGATAAGAATAAGATTTGAGATAAGAATATATAGATATTGTTAAGTAAGTAATTTAGACGGTGACGCCCTACTGAAGGCATCTGTATCATTCCTCTAGAAATAGAGGAGTGGCTCTTTTTGCTAATAGCAATGATGTTAAACGCTCTTTAGATCTCAGCCGCGACAATGCAGATCAATTTCAATAGATTTCATGGCAGGTAGGCCTTGATCGTCAATGCGCAACGATGTTATGTACAGTGTAACCCGCTTGAGTGCAAATCAAAATTGCCAACAGATTTAATTGCATGTATCCAAATTTGCAGTTATCCGAAATTGTTTACCAATGACTTGACCAGAAAATTGTTTAACGGGTTTCAAAGCCAGGTTGCAGATAAGCGGGAATTTCACTTATCCGAATTGCACATAAGCGGGTTACACTGTATGACATATTATGCAATAACTGAATTAGTTGACTTACTTTTACAGGGATCTACATTACAATCTTCTGTTTGAATGGCTGGTCCAATTCTACTACAATCATTACCAAACTTAGGGGCAGGGTTTGTGCAATTTCTTGTTCTTGATTTGAAACCACCTCCACATGTTTTAGAGCATTGATTCCAAGATGCCCAGCTGGTGTAATTACCGTCGATAGCTAAATCAAAGGAAAGTCAATGTCAAATTCACAACTTGGATATGAAATTATTGGAATATACTTCTAAGGTGATCACATCCTTACATAATGAACAGTTTATGAATGTGAAACTTCTAAATTTTTCTCGAATGCTTCATATACATTTCACAAACTATTCATGAAAATTGATGAAAAATGGGGCATTTTAGATTTCATGAATTCATGAACATTTTACACATTTTACACTCATACACTTTTTATATTTTAAATCTTTTCAAAGTTAACATCTGTTCAAAAAGATAATGTTTTGTAACGATATTTGGTTATACTACTTGTAGGTTTTTATTAACACAATTACAAACATTGCCATCACTGTCTAATTTTAAAATTTCTTTTATTTTTTTTACCTATTTCAATCAATAAAATAAAGAACGTTTCAGAATCATAAATATTTTAGTATTTAGACTTTGCATTTTGATTAAGAAAAATCTAAAAATATTTAAATAAAAAATTACAATAATGAGAACAATACAGCATAATACGAATAAACTATTATTAAATTGGATTGTAACATGTAAATAAATACATACGGCAATCTTTATCGGCAACGCATGGTTTGGATTCGCCTGATTCTCCAGGACATTCTTTTCCACCGTAAGCAGCTGATGGGTGATCAGGTGTCCGTCCTCTTGAATGAACACCTTCGCCGCATGATACACTACACATTCCCCAATCACTCCATTCCGACCAGCCACAATCAACTAGAATTCAAAATTGAATAACGTTATTAAATGGCAATGTGATCTAACACAAAGTTAATACATCAAATCATGTGGATTCATAGAAAAATGCATTTGAAAAAATGAGAATTTCAAATCTTGAAAAACGGAGTAATGGAAGTTAAGTGACGTCATACTGTAAAAATTTCTATCACCACGAGTAAGAACAATACGATCACCGGAAATATCGAACATGCGTTCTTATACACAACTTTCGAATATTCCGTTCTTACTAACAAAAGTTCGATAGCTGCGTTGATCTGCGCTCACTCGTCGTGATTGAAATATTTACAGAATGACGTCACTTAGCTTTCATACTCCGTTTTTCAAGATTTGAAATTCACATTTCTTCAAATGCCTATTTCTCAAAAAATATTTATCCGTTTATCAAAAAAAATTGGCAAAGTAGTCAAGTCACTTAGTACAAAAACTCAAGGTAAAAATTTAGATTTTCGATTTCTTATGCTTTGAAACTATTATATGTTAGAATCTCTGCGTAATGGAAAAAGGCATATGTCTCTTATTCTATGTTTTACCCAACATTGAACACTTTCATATACATATGTGTATATGTCACTACCTGAGTTTACATTCAATATAATTAACTTTTTTAAAGTTTTTATAAATACCTTTTATTGATTAACTTAACTTACCAGGGCATGGTGAAATTTCACAATCCTCGACAGTTGTGGCATTACCAGGGCATTCTAATCCATTGCCTGCAGGTGGTGGATTATCACAATTTCTTGTACGACTCCTTTGACCAGGACCACATGATGATGAGCAGCCACTCCAGTTTCCCCAACGACCCCAATGTCCATCAACTACAGTAAATCAGATACACTAATTAATAATTAATAAATAATTAATTTTAAAATTACATGATAACTGATAGTCAGTTCAGGAGTTCATGAACAGTTCATGAATATTTCCTGAACGTTAAATGGCTCCAATTTTCCTGAACAGTTCATAAACAGTTCATGGACCCTCACAGACAGTTCATGAACAATCCATGAACAGTTTACGAACAGCTCATGAAAATTTGGGGACATTTAACATTTATGAACTGTTCATGACCTCCTTAACTGTTTTCGAAGGAAAACTGCTTGTTTATTGGGAGACAAACATATTTACAGACAAGTACAAACATGTTTGCACCGACGAGGAATAGAACCCCAGTTTTCCGATCAAAGTGTATTAGTATGCTGTTGCATCTCTGCTTGCAGGGTCTTGGGTTCAATCCCGGTCAGAAGCATTGTTGGTTGGCGTCAGGAACAGCAATAAACACATACATACTCCAAAAACACAAATAACTGGTCAAACACCATGGAAAAAAAGCTACTAGCTTACCCGGCTTATAGTATAATAGTAAATCAAATCAAATCTCAAAACATAAGATAAAGTGTTTTATTACTTTACAACGTTCAGTGGCAGCATGACGATAAATTTTCTCGACAATAAAAATGTATTTTATTGTATTATGAATTATCTCGCCAACACATTTTTGTTTGTCTGACTGTTATTATGGCGCTCCTTTCATAGGATTTGTGTTACGCAAAACAGAGAAAATAAATACAATCAAACCTGTTATAATGGTCACCTCTATAAAACGACCACCTGTCTATAGTGGTCACTCTTGCAATATCTAAAATTGTATTTTCTATTGAATCAAACCTGTATATAAAGGTCATCTGTCTATAATGGGCAATTTATCTACCTCTTGTAGCCGGCAGTTATATACAGGTTTCACTGTACTTACAAAGTGACATTCCGCATTGCTTGATGTCATTGTAGCATTTAAAAACAGGGAATTACTTTATTTAATAGCATACTAGTGAAAACTCAGGCCTAAAATGATCTCTGCTTGTTAATATTAATACCTTTATAAAAATTGACTAAATATGATGCAAGAAATATGAAATATACTTGTTCATCATACGATCTCTGAGTTGTCATAAGAAAGTTTGCAAAAGTCTCATTGACGTGAGCTTGAAGAAAGTTTCCATTAGGTGTGATCACAGATAATGTTTATATTGGTTATCAGTAATTTGCTGAAAATAGTTTCTATAACAAACATATCAGGCTACCACTGACCTGGACAAACACCAAGATTACATTGTCCAGTTTCAGAATCAGGTCCAATAATGGAACAATTTGTTCCACCAAATGCTGGCTTTGGATTAGTACATTCTCTTGAACGCGAATGAACTCCATTGCCACAAGATTGTGAACATTGACTCCATTTGCTCCATTCAGTATAATTGCCGTTAATTGATGTTACTAAAATCAAAGCATTATTTGTTACAGTATAAGTAAAAACAAATTTAGATGAAAATTATGTACATTGAACAACGAACATTGTTCGACAAAAACAAACAATTCTGGAACACTTTTAGGTTTTCAGTTTATCAAAGAAATATGGTTTTACTGATTACTTTATTTTCAAAGGCGGCAAAGGAAGGATTGGCATGTAGTTTTTCCTCACAAGTATGTTGAAGAAAACATTTTACATGCAAAGGTCTCCGAATATGGACATTTTCCCAAAAATCGTATCCGATACGAAGTCATCCTGGAAAAGTTCAATCCGAATTCAAAATATAAAGTTTAAAATTTAATCCCAATACGAAAAAAGGCCGGTTCCAATTGGATTGGATTTAAGGACCTCTAATTTGAATGCTATCAAAATAGGAAGTGTTTCATATTAATACAAAAGTTACAACATAGATTAAAATAAATTATTTTATTTTATAAGGTTGTTGTTTCTGCTGGGCAAAAAGATTTCTTGACATAAACCATTGAGAATCACCTTTGGATAAAGGTCATCAGACATGAGAATTCAAATTTCAAAAATAGTCTGAAATCAATGATATCTAGTTAATTAGAAATTTTGGATTTCAATGGGAAAAAGACAATATCTAGAGTTCACAAGTGTGGAAATAGTCTGAATTCTGTAAAAAGTCTGAAAATTCTTATGTCTGGCATATAGCAGGTTACAGTAGACTTTACAGTACTTACTATTCTCAAGTCCATAAACAAAATTAGTCAATTCTTGGCCGACACATGTTTCAGATGGTTGAACACATTTCTTGAAATCTAAATCCATACAACCAACCCATGGTTTACCAGAAGGACGGAATGAGAATCGCTGTTCTTCGCCTTGAAAATCATACGTTTGAGCTACTTCAGGCCCAGAATAGCATTCACCAAACTCTTGTATACCAAAATGTGTGTATTTTCTTCCTTTGGCTGCTGTTGCGCATCTGCACAATTGTATAAAGAATGTGAGTTTGTTGGTTAACTTGACAACAATAATAATAAACATGAAAAAAATTTCCACAATTCTGGTTGACAACGAGCAATGCCTCTATTGTTAATTGGGTGTAAAAACAATTGATCTGAGTAAGAGTTGTGATTGACTGAGAAGTGAATCGAACAGAAATAATTAAAGCAGTTGTTGATGTTTAGTAACATCAAATCGAATAGCTGGACGAATAATCGAATAATCGAATAATCGAACTAGAAACGAAGTTCAGGAAGATATGCGGTATCTTGAAATCTCAAAAAATGTAGCAATATGTATGCCGCTTATTTGGAACTCGGAACAGATAAAATATGTATCATAAAATCGATCGATAAAGATGAGTTTACAGTCAACATAGCTGGTATGCTCAACTTGAGGTTGTAAACCCCTGTGAGAATGTCATTTGATGTTCAACTGACTGTTTATACCGCTATCATGAACAGTTCATGAGCAAAATAAAATTTATGCAAGAATAGCTACACATATAGAAAGAAGCAGCCATGCAAAATGAGTTTGCACGTAAAATGGTACACAGTTTTTATAAATGTTTCAAATTTTCAATTGACTGCTCATCAAATGTTGATTTACTTGTTGCAAATTGTTTGTGAACTGTTTGAAAAACTGTGCATATAATATTTGGGATTTCATGAACTTTAAATTTTGAACAATTTTTCATTTATCATTTCGCCACAGACCGGGTAACTTAGTACAGTCAAACCTGTTATAATGATCACATCTATAAAGCGGCCACCTGTCTATAGTGGTCACTCTTGCAATGTCTAAAAATGTATTTTCTATTGAAAAAAATCTGTATATAAAGGTCACCTGTCTATAATGGTCAATTTATCTACCTAATTATGTAGCTGGCAATAATATACAGGTTTCACTGTAGCTTTTTCACTGGGGTTGTTAATTAGTTGGCTAGTGTTTGTCTGCTTTACTGGAGTGGTGGGTTATTTGGTTAAGGTTTTAAAGTGTATGTGAGTTTAATAGCCAGATACCCTTCCTGGCGCCAACCAATAGTGCTAATGCCAGGGATTGAACTGCTAATGCCAGGGATTGAACCTAAGACCATGCGGGTCAAGGTCCAACACCCTAACAACTACACTATGGTTTTTCAGGAAACTTCAAGGTGCTTTAACTATTGGATGTTATGATAGTATTGTTGCTGTTTACCTGCATATCAGGTCCAATGCATATGCCATGAAATCTTGTCCATGAAGAGGACGTCCTGTGTATAGATCATGTTGAGGATCTCTGTCTGTAAATAATAATTCTGGCATGGGTCTAGGCATTGATCCTTTGTCTCTATAGCAACCAATATCTTTGTACATGATAGAACCTAGAAAATCAGAATTGGAGAAAAACTTAATGAAAGGATGCACAGGTATGAGAAGAAATGCGTACTGTTCATGAACCATTGATGAACCTCATTAATTGTTTAAAGACAGTTCTTGAGCGGTCTAAACTTTACGAATATTCATTAACTGTTCATGGACACTTCATAAACTGTTCTCAAACGTCAAGAGGTCGGTTATCATGAATCAGATTCCTGGAGGGTATTTTTCTCTGATCCTTAATATGTTTTAAGCAAAATCTTAACTGTTTTCTAATTGGGACTGATTTAAGCTTCTATGTCAGAAAGGAATAAGGTAAACACATGTATGTGAGAGTGATGAATGTCTGGTCGAACAGAGCATAATTTAGAACTGAAGCAAAGATGAGGTACGAGCCTTTCCGTAACTCAGAGTTTCAGAGGTTTAATTTGCGATCATAAGACGATTGATGCTCGGAAATTAAACATGTGTAATTCTGAATTACAAAAAGGCTCTTGCCTCTTCTTTGCTTCAATTCAATGTGAAGGCGTTATAAATAAATTATGACACAGTAATTTTATTCACAGATTAATAATTATCTGAAACAATAGACTTACAGCAATCAGTAACTCTACAGTATAAGCTTTCTTTTGCCTCTCCTTGACAAGCTGATCCTCCATTGCTAGGGGTGGGACTATTACACATTCTTTCACGCAGTTTTCTTCCTTCCCCACATGTCTTTGAGCATTCAGTCCAATTTGACCAAGTGGACCATTGACCATTTACTAATTGGATAATTTCAAAAATACAAATATTCAAAATATGCAGTATAATAATCCCAGAATACATCTGGTTGATTAAATAAAATTATTTCAAGTCCACCCCTGGGAAACACAGTTCAGAAGTTCATGAACAGTTCATGAACGTTATGAAAACTGGGGTCATTCAACGTTCATGCACTGTGTTTGAACTATCCATGAGGGTTCATGAACTGTTCATGAGGGTTCATGAACTGTTCATGAGCTGTTCAGGAACTTCTGAACTGTTTTTCGGGGGGGAAGGCATCACCACTTCCGAATCAAGTTTACGTATCATTTTCAAATGGCAGTCAAATTCCAAATGGCAGTCAAATGGCAGCATTTTCATGCATGATATTGAATACGTACAGGATATGCTCAAGTTTCTCGGCATTTATCAAATCGTGATGATGAGTTACAGTCAACTAGACCAAATTATAATGAGATCCTAAAGCTGACTTACCTGGACAGGGAATGATATTACATTTCTCTGACTGTGAACCAGGTCCATACGACGAACAATCATGACCATTATATTTTGGTATTGGATTAGCACAATTTCGTGTTCTTGAACGGGAACCTTCTCCACATGATTTTGAACATTCGCTCCACATTGTCCACGATGAATAATTACCATGAACTAAAAGTAAAATATTAAAATACTCAAACTTATTTATAATGAAATCTAATAGTAATATAATAATATTAATAGTGGGATTGTTGAGTTCTTGGTATAGTGCTCAACGAAATTAATCAGAGCATTTATATAAAAAGTAAAAATAAAAATTAATTAATTAAGGTTGAAATAAATCGCCTGATGATCACCTTCTGGTGTGAAACTTGAAGTACCGGAAGTCTAGAATGTTTCATTTTTGACTCTCATTTTAATAATCAAATAGCATTGTTATGTATCATTATGAAATTTCAACCTCAATTTCATATTACACTTAAATTTGTATATAACATCCAGCGGGTTTTGACATTCAGAAAATGTACCGGTATATGCAAGTGGCCTTTATATACAATGTTGATCTGATAGAAAATACTATTTTAGGTATTGCACGCATAATAGAGAGACGGCTGCTGCATAGAGGTGATTGTTATAGCAGGTTTGACTGTAAGTTGATATTCTTTTATTTCATACTATACAGATTTATTAAGAAGGCAATTATCAACTTACAGTCAAATCATCACATTATCAATACAGTACACTTATATGTGCCTTAAAATATTCTAAACTGAGCCAGAACTTTAAGTATAATGTCCATATCATAAAACAAGAATGTTTCTTACTTGGACAAGGGATGATGGAGCAGTCTTTTTGTTCAACCTCATTGCCTTCACAGTGTTTACCGCCCCATTGTGGTCTAGGGTTATCACATTGACGATAATGTGTTGTTAATCCATACCCACAAGATGCACTACATTCACTCCAAGACGTCCATTCACTCCAATTACCATCAGCTGCACATTTATGAAAGAAATAAAATAATTCTTAAACATTCCTTTAATAGAATGTGTAGAAAGAAAAAACACTACAGAAAACACTTCGTCAAAGTTAAATGGCCCAATTTCAATGAATTATAATGAAACCTGTATATCACGGCCAGCTACAGGAGGAAGATAAATTGACCACTATAGACAGGTGGATTTATATACAGGTTAATTCAATAGAAAATACTATACGGGTTTGATTGCTTTCACCCATACGGAACAGTTCATTAACGTTACAACGCTGCATGGCCCATTTTCAATGAAATGTTTATAAACCATTTAATGAAAAAGGCCATTTAACGTACATGAAGTGTTTCTAAGATGTTCATGAAAACTTCTGGTTTTCTTTCACTCATGCGAAAACAATTCATCGGTGTTACATGGCCCATCTTCAATGAACTGTTTATAAGCCATTAATGAAAGTTATAAGTAAGAAATTTAATGCCTGTATCTTATACCTGGACATGATCCTGCATTACATGTAGCTGTTTCTGTTGCTACGCCCATGCCCTGTTCTTCGCATGTTTTTCCTCCATTGGCAGGTGATGGATTGTTACAACTTCTGTGTCTCGATTTAAGACCAATTCCACATGTCTTTGAGCACATTGTCCATTGTGACCAATTTTCATAGCCGCCATCAATTGGATCTGAATGCAAACACAATAACAAATAACACCTTGTAATAAATTGAATTAAGATAGTTGCAAGGAATTTCCCAGCAAACAGATTTTTAATAATTTTTCAAAGGCCTAAAATTGCCAGTGGCCTTTGTCCTTCGTCTTCGAATGTGCTGCATAAGATGAACAGCACGTGTTACTTGAGAAATAGTACTCATTTTTCAACTTTTAACCTGCAAGGCGCGATGGTCAATTTTAAGTCTTTCAATAGTGAATATCAATATGAACATGAAATGGCATAAAATGACCATGACTAGTACACCAATAGATTTACTTTTACAGGACATAATCATGAAATGTCCATAAAATGTGTATGAACTGTTCCAGATCTTTTCAAGAATCACTAAACGATCTATACAAACATGTACAAACACATGTATTATCAGGAGCTATTTACATATTCATGGAAGCCTTAATGGAGCAGATTTATTAATATGCTGTCTCAACTGCTCTCCGTCGTAGCTAATAACATAAGATCGTTATTACAATTACCAAAAATTGGATCTACTTCCTGATAATGAGAAAGGCTTAAATATTTTCTCAATCAATATGATGCCCTCATTACTGTAATGGTGATACAGTCGAACTTGCTTAATTATCCCCCCTCTGGTACAGATGAAAAGTGGGACATTAAGCGAGGTAGGATTATAAGAGTGTGCATGGAGAATGG
Organism: Haliclystus octoradiatus; assembly: GCA_916610825.1. Lineage (NCBI taxonomy): Eukaryota > Metazoa > Cnidaria > Staurozoa > Stauromedusae > Haliclystidae > Haliclystus > Haliclystus octoradiatus. The sequence goes on from OU744453.1 coordinate 6,085,224, forward strand.
CAAATAGAAATCAGTTTTATGTGGGGATATTAAGCAAGAGGGAATATTAACAGAGTTCAACTGTACCCCCCATTTGTTCTTCTCCGGCAAAGCTATGATTTCACATCATTTCAATGTATTGTATTCTACAGAGACATTAACATGAAGATTTTGAGAAGACTTCTCGATTATCATGACCTAATAAACAGAACTTCGTTTGTTCTGCTTCAGCTGATATCCTATCTTGTCTTTCCTGATAAATACTAACAACAACTGCAGCCGTCAATACTCGAGGGGGATATTTTCCAAATCTCTGTCTTGATTAGAAGTACAATTATCGTCAAACCTGTTATAATGGTGACCTCTGTACAACGGCCACCTGTCTATAGTGGTCACTCTTGCAATGTCTAAAATAGTATTTTTTTTATTGAATCAAACCTGTATATAAAGACCACCAGTCTATAGTGGTCAATTTATCTATGTCTAGTAGCTGGCTGTTATATACAGGTTTCACTGTACTGTATTGCTTCTATTTGATTATGTAAATTTAAATTTGGAAATTATATATGTCAAGCTCCCTTGTCACCAGCTCTAAGTTTCACTCTATGTCTACCCTTATGCTCACTCCTCTGTCAGGATCATATTTATCTATGAAGGATCAACCTGAATAAGACCTAAGCCGTCTTTCTCAGAGCCATCTATTTACAAGAGTTGGGACACGCTTTCATGTGCCACTATCGTCTCCAATTGGACATATGCCAGTCACGTGATTTTTGGATGCCATCTTTGTTCTTTTGGAAACAGGTTCTCAATCATTTCAAGTGAAACGCGCGAAAAAATGCAATACAATATGGCTGAAAAAAACACACAACATTCTCCTGCACATGCGCACTGTTAAAAACGTGCTCGGGTCCAGGCAAAAAGATACAAAAATGGCAGAAGTGTCCCAACTCTTGTAAATAGATGGCTCTGGTCTTTCTGGTCTGCCGGCTAGACACAAGTAACCTTCATGAAATGTTAACATACAGGGAAAAGATCATTTACTTTACAAAAATTTACAAACAGCTCATCAAGAACTTATAAACGGTTAGGAACTCTTAATGATCCAATTTTCATGGACCTTTTTATCAGGTCAATTTAACCTAGCCTTCATGAATTAAGGATGGAAGTAAATTCATCTGTCAATAATCATTTTTATTCGGTCAGAACTCGCACACATCAGCATCTTTGGTTGTCAATCCACTTGCAAAAGAAAGCAAAATTTGACTTTTACCAGCAAAAAGAAAACAAAACACTTTTTTCATTAGAAAATCAATGTTGACCCAAACTGGATAAATTGACAGAGGAGGATGGATAAGCGTCATATGACGTAACATATTATATATTCTGTCTATCGATAACAGTAAGACACAGATACAAAATAGTTGTCTGAATTTCATGACTTGGGCAGCGGCCCATTGTCCCATAAACAGATAGACATTTTCTAGTCTTGAACAAATAGTTCACAAGTTTAGATAACGGGAATTAGAGCTTTCTCCTGTAATGACTGTAGGATATGAGATCAGGGTTTACAGATACAATTGTGAACTATTTGGTTTAGAACAAAAAAAAAACCGATTTGTGATGCTTTCTCTGAGAATTTGCAGTTTGTAAATCTCACAATCCTGGGCAAACTAAGTAATTCTAACCCGACTGGAAAAAGGTCAAATCAATATAAGAAAGAGACATTTCTTTTGCAATCATGGAACATGGCAACTAGCGAACTACTTCATTATCTTTATTTACTAGATTATCTGCTTCAACATTGTCTCCATGGAGTCTAATCGTTATTGATAGTCTTCAGGGATTCTAAATTATTTTGATTATAATAAAACCATTGTGGTGGATGTCAGATTGAATTTAATATGTATTATAAGAAATCATTATCATTTCAAATTTCTTCAGTAAATGCTTTTACTTTGGGAATTTCAATTACCGTATTATGTTGCAGCTATCTAAGCGTGCTATTCAATATCAGAGAATAGAGACGTCATCTGATATAACCATCATCCTATACAATGTAACCCTCTATAGCCCCTGCGAAAACAGTTCAGGAGTCCTGAACACTTCATGAACAATTCAGGAAAATTGGAGCCATGTAACGTTCATGAACTATTCATGAACTGTTTATGAAGTCCTGAACCGTTTTTCGCAGGGGAGTGTAAGTCAAAATTGCAAGTTATTTTATTGCGTTTATCTGAATTTGCACAAATCCAAAATTGTTTATCAGTGATTTGACGAGGACATAGTTTATAGGGTTTTAGATGCAGATTGCAGTAAGCCAGAATTTCACTTATCCAAATTGCACTTAAGAGGGTTACTCTGTATAGTGTCCGACAAAACGTTTAGCCTTCCGGAATCTTGACCAAAATTGTACAGTTTCTTCTGAATTTGCACTAGACTCCCGGGATCTATGATCCCAGCATCCCCACTTTAGTCGGATCATGACTATGTATACATCAAATCAGTTCAAATCAGTATCATATTCTGTGAAAACTGTATAACACACAGCTATGAACACTACTCCTTGACCATCAAATGCATATTTGCAATAATATATGCTTGAACTGATCCATCGCATATGGGACGAGTACTATAACCCCTGCGAAAAACAGTTCAGAAGTTCATGAACAGCTAATGAGACAGTTCATGAACAGTTCATGAAACTTTGGGGCCATTTAACGTTCATGAACTGTTCATGAACTTTTCATTAACTCCTGAACTGTTTTCGCAGGGGAAAAGAGTGAGCATCATCTAAGATGATACAGCAATAACTAACGATACTGACATGGGCTTGTTACCTTATTCCTCATTCCTGGATTGAATCAGAAAAGCTGTAATCCTTTGTATATTCATATATACAATGCGACACAGTTAACATCGTTACTTCTACTATCCCAATCCACTTACTATAACTAAATTTTGAAAACCACTTCAAGTCGAACTCGACTAATTCACTCCGGTTAACATCACAATGCACTTATTATTCCAGATTATAAATCAATTTATTAATTAGCGTCAAATACTTACTAATATGTGATTCTAAAATATCACAAAGGTTTTCTGCGATCTGATTGGTCGAAAGAGCGTGCATGAAATCCTAGGGTAAAACATGGCTCCGAAAACCGGGAAAAACCGCAAGCCTCAAAAAGTTTGATCTGTGATAAAATACAGAATTTATAACTTTTTGATAGGCTAACAATCCAATAAATATCTCAATTATGGCTACGATTTACAGAACGACATTTAGCTCAAGATGTTTTTTATTTATTGAAAATCGTGGTAAATGAGTTATTGGTCGTGTAACATGCAAAATAAAAGCACAGAATGAAAGACAATTATAGGCTACCCTGTTTCAAGGTAAATCTAACATTTAAATAACAATTACTGCATTAACTTGCTAAAGAACTATTGTACCACTTATATTACAGACATTCTTGTATATGTCTCTCTTTATTCGACAGAATCTATCTTGTTGTAGAATTCTCTTCATGCTTGGTTTATGAATTGAAATTGAATTTTAAATTGTGAATTCATGAATTGAAAATTCACAGTCGAATGAGATTCCGACATTTGATTTATTTTAGAAAAGGGTTACCACATGCTTGCAAATGTTTGTATTCATATTTACTAAACTCGAAAATGTTGGGAGACACTCGGGAAGCTAAAAATCATTAGCTCGGAGCTCGTGATTTTTTAGCGCTTCACTTGTGTCTCCCAACATTTTCTTGTTTAGTAAATATGAATACAAACATGGCAAGTATGTGGTAACACTTTAATAACACTACTGTATCACCATTTATTTATAACACCTTCATATTTAATTGAAGCAAAGATGAGGCATGAAAAGTTAATGGATATTCGTAAAGTTTAGACAGCTGAAGAACTGCCGTTAAACGATACTTGGTTGTCCAAGGACATGGGTATTAACGAAGTTACACTATAATATAAAAGAACCTAACACACCGGAAAGATATAAATGGAAATAAGTCTGCCAAGAAAACGGACATTTCAAGGTTGACATAGAGCATCATCAGTAATATTTATGCATCATATTGGACAATTTGGAACGTGGTTTTAGGTGAAAACAAATGGAGATGATTGCATTGTACTCAAACTTGAAATGTCCTTTCACTGTGAATGGCTTTTTGAATGTATAGAGACACAGAAAATAACAACACAGAAATGTCAACTTAGAAAACAGCCATTTAAATATTTTTGAATCTTTATCTTGTCTTTAATTTCTTGAACTCATCCACAACGCAATAGCACATTTCAAGCTTAAGTACATTCAAAATTCGTTTCAATTTTTCAATGAGTTGCGTATAAAACTATATACCTATGTTTTAGGTGCATTTGTATTTAAGATAGGCTATCTATCTATCGAATGTTATTCAAGATTATCTAAAATCTGATTAACAATTATATGTCCATACTACTATTCGATTAAATGTTAAACACTAGTACCCTAAGGCAATAATGCCATACTACGTTTGAAAGAACGGAATTTCTTCCATGGAACAAACTCTGTTTTTTCTGCACTAGGCATCGTAGCATCATTGTCAAATGAACGTTGAGCTCCACTTTCAGATTTAGCCGGATTGGGACGGCTATTTGTTTTACTTGAAATAACTTGGTTATATAACTTAGACTTAGTGTTTGTTTGTGTATCAGATATAATATTTTGTTCCTCACTGGTTGGTGCTGATGTTGGTCCTGAAGTTGGTCCGACAGTTGGTGGTGCAGTTGGTTCTGTACAATTAGGACAAGGTGGACATACACCAAGTAAAGGAGATGGACATTCATCACCTATAATTAAAACACAAATAAAAAAAAATAAGTTACACATGTGTCGAAAGTGACACCTATATCCACAGTGACCTCTGTATTGAACAGCAATTTATTTTAAGCAATTTTAAGCAATTTCACATAAAGTTTATAGAGTTTATCTTCAGATTCTGATTTATTGTTGCTTACGGTTTTACCAAGAACAAAAATCTAGATATTTCTGTTGAATCGTCTCGAATTATCTGGCATTAGGACAATGAAGCTTCTAAACTCAGGAGAGGGTTATTATCAAACTCTAAGACTTTAAATGTTACTTTTTTCTGCATGTGGTTGAAATATTTACTGGGGTGCTCTGTGTAGCCATACTTTTAAAGCTGGTTTGGAGTCTAAATCATGTTCAACTTCCAATCAAATATAAAGTTAACAATAAGAAATACCTTCTCTGACTTTGCATGTATCGGCAATTCTACGGATAACATCCACAGTTAAAGAACAATTGAATACATAGAACTCGTCAAGTAAACCATGAAAACGTCTATCGTATACCGGTGCTGCAATTCCAGCATAATCACCCCAATCAACAGTCAATGTACCTTGGTAATAAAAAATAATCATATCATGTAGATAACTAAATATGAAAAAATGTGTATAGTGAAACATGTCTATATTGCGGCCAGTTATGAGATGGGAGAATAACAATTACTAAAAGAAGGTGATAGAAATTAAGATAATTTGTAACACTATAAAATCACAATAGAAAGGTGGATGCTCTATAGGGTTAATGCTAAATCAAATCAAAAACAAACGGTGAAAATTAATCACAGGTTTCATTACAAACAAATTGGATAAAAATGAAGTGCAAAAGAAAGCGAAAAAATGCCTCTAAAAAGTAACGCTATCTTGCTCTGTTAAATTTTACTCACACATCTCTCTCATTCCACAAGGAAGATGAAACAACCTTGTATGAGTTTGGTCAATTACTTACGACCCAGGCATGCGATGCGACAGGACAGAACAAATATCCCAAATTCGCTATTCTATCGTAAATGTATTGGGTCTGCGACGCATGTTGTGTATTGCAGTTTTTTAAAATAAACTCTTACACGTCGTATCATTGAACGTATGTTGAGATTCGAAGAAGTTGGCATAATTATGTCAATTGTCAATCAAAATTAACAATTTTACCCCTGCGAAATAAAGATCATGGGTGAAATTGCCCAAACGTTTAAGAACTGGTCATGAACTTTCAAGCAATTTCACATCAATGAACCAGTTCATGAATGGGTTCATAAAGTATTCATGAACTCTTTGTGTCTGTTCATGAACCCACAAAAAATGTTTGTGAACTGTTCCTCATGAATTCATTGATTTTTTTCAGACCATCTACATAAATGTTTGGCATCCCAACATTTCAAAGCTTCAAATTGACTATGGGCTACATTGTTTGAACCCAACAAACTCACCATTTCCAGACTGAGCTTTGACTTCCTTGGCATTGACAAAGAAGCGAACTTCCCCTAAAGTTGCATTGTATGATCCAGCTAAATGGACCCATGTCAAAGCAGGAATTGTTGCTTCTGTTGCCATTCTGTATAAGTCTGTACCATTTTGATCTTTATGTGTCCAAAATATCTTACCTTGTTCTACTTCAAGGAAGTAATTATCTAAACAGGAAAATTAAATCGAACAACACCATAAGCATTATTGTTAACAAACAATATGATTTCATTAATTCATCTCAAAAATTGAGCTCCCTATGCCTCCTAGGGTATGCTTCTAGCCTGCTAACAATTTCAAGGAAATATTATGTAGGCCTACTTCTTCTACATGGCCGTTAAATTATGAAGTAATAGTCATTTTCTTTAATTTTTGTCTCAATGCACGTTAAATTGTTATCTAATCGTATTAGACAATGGCAATAGACAATGTCATCTTTGTGTTGTCCACAAATACCATCAAATCACAAAGACAATTTCAGCAAATAAGCGAATCGAATTTTGTCTACTGAATAAAGTTTTAGCATTAAACAAATAAAAATAATCATTCCAAAATTCCTATGCTTCTTTCTATGCTCTTTATTTTTTATGAAGAAAAACATAATTAATTATAAAACTCATGGTAGGACTTTGGCTATAAAAATATAGAATAGGTATAGAATATGGAAGTAGGGAAATTGTGGAGTTATTAAAGGGTTTAAAAATTTGTTATTGAAGTGTAACATATAAATAAAACTATAGAAAACATGTTTACATTAATAAACCTGTTAGCAGACAAAAAATAACATCATGCATATTTTCCTACCTGTAGAACCACCTCCAGATCTAGTTGAAAAGAGCGATTGTCTGTAAGTAATTGAATCCAAGAAAACCCATGCAGCGATTGTAACACCATGGATTGGTTTAGGTGTAAACTGTTCACCATCAAATACAATCTCACCATCATATAGTTGTGCAGCTTTTCCACAACTAAAATTCCCTTCAACAAATTCAACAGACCCTGCAAGCTGTGCATCATTATGATAAGGTCCTTCGTCATAAACTATCTTCCTTTCATTGTCAACATTGTCAAAGCTCAGATAAGCAATTAAGCATTCATGTGCTGAAAAATAAGAAAATAATAGCATTGTTATAAAAAGTATATAATTATAAAAATATTTCAAGTACACAGGCATGCCACTGAGAAAAACAGTTCAGGACATCGTGAACAGTTCACAAACGTTAAACGGCTCCAAATTCTCGTGAACTGTCCATGAATTGTTTTGAAAGTGTCTGTGAAGGTTCTTGAACTGTTCATGAAAAGTTGGGCCATTTAACGTTCAATAACTGTTCATGGACTCCTGAACTATTGATAGCAATACAATTGTTTTAAAGTACACAGGAGTGAGATTCAAGGTCAATCTAAAGAGAGAAAATCTTCTAAGAACACTGCCGAAAACATTGTGATTTTTTTTTACCTTTTTAAAAATGATATAAAACCATTTCCGAGCAGCTCTCTCTCTCTTATGCCTGAGTAAGGATGAAGGTTTGTATTTCTTAAACACAGTACATAATATCAGAACTCAGACATGCAGTTAACAAAGTCAGTTTATAAGTGATAGGCCTAAGTATCTAATTGAGAAAATGCAATGTTCATTGTTCATATGAGGAGCAAATTCAATAAACGAAATATCCTTCAAATGAACGGTACCACTAATAATCCCTTCTGTTGCTGTCACAATGGACTTCATCAAGCACCCAGCGTGTTTGTAATGTTAGAGTGCAAAACAGTAGAGAATCAAATTTCTATTGGTTAAATATGAAATAAAATGTTCAATATTTTGCTTAAGGATTCCCTAACGTTTTGTAGGCTTTTAAAATATAACATACTTGGAGGTGTTGGTGGTTTGGTCGTTGGCGATGTTGGAGAAACTATAATCAAACAAATTAAGAGAACTCATATTTAGGGTTCAAGAAAATGTATTGGCCAGTTTGGCCAGTCACAGTTTCAAACTTAGAATAATAAAATTATTAGCAGGCAACATATTCAAGCTGGACACATTTTGTATAAAGTTTTCCTGAATTCATAACAGTTATATAAGCCAACACCTGAGAAAGAAGATTAGAGTATTTCGATAACCAGCAGCCTAGCATTTGTGCTGTTTTTGTTGTTATCGTGAAGAACCATTCATGGAAAATAAATACAAAGAGTTACTATTATTAAAAGTATCATGCAGTCGAGTTTAAAATCTTGCTCCAGAATTCAAGAATTTTTTAAGCAAAAATGCTGGTCAATCAAGGTCCGACAATAATGATGATACAGGAATCCTACATTCCGGAAGGCTAGAGAAAATTTTGAAGAAAGTGGATAACTTTCTGATTAATAGGCAAAACCTCAACAAAAAATTAATATGAAAATGTAGAAAGCTTCCAAGGATTCCAGAATGCTAAACATTTTGTCAGACACTGTGGTCAATTTAAACTCTTTAATTGATTTACGCAGTAATGAATTTGTATGTACCTGTTGTTGATGGTGGTTGTGTTGGTGTAGGACAAGGTTGAGCATTACAAAGATTACTTTCAGTTTGTGTTTCTCCTTTGCCACATGTACGGTATCTTTCTTGGTATCCACCACCGCATGTACGTGTGCATTCTGTCCAACGAGACCATTCGTGACATTCTAGAATAATAGATATAATTATTATTACCCGTTATCAAAAGGGCTAGTTTGATTCTTATTAGTTAATAGAGATAAAGTAGATATATTATGAGATAAAAGGACTAACCATGCAACAATACCGTGTAGCAAAAACAATCATCTATGTTTCTTGATATAGACATTTACTTTGTAAAAATGTAGTCCTTGACATTGAACTTCAGACTCAGTACTTCGCATGACATATTGACAATGAGAATTATCAGATCACGATGCCGTATAACCTACCTCAGCTTACGGCCTTAGTAGATAATACAACCTTGATTTGATATTTGTTCTATAGTAAACTTTCCTAACCTGGTCGTTCTATAAACTATGATATGCTATAGTTAACCCTTTAAAAAAATCAAGGTTTTAAATACGTACCAACAGGACAGTCTGTGTGACATGGTCGATATTCAGTTGAAGGAGTATTTGAATCAGCACAAGTACGGTTTCTATATTGTTTACCATCGCCGCAACTTACATCACATGCAGACCATTCACTCCATTCAGAACAATCTAGAAAGTCGAAATTTGCTTCAATTATTTATTATCTGAATATGTTGAAGTATTTAAACGTTATATAATTTATCTCAGGACTGTGTTCAGACAAAAAGGTCATCATTGATTATGTTGAGATGAAATGTTCATGAACTGTTTATGCATAGTTCAGGAACTGTCAAAGGATTGTTTTAGTACATGAAACATCTAAAAGTTCATAAACTGTTCATAAATTATCAATATGATGACATTGATCTGAACTGTTCGTGATCTGTTTATGCATAGTTCATGAACTGTGCAAACAATAATTTACAGTTTTATGAACCATTCAAAAGTTCATGAACTGTGCAAAGAATCATTTTAGTTCATGAACCATTCTAAAGTTCATGTACTATGCAAAGAACTATTTAAAAGTTTTTGAACTGTGCAAATAATCGTTTTAGCTCATCAAACATTCAAGAGTTCATGAACTGTTCATGAATTTTACCAAATGGTTTTTCTGGTATGACATAAACCAAGGCACACCGCGTGAACTTTTGAATAGTTCATGAACCAAAAAGATTATTTGCACGGCTCATGAACTTTTGATTGATTATTTAATATATACATCTATATTATTGTTAGTGGAGCTCATTAGTCACCTGGGCAAGGGTTAGTGTTACAAGGACGTGCTTGCAATTCGTCGCTTTCATGTGTTTCGTTTCGGCAATGACGTAATCTCGTTTGCATTCCGTTACATGTAGCAGAGCAATCTGACCAATTTGACCAACCAGTGCATTCTATTATTAGAATTAATGAGTTAGTTACAGACATTAGTATCATAATTAATTAAAGATTATTAAACTCGACAAAACAGATCCTAAATAATCTGGTCAGTTAAATGTCCAGATAAAGGCATAAAATTGACCATCACGCCTTGAGGCCTCAAACTTGAAAAATTAATCTCGTTTACAGGTTCCAACAAAATTCTCAGCCTTCTGGAATCCTAGAGGCATTTCCATATTTTCTTCTGAATTTTTTTTGCTGACGTTTGACAAATAAATCCTAGGCAATAAATTTGTTTTTAAATAACAAGACGACATCAATAAACCAATGTTTCCATATTTGACCATCGACGCCTTGTGGGCTCAAAGTTGAAAAATGAATCGCATTTATCATGCCACAAGTAGTATTGTAGATCAGTGCTTCATGTACATGTTTCAAGCTTGAGCGCAAAGCCTGCCAGTAACCAGGACAACCTGAATTACAATTGCAAACAATATTGCCATTTAGAATGTCTAAGATAAAGCTAAGGCTTTCATTAGATTGTTTGTGACATTTGTGTAAATATAAACAACAGATATGAATCATTTTTTCGGAAGTAAAATCCAAGGCAGTAAATTTGTTTTTAAACAAGAAGACGGCTATAAATCAATGTTTCCATATTGATAGATCATATTCATTGTACCATTTTATGGGTGCCGATGACAGCCTAACTACAGTGCTTTTAGAGGGGTGCCAGTACCTGGAATTACAGTTGGGGTGATTGTAGGTGGGGCAGCTGTTGTTGTTGGACAAGCCTGAGTGTTGCATGTTGAATTTTCAGCTTCTACATCGCCATCACATGTACGCCATCTCTCCATAGATCCACCGCCACATGTAGCAGTACATTCCGTAAATGCGGACCAATCACCACAGACTGAAAATAGGAAACAACATTATTACCAATAGGACAACACCAAACACATTATGAAATAGATGAAGTGAATTTCAATTGGTAAGCCTTAATTCAAATTGGGTTCAATTATTATTGCTCAAAATTATTATATAGAATTTAAAAGAATTGAATCTGATCTGAATCTGAGTCCGACCCGAAACAAGCAGATTATTTTGGATTTGACTTTTTATTTTCGGATCTTTCCAAGATGTATATGGATCTGATTTTTTTTTGGTATCGTTTAATGATAATAATAATATCATAAATAGAGCAGAAGATGATATATTATTCAGATCTGGATTCTGTCGGATCGGATTGTCGACATAGAATCCAAATATTTCGGATTTTTTTTGCGAGAATCCAAATATTTCGGATTCTTCCAAGAATTAAATGCATTCGGATTGGATCCAGATTGCGTTACTAATGCCCATTTTATTCCAATTCAGATCTATAGTCGGTAGGTAGGTAATGATTATGACACCAAGATGGTAGGTAATTATCAACGATTATTACAATGTAAATTGTAATAATGTGTTAATCCGCTTAATTGCACACAAAATAGTTTATAGTGTATCAACTCAAGGTTGCAAATAAGAGGGACTTTCACTTAAGCGGGCTACACTCTGCTGTAGCATTAATAATATTATATAGAAAATCAATCCCTCATAGTAATTATTACAAATAATTAATTAATAATTAAAATGGTAGATAGTAGTTGTTCCACTCACTTGGCACACATAATTCAGAGTTACAAGATTCTTCTTCAACTTTCATAAATGCTGAATTGTTAGCAAATTTACATAGCTGAGCACGAGACCTTTCACCTCCATCACATGTCTTTGTGCATTCTGTCCATACACCCCAGTCGTTACAAATTGGTTCTGTAGCAAAGAAAACAACAAACAAGAAATATTAAGAAATTGGAAAATTGTACAATTCACCAAGTGCAGTCAAGCAATTGGAATATCAAGCACAGCTTGGTGCAAGCCGCAAATGCTAAATCTGTCCCATACAAACCTTGGCTATTTCTGATATATTGTTTTCACATTGAAGATGGAAAGATTTTTATGATTTCAGATTCCTTAATTTTTTACCATCGCATAGTTTTAACAGTGTAAAAATATATTCTTGCCTGATTTGTATACTTTTTAAGAAATACGAGTATGACCGCAAATATCAAAGCACTCTAGTCTGCTTCAAGCTGTTTTCACACATTCAATGTACTTATAAACTTATTATGATGATACTATTGTGATGTTTATTTACCTTGTGGGCATTTCTGTTCATTACAGAAATTAGATTGTATTTCAGTAGTAGTTGTGTTCTTCCCTTTGTCTTCAACAGTACAATTTCTGACTCGTTCTTGTGTTCCGCCTCCACATGTGACAGAGCATTCACCCCATTTTGACCAGTCTTCACAAACTGTGAATTACCACAACAAACAATATAATTGACAGTCATAAAGCAATAGAGCTGTCAGTAAGCAGATGCTTTATCAGTAGGCTACATTAAAAATATAAGGAAGTGTGGAAAAACGCACTGGAAAATACTGTATCAGGTTAGAATGTATAGGGGGAGTAGCTCAGATGTTTGACTGAGATTCAAACAACAACAGAGGAACCAAATGCCTTCAATGATGGATTCTTTGTTACTATGAACATATTATCCATATACTCAAAAATTAACATTTTCCCAAGAAGATAATAGTTACAATCTATTAACAGTGTTACATATTTTTAAAATGTGTATGTTAAAGCCAATGTTATGCAATAAATGAGTTTGCTGAATTACTGGATTAATGTGAATTCCACAGTTTGAACTCCAAAATACAGATTTAAATAGAGCATTAGAAGAAGAATAAAAGTTACTCAGTATTTTAAGTTTTTAGACATTTAATTCAATTTACTGTTTTAGACATACCAAAAGTTACCACTATAGTTGACGATGTATAGAGGTGACCGTTATAACCGGTTTACTGTACAATATTTAACATGATAAGATTATCAAATAAATAACCAGTGCCTGCGACCAAATAATTGTGACTAAAAATAGCTTGAAAATATTTTATTGGAAACTTTCCTTGACAAGCAATTTTTAAACTGACCTTACTAATATATAGAGTAATCAGTTTCATTCTTATGCCCTTCTTTTTCACATAAAAGTACCTGAATGAATATTTTTATATTATTCAATACTTGTGCCTGCAACCGCCGGTCCCAGTTGTCCCAATATTTTCTACCCCTCTAAATAACCTACCTGGAGGACAAGGTTGTGTGTTGCAAACTCTGTGTTCCCAATAACCTTTGACTTCACCTGATGATAACCGACAGTTACGAGACCTTTGTTGCGTTCCTTCTCCACATGATTTAGCACAATCTGACCAAGAAGACCATTCTTGACAAACTAAAGAAGAAACAAATAACGATCATCTAATAATGTGTTGACATTATGTTACTTTACCATTCTCAGGACTCAGCCCTTGTGAAAAACAGTTTAGGAAATGGCCCCAATCTTTCATGAACTGTTCATGAACTGTTCATGAACTGTATGTGAGGCTCGTGAACATTGGGGCCATGTATAGCGTTCATGAATTGTGAATAAACTATTCATGAATGTTAAATGGCCACAATCTTTCATGAACTGTTTCATGAACTGTTTCATGAACTGTTCATGAACTGTATGTGAGGGCTCATGAACATTGGGGCCATTTAACGCTCGTGAACTGTTCATAAACTATTCAGGAACTCCTGAACAGTTTTTCACAGGGGAGAAGCAGGCATATTTCCCCAATATGAGAAGCCAATATTGAGTTTCTGTGATTGTGTGCTATTCAGATGAGTGACAGGGATAAATGTGCGTATAATTCCAAACATTTAGTTGAGAACAAGCTTAAACCTAATCTATGTTTATACAAAATATCAAAATCAGCTCAGTTCATTGCCAGATGAATCGGGTGTAGCATACACATATCCTATTATTTTAAAAGTATTGTAACAATATAAGAATTTCACAAACTATATGAAAACACCAACTATATAACTAATTTTCATATTTAATAATTCCTTTGTAAACATATTGGAACAAATTTTTACCAAAATAAATTTTCAAATTTTTAAAATAAACAATAATAAATCAACAAATTATTTATATTAAATGAAAACTCAGATAACTCAGGTATATTAATGTGTTCAATGATAGATAAAACAGAGCATAAATAGAATAGGAATCAAAGATGAGGCAGAAGCCCTTGTGGATATTGCATTATCGTCACTGCCTATTCTAAATTAAGATAAATAACAAAAAAACTACCTGGTGGACATGGATCGACGTTGCAATGCCTTGATTCAAAGTATTCATGTGTCTCACTGTCAATGCCATTAGTTACAGTGCAATTTCTTTTTCGTTCTTGCAAACCTACTCCACAAGAAAGACTGCATACACCCCAATCACTCCATTCTTTGCAATCTTAAATAATAACAAACATTTGAGTAATTAGGAATAAGTTTTATACACGATTTAGTCTACTGATGATCTGAGTAGAGAATATCCTTTGTGAAAAAAGTTCATGAGTTCATGAAGGTAAAATTACCCAAAAGTTCATACACCGGTTCATGGAGTGTTCATGAACTCTTTGTGAATCTTCATGAACTGTTTATGAACGCATAAAAAATGTCCATGAACTGTTCATGAACATTGATTATTTCACAGGGGAAGACCCGGACAGATGAGTTCAGATGGTACTTTGAAACCCTTTAATCATATAATGTAACCCACTTAAATGCATTTTGGATAAATGAAATCCTCGCTTATCTGCAACTTGGTTTTCAACCCTCATATAAACTATTTTGTGGTCAAGTTCTTGGTAAACAAATTTGGATAAGTGCAATTTCGGATAATGTAATGAAAATTGTTGACAACTTTGATTTGCGCTTAAGCGGGTTACCCTGTAATCATTTATTTACATGCTGTTCTAGCATCATGCCATACAAGGAAAATGATAGTAGGCTAACCTATTGGCTCATAAATCATGCTGCACAATTCACATGTATTACCGCATTGTGGTTTGTTTATGATATTGTAGGCCTGAGGCCTTCCTTGAGTAAGCCGGGAACATCGTAACAAGATTTTAGAAGCATTGAGTTTCATTTTGTGAATTAATGTCAGTTTATTGTAATTAGCCAAATACAATATTTAACTCTGAAAGCATTTATAGCGCAATGATTGAATTTGTTAATTAATGCCCTGTTTACAAGGAGGTGGAGTTATCCATTAAGGGCGTTTTCACTCCGGTATGCAAGTTTCCCGTTTCTGTAGTTTACGTGCGTTCTGTTTACAAGAAAAGAGAGACTTGACTACCCGACTTACTCACCTTGGCAAACCGGGCTGGTTACTTTAGTACCCAAGTTAGCTTTTTGCTTTTTAAACACACATACGAGAGTAACTAAGGTAGTCCAGTCAAATTTGCGATTTGTTCGAACAATTCCTTAATTTGTATACTAACGTTAATGGTTAAGAGGGAATTAAATTATTCAAGTTGAGTAGACGGGTTACTCCCTTTGGCCTTGTAAACACAGAACAAATCTTAACTCTGTAAGGCGAATAACTGGTCTACCCGGGTATTTTGCCCTCCTTGTAAACAAGGCGTAAGTTTGTGCAGTGCTGGGAATTGATTGTGTGGCTGCTTGAGTAGTTATGTTAAGAGAATTAAGTCTCTTACCAGCAGGACAATCATTCTCGTAGCATTGTTTACTTTCAACGTACGGCAATACGATATCACCAGCCTTACAATAGCGTGTACGTTGCTTAGTACCATAACCACATGTGCGTGAACAAGCTGTCCAATCTTGCCATGGCCAGCATTCTACAAAATTAGTATTAGTGTGTTAAAAGTTAATAAAAGTATAGTTAATTAGTCTTTAAGATAGATTAGGCTTTAACATTTTATTTGTCAATGAGAAAATGTTTTAGCTTGAAATATTATTAACAACAGTAAATGAGATATTTTGTTTACATTAGTAAAATATTTAAATTAATCTGAAAATAGCGTTTAAATGATCATTGATAACATAGATTCGTTATCAAATTTATCAAACAAGTTGTGGACTCTTTAAACATTTTAATGGTTACTTTTATTTGAATTGATTATTTTCCATCAGCCGATTAAGAGCTTTTTAGCTTAGATTAGTTTTAGCGTTATTGTAGTATATGTGTGTACGGTAACTTCGCAAATTAATCAAGGCACTTGGTAAAAAATATTAAGGTAAACATATTGCGTTTTTATTGTTTATGAGTCGACCCTATTCAGAAAGCATTCAACCAACTATTAATATAATTAGTCGTATTGACTTTAAATATGAATTATCTCAAAACTCATTCCATTGAGTCCAAAATAAGTAGTAACATTTTAAAACTATTTGAAAAAAATAATTTTAAATAAGAAACTTAGAAAATTTGAAGGGTTTATAGTCTTACAATCTATTTTTGGCTACAACAGCATGGCGAGCCAAAAATGTTGGAATCAGTTGTGCGAATGTATTTGACTCATCAAATTTATAATGAGCACAACACGTAGTCTAAATTTTCACCTGGTGGGCATGGACGTGTGTTGCATGATTGTGCGTCACTTTCAATAACTTCAGAACCGTTTCTATGACAATGACGATAACGTTGTTGCACACCACCCCCGCATGTATGATCACATTCTGTCCACATTGACCAATTAGAACATTCTGCGTGAAAATTTAACACAAGAAAATTAAAATTAAGTTACAAAGACGATTGTGCCAATACAATGCCACAGAAATGGTTCTTGCCTCAGAGAACCAGAATCCCTGACAAGAAAACAATCGGCAGTACAGGATAAAGCTGGTTGGCACATCAAATTACTTCACTTACATTTTCTAACATGATATGAACAGACAACTATAAGCAAACATTTGTATTCATAACATACCGTCAGGAGGAATTGTTGAAGCAGGAGGAGTTGTACGTGTTGTAGGTTGAGTGGGTGTAGTTGTTGGTGCAGATGTTGTGGTTTGCGATGTTGTAGATTGAGTAGTACTTGGTGTAGATGTTCGTGCAGATGTTGTAGATTGTGGTGTTGTTGATTGGGTAGCACTTGGTGTAGTGGTTGGTGCAGATGTCGTAGTCTGTGGTGTTGTTGATTGGGTAGTACTTGCTGTAGTTGTTGGTGCAGATGTTGTGGATTGTGGTGTAGTTGCTTCAGTTGTGCTTGGCGTTGTTTGTGCTTTTGTTGTAGGAGGAGTACTTGGTGTTACAGGAGTAGTTGTTGTTTGTGGAGCAAGAGTTGTGTGTGGCTTTGTAGTAGATGCTTGTGTAGAAGTTGTCTGAGAGGACGTAATAGGTTGGATAGTTGTTTGTGGAGGTGGGATAGTTGGACATGGAGGTGCAGCACATGCTAAACAAAAAAACATAACAAAAAATGATTATTGTTCAAAATATGCTCAATACAAACTATTTACATTATAGAATACAATTGTGATCAAAGGTATCAGTTCTGTACAGTTCAACCTAGACATGACAATTGACAATCGTAATTTGATATTTGTATGCTTCCTGTGCGTAAAACTTACTGAGTTCATTAGGTATTCATCAAGAGTTCATCAAAAGTTTATAAACCTTGTATGCATGTTTTACATTAATCTTTTCATGAAGATCAGGTCACTTGGTAGCATTCATGAACTATTTTCATAGGGTTTATGAATTGGTTACAGCTATTAGGTATGAATATGGAGTAAATAAGGAATGACATCAATTTTTAACCATTAGCATTAATTGGAGTTCAACAGTGTAGAGCTGAATATGGCATCAAAGATATGAATTATTGTGCGATTGTTCATAAAAATCATAAAATCATATGATCCCAAAGAAGTATTAATTTACACTGCTATAATCGTTGCAATTTGTTCAGGATGATATTTCTTACCGCAATTCCCCCATTGACGATCATTATCAAAGTTGGCTGTCACACCACACCAATATCCTTGTCCTGGATTCAAGATACATGTATGATAAGGGATGCCGCCATACGTAAATGGAAAATTGCAACAAGTTTTGTTGGAGTTACCACCAGATGTAGGGGCAGTGCATTTACCAGAGAACGCTGGAAAATGAAATAAATAATGTAAAGTAATATCTTGAACCAATTATTATAATTTTGGACATTGAAATAATAGAAATATAATCTGATCTGGAGGTCTAAATAAAAATATTTGCGATATCATTTCTAAAAAGATGTTTCAGCCAAGGAATTCAAATCTCTTAAAAATATGGATAGGTGTGGATATTTTGATTAATTGTAATTGATTTCGATGGGAAATCGTAAGAAATGACTGGAGTAAAAAAAAATGCAATCAATAAAAATTCTGAAAATTCATATGTCTTTGTTTTGAATACGATAATGATAAAAATTAATTTGTAATCCAGGACGAATCTCCACTTTAAACAGTCAAGTAGTATATATAGCTATATCTCTAGTGTTATAATATGTTAAAGGGCATGGCATGTCATACAGAGTTAAATGCATACAACTGTAAACATCAGTTTTGCGAACAGTTCGTGAATTAACAACATTGCATGCTCTTTTGTTAAACAAAAATTCATGAACTTAATGGACTTTACATGAACAGTTCATGGACGTAAAATGGCTAACTTTACAATGAACTGTTTGCAAACAAGTTTAAGAAAAGTCTGTCATTCCAATGTTCATGAATTCATTTTCTACAAATAGCAGATGTGAAAACAATACAACAAAATACATAACAATAATAACAACAAATATAATCATGACTTTGATAATCAAGATAGGCTTCTGTTAAATTGCCTATTCTTAACTAAGCGAAAATCAGAAAAAATCCTTCGTAGCCAATTAATAAATTAATAATTAATAAAATTAAAATTAGTTACTTACTTTCAGTTTGATTACATAAATTTTGACAATCGACATTTCCATCATTGCATGCACATGCCGTACAATCGCCATCGTCCCATGTAGATCCAGCATCATAAATGCCACCTTTGTATGTACATGCTGAAAATACATACAATAATCATAACTAACAAATTCTCATTATATTCAGTACATCTGATAAGATTATAAAAATAACATAAAACCGTGTAAATTCATAAAATACTGTTGCGTGACTCAATATAGATCAACAGTGATTGACCAACAATATAGTCAATCGGTATATGCCTACCCCTGCGAACAACAGTTCTGCAGTTCATGAACTGTTCGTGAACTCTTGAACTGTTTTCCCCAGGAGTAATCAACAGTCAATATATTGACAACAAGTTGCATCGGACAAACTTTACCTTTGTACCATGCATTAATTAGCTTAAACTGCAGTGTAACGATGGGCTCTGTGAAGGAGAAGTCAACCTGACTTGACAGATTCAACCCTATAAGGGTAATGATAACCAAAAAACCAATCTATCTATCAATACTATCATCCTTGCGCAGCCAACCAAAAATTGTGGCAATAAGCGACAAGTGGGTTGTTATATTAACCGCGCAATGAAATAGTTGAGTTTGATGAAAGTTAGTTCTTAAAGATTATCTAAAGTGGGTTGTGATATCGACAGTTGACAATATTAACATTGTGTTATATTATATGACAAATTGCAAAACTTTGCAGAATGCAGAAACTTAAATATTTAAAAGATAAATATGAAGTATAGTCTACAATTAAATAATCTCACAACAATCAAAATCAAATTACAGTTTAAAAATGTAACAACTCACATGGAACAGGGGGCAAGGGTCGCGGTAATTGAGTCACTGAGAAAGACAAAATAAAATAAAACATTGATTAATGGAATATGTTGTTGGGCTAAGATTTTTTATTATTAGTTTCTTTATAAAATATATTAAACTAAAAACAATGACAAGAGCTTGTTTATAAGGTAGAGAGATTCGATTTATGGAAAGTCATTTTCAAATTAAATAGTAGGCTATAAATGTAATATTCATATGAATTTAAATTTAATTTACTAATTTATGAATTAATTAATATATTATTTATTACGAATTTAAATGAATAAATTTAAACCATATAAAATAAAATATAAACTAGATAAATATTGACACTTATATAACTCATGCAAATTTAAATCTATTCTTGTTCGCTTAAGAATGAATTTTCGTAATTCGAGACATTGAAATTATTATCCAGAGTGAAATAGTTGAGTTTAATAGCAACTGGTTCTAGGAAGTTAGTGATAATAACAGGACATGGTCCAACTAAAGTTGGGATTCTTCAATCCTAGAACCCATAAGGCTAGAGAAAGTTCAGTAGAAAATGTTGAAATGCCTCTAGGATTCCAGAAGGCAGAAGCCTTTTGTCAGACTCTGGATATTTAGCGGGTTGTGATAATAACTCTGTACACTGTACTCACCATTTTGCTTTCCCATGCATTTTAATGGGCAGTTCAATATCATCCATTTATCATAACAAAATTCAACAGGATAACGAGAACATAGGGCATTGTCCATTGGAACTACATAGAAGTACAAAACAAATTAAATGCATGAGAATTGTATAAGGTTGGAACTACGTTGGAACGATGGAAATAAAACGATTCAGGATTTGCAATGGTCTTTCAGTGAAATGATAAACTTTATGGAGTATGGCCTCAATTTTTCAACCGTCAAGCTTATTCCTGAATCTGGTACAGGAACGATAACTCCATGACAAACAAGCTGTCAACTTATATGAATGATACATGATTTGTTAGCTTTAATCAAATGTCACAAATGTTCAACCTGCCATGAATCTGGTTACAATGTAAAGACCTTACAAGAACCCCTGAAACATCTGGTTTTCAAAATGCTTATATAGTTCTAAAAATTGTTAACAAGACATTGGACACACACCTGAAGTTGATTGAGGAGGTGATATTGGTGTTGCAGTGCTATTCTTCCCATAACCTTAAAACATCAAGTAAGAAAATATAAAATTGATCAGCTTACTAATATAATACAGTCAAACCATGTTATAAAGGTCACCTCTATACAGCGGCCACATGTCCATACTACTCGTTATCGTGGGACTAAGTCATTTAAGGTTTAGTAAATTATTCTTTTTTCTGTGGTTTATGTTACTTTTTATATCTAAATTTTCCTAGCATTCCCTGGTGACTAATACATCAACTCTACTTATTCAAAAGTAAGATTTCAGAAGACAGAATATTACTCCTGCAAAAAACAGATCAGAAGCTCATGAACAGTTCATGAACACTAGATGGCCCCAACATTTCATAAACAGTTCATGAACTGTCAATGAAGGTTTATGGTCTGTTCATGAGCAGTTGATAAAAATTAGGGCCATTTAACGTTCATGGACTGTTCATGGATTGTCCGTGAAGGTTTATGAACTGTTCATGAACAGTTGATTGAAATTGGGGACATTTAACGTTCATGGACTGTTCATGAACTGTTCATGAACTATCCGTTAAGGTTTATGGTCTGTTCATGAACAGTTGATGAAAGTTAGGGCCATTTGACGTTCATGAACTAGAGGATGCGGCATTGTTTTTATATTGTTTTGTAACTTAGTGTTAATGATGTAAAGGAATTGTAGATGTAGTTTAGATGTAAGAGTTATATGTTGCTGAAAGAGACGCTTGCAGTCTGACGTACAATATGTATGAATAAAGTTTAGGCCCTAACTAGAAGAAGCACTTCATATTCTGACTCCCTCACATCAACCCAAAGAATTACAGTTTATAAAATAGTGCTTTATTAAATACTAATGAAGTGAACCCGCTCCGCTAGGTAGGCCTAAAACTTTCAAATGATTTGAAAATAAAAAAAATAGAAGATTTAATTATATATTCTGTGACGAACATGAGAATGTAATTCCTTCTTTATATTGAGTTGCAAGAGAAATCCTACAAAAAATACGATTATAAGGAATATAATATAAATTATTAATATATAAATGAAGGAATATAAAGATATAAACATAAAACAAGGCCTATGTTGCCGCAAGAAATTATAAGGTACCCAACAGAAAGTATGGATTCGATACGTTTACTATGAGAAGCGTGAATCTCGAATACAGTAGATACAAACAGACATACATCGACGATTATATAATAGATTATATAAGTGACTGACATACAGGACTACATGATGCACTTGCACATTGCTGATTGCAATAACCAACACAACTTTTATCATCATATTCAACATTAAATGACATATTTGAATGAAAGCCTCTACCTTTGCATTTTTGCTGACAGTTAGCCTGAATCCACTGATCTTCACACATTGATACTGGATAACTAGCACAAAGAGGATTATCCGTTGCAACTGAAATAAATTGAAAACATATTATTTTCAAACCTGTCTTAGTGGTCACCTATATACAGCAGCAACCTGTATATCGTGGTCATTCTCATTTGCAATGTTTAATTTACAAGTTATATTAAATCCAAATTATAGATTTGATGGATTTTTCATTGATACAAATCCTTAATTTTTCACTGGTCTAGCTTAGCTCTAGGTAATCCTTAATTGGGGTTTTCATTTGTTCACATTTTTATGGTATTTTTGCGGTTTTGGTGTGGTAGTGCAAGTCATTAAAATGCAAGTTGAAATTTTCTGATTTTAAATTTACCTGGTTTGTTAACAGGATACTTGGTTGGTTCAACAGCAGGGCGGACAATTTGACCAGGAGCAGTTTGTGGTGTTTCTGCGTGAATATTTGTTTGTTGGCCTTCAGTCGATGGATGTGCCTTAGTTGTTGGTACTTTCAGAGGTCCAGGTTGTTTATTTGGCATAGCAATTGGTAAATTTGGTCCTTGCTGCCCTGGAACATTAGAAGGTGGACTAATGTAAATTGATGGTACATTTAATGTGCCAGGCATCCCTGGACCAGTTGGCTGTGCTGTCTGGCCCTGTCCAGAACCAACTTGATCGATATTTACTGGTGGAATGCTGGGCTTCCCAATATTTTGCCCATTAGCTGGTTCTACAGGAACAATTGGATAGCTTGAGTTAGCAGCTAGTAGTCCTTGGTCTTTTCCAGATTGTGGTACAATAACTGCTGGTTTTCGTACAGCTTCAGTTGGTTTCTGATTCACATTGCTTCCTGGAGCAGGCAAGATGTTAACACTGGTAGAGGTAGCTGGATTTCCAACTACCCCTGGTTTTTCCTGGTTCTGGGTTAAGTCTTCAAGCACTGGTCTAGCTTGAATGAGAGTTCCAGCACCATTTTCTCCAAATTTCATTTGACTGTCTACAGCAACTGGTTTCGCCTGATTAGTTTGAGCAGCACTTGTATTTGGTTGACCATATCCAAGAGTTGCTAAATTTAAAGGTTTTGGCTTTGCGTCAGTTCCAACAGAGTCAACAGATGCTTCAGGAAATGGGTTTGGCTTAGTATCAGCAGCACCAGATGATTGGGCAGATGGGTAGATTGGTTTAGACTGGGTCTGGACAGTAGATGCACCAGTTGACTGTGTACCTGGTGATTGCATAGAAGTAGCAGGTCCGTTCTTTTCAGGAACAGTTTGACCACCACCAAGAAGCCTTGGTGGAATACCAAACAGTTGTTGAATTGTTGAGATAAGGGGATTGACTTGTAAATTCTTCGATCCAGTGTTTGATGTAGGCCCGTTACCAGATGCATGTGAGGCATCAGGTGTAGTAGTTTCCGCTTTAACATCATCGTATTTACCTTGAGAGCCATCATTATTTTTAAAAGGAGGGTATCGACTCACTCCTTTCCAGTTATTATCATCAGTATGTGTTAAAACTGCATCTTCAGTCAAATGTTGATGCTCACCTTCTAAAATAAAATATTAACAATAAAATAGAACAATTCTAGAAAATATTGAAGTTGTATGTATCTATTTGTCTGATGAACTGATGAAAGTTTGAGTTAGTGAAAGTGTGCATGCAAGCAATAGAAATAGAAAGGACCACACATTCTTATACTGCTACTTTAAGTTTCATGCTTTTATAGCAATCATCAGACAGAAAGTCCTCTTTTTCTTTTTCGAAAAAATTTCTTTCTGACGAATGCTATACAAGCATGAAACTTAATGCAACAGTATAAGAATGTGTGGTCTCTGACTCCTTTCTATTTCTATTATTATTATATTATAGGCTATATATGTAAGCCAATTAGACCATGAAGATGAATAATAATAGAGTTTTTAAAATGTCACAAAGGATTTCTGTACTCTTATTGGTTGAAAGAGCGTGCATAAAAAATGGCTACAAAAGCTGGGAAAACAGCTACCTTCAAAAAGTTTGATCTATGAAAAAATACAGAAATTAATACTTTGTCTAATGTACATAATCCAATAAATATCCCATTTATGATCAAGGGTCAACATTTACAAACCGAAATTTAGCAAGATATGTATTTTTATTGAAAAGCGAAGTAAATGAGTTCATTGGTCGTGTATTCTCACGCAACTTAAAATCACAGAATGAAAAGCAATTATATGCTACGTTGTTTCGAGGTAAACCTAAATTTAAATAACAATTACTGCATAAATTTCCTGGAGAATTATTGCATAGTTCATTTATATTACAGATGTCTTTTTGTAGGCCCATATATGTCTTCGTTTATTTAACGATAGCTATCTTATTGTGGAATTGCTATCTATCTTGTTTATGAATTAAAATTGAATTATAAATTGTGAATTCGTAAATTGAAAATTCACCGTCAAATGAAACCGTCAAATGCACATTAAAAAGATTTGTCACGGTCACTTTTTGTGTACTCTACATACCTGGGTGTGATTCGTTAATCGGTAAGAAAAGTCTTTTGACTTGAATAGGAACTCTTGATCTACGATCTCCTTCATTTTGGGATGGGTACATTCCATTGCTGTTTTGTTCCATCGATACATCATTGTTGCCTTGTGGTGAAAATCCACCACCCATAACACCGTCAACAGAGGGAGACATTTCTGAGTTGCTAGGCATCGATGAAGCTTGTGCATTTTCTTGTGGCATAAATCCATTGCTAATACCTGCACTAGAATCAAAGTCTTTAGCGTCATTAGTAGCAGCACTTGCAAAATTTGGTTCAAGTCCATTGCCTTGGCCTTCTTCAGGCTGATTACCAAAATTGGAATTTGTGGCGGCAGAGTTTTGGTCCAAACCTAGATTACTTTGTTCAATTTGATTAGGTGAAAACTGTAATTCTTTTGCAGTGGGAGGCACAGGCTCGTTAGTAGGTAGATCAGTGTTCATATTTCTCATTTCTTGTTCATCACCTTGTTCAGATGGTAAATCGCGTTTTACAGTTGATTTTGTATGTCTGTGCCTATGATGTTTCATTGAATGAGGCTTCCCTGTAAATGAAAATACAGTCAAATCTGTTACAACAATCACCTCTCAAAAGCATCCACCTGTCCATAGTGGTCACTATTGCAATATCTAAAATAGTATTTTCCATTGAACCAACCCTGTATATATAGGCCACATGCATATAGTGGTAGGTTTATCTGCCTCTCATAGCTTGCTGTTATATGCACCTTTCACTGTAGTAATAATTTGTCAGTATAGGACACCCCCAAACTCAACTTACATGTATAATTATTTCCAGGGCTTCAGGTGCGGTGCCTGACGAGCTACAATATCAGAAAGGTCTCAGATGAGTCCTTTTGCAAGGAGGAAGCATGAGTCAGACCAGCCTCATTAATTGAGAAATTACTTATTTATAGGCTGAATGTGAGATTTTGATCAAATCGACATTGTAAATCTATCATGATACAATAAATAGACAAAAACAAAGAATGGGCAATGGGTAACCTGGCTAGCATGGTAGCAGTGACATCTAAAGAAAAACCGAGTGCTTAAAAATTTTTAGACAAACATTACGGCAAGATGCAAAGCTTTAGTAGTTATTCCCTGCATTTAGCATGTTAAAATTCTTTTAAATTTTTAATGTAAAAATTATTTAACATAGTCTATATACATAAATTAGATCAAGACTTAACCTAACCTGGACACCTAAAATATTGTCCACTAGGGACAGGTAGTCTTTATATAGGATTGATTCAAGAATACGTCAGAACTGTGTATGATTATATGGCCACTGTGAAAAGGTGACCATTATGTACAGGTGGAAGATATAGCAGTTTTTAATGTACGTTACAACATATATTGTTAAAAGAATAAAGGTTAACCGTGGAAATTGTATGCCTACCTGATACATTAAGACATGTTGATGAGATCAGAAGTGCTAGTAAAAGCTGAAAATAATTGCATTTTGGCCCCATCTTGAATTGATTGGGTGTTTGCTAGTTGCTTCTGTCCCTCACACAGTGGGATAACTTTCACACAAAGAGCCTTAAAACAAAAGAGTTACATTTAATAGCAAACTATTTTTTATTTGAAAATTAGGTTCCTCAAAATATCATATAAAAAGAGTACAATGTTTGTTATTTTTAATATCATTCTATATATTTTTATCGATTATGGCCTATCCGCCTATGAACTGCAGCCAGATCTATCTAGGCCTATATATTTTTGTCAAGCTGAAGTAAGTGTGTTGATCTGATGTGGGTTGATCCACTTGTGGCAATTCAAATCAATTGAATTCAGAGAGTCATATTTTTATTTATGAGCTGTGATTGCCTCTTACATACCAGCCTACACGGCCTGAGAAATATTCATAGTGGCTTACAGTCAGTTACAGTAATGTTAAATGTGGAAATTCGTCTGTCAAAATCGATTAAATTGTCAATTTAAATCAGTGCTTCTTAGTTCTTACTAGCAGCAAAATATACCAGACGGCAATATTTGTTGACCAATGACTGCATACAATGTATATGCAGTGATTCAAACAAAACATGATGAACCAAAAGGTTATCTGACTTTGTATTCCGTTATTTTGTGAGCGTAAGGATTGAACAGGAGTGTCATCCAAGTCCGCCATGTTGATTAAAGTCGTCACTCGCGGGAAACAGTTTGAAGGGAAATGAAAGAAGGGAAATTTGCGGGAAAAACGGACAATATTATTTTTGGAATCAATGATAAATTAAATGAGAGCTTCAAAGCTATAGCTAGTATAAATACTGAGAAAGACCCTGATTTTGAGAGTATATGAACACATGATAACCATGTCGGTGCGGAACTTGCATATGATCTAGTGTCCACCCATTTCCCAGCAAAACTTTCATCGATATGTAATACATGAATTAATACCTAGCCCGCCTGTGTCAATTGAATACGATATAAATTACACTACATATATCTCCGGATGCTCACACGGTTGGTTAATACGGTGATGAATATCGCTTGCTTCTAGCCTGTTGGTCCTATACATATACCCCTATCCAAATTTCGATGTCGTGTGAATTGGTATTCAACTTTCGTTTAAATATCTTTATATTTTTAATGAGGGTACTGTTGGATCGAAAAAACCAAGAAACAAAATATTTAAATATTAACTAGTATAGTATCAAAAATTATTCCAGAGGGCATAATGTAATTAGTCATGAGATAGTTAAAAAATCGAAACATGAAGATTACATACAAATTAGAAATGTCCTAATTAAATCCGAAAAGTACATTCCAGATTTTTGAAAACTGCTTCATATTTAGATTGATGAATATGATAACAAGATAAAAATGACATGTTTTATTTTATTCTAAAACTATTACCTCGTGTCTTTGTGGCTCGTTAATTAGAAATCCTTTATCAAATTGCTAATATTTTGATGCCATAATTATGATAAATTGCTCTTAATATAAGTCTCGACAGCTCCAACGGCCTCAAAAACGCACTCGATTTTTTTCAACATCGAATGTTAAAATTTGCCAACGTGAATACAATTAGAAAGTCATTTATAATTAAAGAAGGCTAAAAGTCATAAGGTTTGATACATAATAAAACAGTTCAAGAGATAAATAGATCAAATTATTTACTTTATCATCAAATCTCATTACTTAGGCTCTATTTCATTATCATAATAAATAGAAATATAGTGATTCTATTACCCCCTCGCTAATATATATAATTTAGACAATTTATCAACAGTAAAACATTTAATAATGTAGTTATTATCTGGTTTGAATTTTAATGACAAATAGCTATGTTTTGACTAGAATTGATCGTTGCTGGTTGTTTCTTTGTTAGAACTCCATGAGGTCTGGTACGGTTGAAATGGTCTCTCATGATCTTATAACCGTTCTAACTCTTTCATTCTTTTGAGGACCTGCATTCTTCACTGTCAAATGATCAAATTGGTAATGTTAGTTCTCAGACCATTGATCATTGACCAGACTAGAATTTAACAAGTTTCAATTTATTTAATCTTATGTTAGATATACCTATATAGGGTCCGACAAAATCCTGCAATCCGGAAGGCTAGGGAAAGAAAATTGATATTTTTACGATTGATTTGTCAAAATTAACAAAAAAATTCAGAAGATAATGTTGAGAATCCTACTCCAAAATATCTGTTTCGGACAAGGAATACCTAATTATATCCTGTCATATATTCGGCGCCCGCATATACGCGTTCCACCGGTTTTAATTTTGTTAAAGTGAATATTGTTCCACATGGAGATATTTTAATAATTTAAATCAAATGAGTTTTAAAATGAATTTTTCATTGTATTTTGTCTTAATTTGTATATATATCAACGCATTTCGGATTTATTGTCTTTAGAAAAACAGGTTTTGAATGGAAAATATATGCCTTGCTGTTTCTCGATGGTCTTGATGCTGGATGAAGTTTTGTGTTAATTAAGTAGTATACATAATTTGGGGAAAAAATCTAATTTAAAGTTACTAATAGTTATATTGATAATATGATAATAAATAATTTTCTTTAAGAAACAAAGATGAAGCAAAGCCTTTTTCCGTTACTTGGAATTTCACACGTTTAATCTCAATCTTCAGACGGTATTGTGTATCTGACTTTACGCTAACTATAATTAATTTTTTAATTTACTATAGTATAATAAATTATTATAAGTATTTCTAACTTTTGAATTTGAATCAAATGTGTTTCTAATTTTAGTCCTAATCATTTTAATATTAATCTACTGCAAAAAATAGTCGTAAACCTTGATATTTTCATTTCAATTCAAGAAAGACAATAAATTACGAATTAGAAATTTCAACCGCAGTTCAGTGTATACGTCACGTCACTTAATTGTACGCGATTCAACATAGTTTTTGACTCCCTGTTAGTTAAATAGTGGAACTGAGTCGTGCGGGAGCAGCGTTGCTTTATAGAGTGACTTTTGTCTTGCATCAAGTCCTGCTTACTCTAATTTTCCGAAATTCGATAGTTGGTAAGCGGACATACAGAACATTTCACTTTCCAAACATAAGTCAACATTGTCATGAGAATAAGTGAAACTAAGAGCAAGTCA
The DNA here is from genome assembly GCA_916610825.1 of Haliclystus octoradiatus. Classification (NCBI taxonomy): domain Eukaryota; kingdom Metazoa; phylum Cnidaria; class Staurozoa; order Stauromedusae; family Haliclystidae; genus Haliclystus; species Haliclystus octoradiatus. Next base: position 6,114,776 of record OU744453.1, read on the forward strand.
AGGGTGATTTTGAAGTTTGAACTTGAAAGCGTTGTAAATATAATTAATAATTCAACATAGCCGTGATAGCCTAATAAATAGGTCTCAGACACGTTTTAGCAGATGTAGAGCCGTCAAAAATGTAAAAGCAAACAAAAAATATAGAAAAATATAATCCTAGGTATACAAATGTACCAGAGTGTTAGGAGATGATTGATCTTGGTAAAATTTGAACGTATATGTTATGTATAAAATAGTTTAATCTGGTATTATTAAATGAAGTGCAAACGCGAACACCAAATTATAGTCAAGTTCTGGAAAGTATACAAATGTCTAGTAACCCATTCCATAGCTAATATGCTGTTGTGTCATTCAGTGTTTCCATGTTTCAGTTGACACTTGCCAGTCATACCAGCAACAGCTGACGTGTTCACTTTTTGATTAACGAAATACGGCCTTCGGGGACACTCAAAGATGCTTCAATGCAAGCTAATGCCACATGTAGACATTGTCAAGAATTCTTTTGCAATAAGAATTATTCCCTGGTGGAATCAATTTCCTGATTCCCTTCAAATACATACATACATTATATATATAGTCAATATCGCATAATACGTTAAATTATTTGGTTACCAGTCCCCGGGGGGTAACTTCCATAATTTTGGTATACGGGGACGTTCAAATATTAAAGGGTACCTTTTTCAAAATCCAGAAAAAATTTTCAGGGTATACTTATAGTCATGAAACTTTTTTGAGGTATCCTTTTGACGATTTTGCAATTGTTTCATTCTTCAAAACAAATTCTGCCAATTAATTTTTCTTTTTTCCCTATGTTTTGGTTAAATCTGTCATTCGTAAAAATATATTTGGGGTATCTTTTTCATCATGTAGAAAATTTTTATGGTCATTTTTCCAAAGGTCCATTTGAACGACACCCATCGAAGCGCAATGGAAGTTACCCCCCGCTGGACCAGTCGTATCGTCCAGTAGTGGTGATGTCGTCCATTTCCGAGAACGTCCTACCGAATACCATAACGTCCAGTTTCGAAAAGGTCCAGGCTTACTAATAGTTATAGGTAATTCACTTCGTTATTTAATAAATCAAAAACGACAGTTTATATTGGTATTAATATTAATTATAAAACATGAATAACTCTCAAGGGCAATAATGTTAGTGTTTTGTTTTCGTCAATATTCGAAATTTTACGCGCTCATTCTACTGAAGGCCAATTAAAGTTTGGTCAACTTACAATAAGTAAATGATGTGTAAACCGTCTGTTTAATACTAGGTATTGTGAAATCTCTTCTTTGAAATCTCTAAAACATTTGTTCAAGTTTGTAATATATTGATCAATTTAGCGTTATAGTTTCATTGACTTCTTTTCGAATTTTCACGCGATCGACTTCCAACGCGTATTTTGGTCAAGTTATAATTCTTATGATTAATATCTGATTTGATGCAATCACCTCCACCAGTATTCAATTCAAGAATATATTTTTAAATTAATTAATTAATCCAGCTAGAAATGAAGAAAGAACATTTTTTGTGACTGGACGTTATTGTAAATAAAGAATATGGACGATGTCCCGACTGGACGTTATGACCGGTTGTAAAACTCGAGAGATTTTCGAATGCTGCTCTAGTAATTTGATTGGCTTACTCCCGTGTTTGGATCACGCAAGCCAAAACAACTTAGATAACATGAGAGAAAAAACATCCAAAATTTCTAAATAATTGCAAATAAAAAATTGCATTATTAACATCGTTGATGATATATATGTAAGAGTACAGTATTATAATTCAAGGCATTCTTCTTCTTTGCGTCATTTGTTTGGTTATGGTGGCTATTCCGAGACAAAAATACCCTACAAACCGGCAAAAACTTTTGACACAGCAGAAATGAGAAACAAGACAGATCAAAATCATAGCGTTCGAAAGAATTGAAAGTGTTTCGAAAGCAGAACTCTGCATCTGTGACTCGAAGAAAGGCAAAATATGACGAAGGCGTGAAGATTTATAGGAGAAAATTGATCTAATCAGTCAAATCATTTATGTTAAATTCGTTTAAAAATAATAAAAATATGTTTCATTTCACAAAAAGGCTACTGCACGGTAGCCTTGTGTTTGGGTTCTCTGATACCAACACTTGGGATGTTGGGAGACACTCGAAAGCTGAAAAACACTCGCCCTATGGGCTCTTCGTCTTTCTGATGCTTTCTCGTGTCTCCAGAACATCCCGCGTGTTGGTATCAGAGAATCCAAACACGGCTGCCGTGCATGGTAACCCTTTAATACCAATTATTTTTGTCCCGGCAGAAATGCGGTCAAAGTCAACTAATTATTATTGAATAATACGTTAATAATAATAAGGCCTAACAATATAATAATATTAATAGTGGGATTGCTCCACACCAGTTCTTGGTATAGTGCTCAATGAAATTAATCAGAACATTTATGTAAAATGAGAGTCAAAAATAAAACATTCTAGATTTCTGCTACTTCAAGTTTCACACGCCAGAAGGTGATCATCGGACGTTAATTTCAACTATCCTATGAAAATTCATCCGTATCCTATATTATGAGATACTATGTTTAACATTTGATTGATTATTGCTTATGCTATAATTGCACAGTATAAAATTCCGGTTTTGGTTGTTACGACGTCGTTAAAGATTAGTGAGCTAAAATTTGTTCTCGTGGCGTAGTCAGGACGCTGCCAGGCAGATTTTGCATGTCTCCTTACAAAACTTCCGGGACTTTTAAATTTATCGAATATAAGTAGTATTCATATCAATAAAGATATTTCAATGACTTGGACATCTCTAATTTTCTTGTGAATGTTGTAATTTCGTTGATTTTCGCTGTAATAAAATCCTTCCCAAAACTTTCGAAAACGCCATTATCATCGGAGGAAGCGATCTTGCAAACGAGGACGTGTTTTCATGAGTTGTGTGGTCAGGGGGAGTAGTGGATAGCAAAAGTAACTTTGAAGCAACATTTTACCTCTCTAATCATACTTATTAAATTTAAAATACTCTAGAAAGATATAGTGCAGACATCTAAAATACCTATGCATAACTTATAACTACATCCGAAAAAACATATTCGGTTTTACCCGCTTTATTGATCACTACACTCACACCCTGTAGTCACCATGGTTACGTTAGATACAATAAATAAAATGGCAGCTCATGTTTCGCAAGAAAGTTCTATTTTTGTATTGCAAACATATACTTACTGGTATTTGATCAAGCCAAGTATGTTAACTTGAAAGAACGTCTTTTAGAAATGTAGAACATATTTCAAATATCTGAACAGATGTCTCATTTAAAGTTAACTTTGACTCCAACGAAGAAGAAACGTAAGAAATCCGATGACCAAAAAGTATGTCTTATTCATTATGAACACTTTAAAGACAATTCAGGCATCAAGCCGTTTACTTTGATTTCTTGGAACAAAGTTCATCAAGCAGGGTAGGTTAACTAACTATATCTATTGTCTATTGATCTGATGAGCAGTAGTAATCAACCACACAACACAATAAAAAACATCAAATATCATAACTTTTATTAAAATAAATACAAATTTTATGCATAGGAATGTAAGACACGATAACAGAGTTTTGGAACTTGCATTGACATTGGATAATGGTTGTCTCCCAACTTCAGACATCGGGTTCCATACCAAGTGTTATTCAAATTATACGCATTCAAAATCTCTCGGTATCCTCCAGAAGAGGCAATCAGCAATTACTACTCCAATTGATGATAGTAAAGAAACTGATCTTAGAACTTCCTACAGGGATAAAAACAAAACGGGTAAGTTATATAATATTTCACAATTATTCAGTAACGCAGGTATGCAAGAGCCTATAGGCATACCCGAACATATCACCAATATGACAGCTTAACTTTAATGACTTGACTATAATTTATCTTATTCAACTTGACAGGTGAAATTCTTGCAGCTTATGAATGCTGTATTTGTCGAAGAAAAAAGACAAATGTTAGCGGTAGTGGGTATGAACCTCTCCAAAAGTGTGAGGTAAATCATGCTGCAGATACTTTAAAAGCTGCAGCGTTAAATAAAAATGACATTCCTCAACTGGTAGCTGATGTAATTCAAAGAGATACTGACGGAATTCTTGTTCATGAATTTTGGTACCATAAAACATGCCATCGCAATTACACGCGACAAGAAGTAAAGTTATGCACAGAAGAAACAACAATCCCGGCCTCCTTGGATATTTCATCCCTTACAAATTATATTCAAGAACAAGTAATCAACCAGGGTAAAGTGATCAACATGACTGAAATCTATAAGTTGTATGAGCTAAGCATCCCTCCTGAGCGGATTAAGACGCAAGTAGATGTACGTACCCTGAAAAGTAAACTTGCGGAATTGTTCAAAGAAAAAATCGAATTTTGGTGCCCTAGGACAGGTAGCTGCTTTATTTTCAGTAAAGAGATTCCTACTGGCCAAGTGATAGAGGTTACCCTTAGAGCTGCAAAAAAGCACAACAGCCTATCAGAGGAGCCAAGCGAAACCATCCTCAAAAAGGCTGCATCTATCCTGAGGAGTGAGATAGATGACGCCGAACCTACCTACCCAGTGTGGCCACCTACAGAAGCTGAATTGGTTAACAAGGAAACGGCCACTCCACGCCTGCTTCAGCTTTTCCTGCTAAACCTTGTGAGCACTAGATGTAGAGAATCTACAAAGAAAAAAAGAATTATTTCTTCAATTGCTCAGGATATAATCTACTGTGTAGGAAATGGGAAAGTACGCACTTCGAAGCATGTGCTACTGACGTTAGGAGCTAAGAGGAAAACAGGGTCTAAGGACATGGTTTATTGGCTAAACAGGTTTGGGCATGCTGTAAGCTACGATGAAATCACTGCTTTAGAAACCAGTCTTGCTGAGCAGCAAATAAATTCTCAAACGCAGAAAGATTTTATTCCAAGCATTTTACAACCTGGTAAATTTGTAACTTTTATATGGGATAACAATGACATTAACCCTGAATCATTATCTGGGGTAGCTCTCCACTGCACAAACGGGATAGTTGTTCAAAAGAAAACATTAACCCCAAGAGATAATGCTGATATGCTCCCATCAACTTCATTATGCCAGCTTGGTAACAGAAAGCGCCGATCATTCAAGGCACTACCAATAACTTTGGCAACATATATTGGTAAAAAGCGAAAGGCACCAACACAAATAGGTAGTGCTACTTTCGCATCAACCGCCTTGACCAGTGAAGAAACACTGCGCTACAAGAGTAATTTCCTGTGGGTCTTACTACATTATTATTCTGCAATATGGCATACCAAGCAAACTATCCCAAATTGGACTGGGTTTAACAAATTAATCGCTAAGGATTTGTGCAGTGTCAATGAAGTTGCATATTTACCCCCAATTGACCAATCACCAACAAAGATGGACACAGTTTTGGAACTTCTCCAACAATCCAAGCAAAAAGCTGAACGACTAGGTCTTTCTGAAGCTGATGTAGTTCTTGACATGGCAATCTACAGCAAAGCAGTTGAGATATTAAACAATTCAAAGTATGCACATCTTAAATCATTTATTACCTTACGTCTTGGCGGATTTCACACCGCATGCATCTTTCTGGCTGTGATTGGAAAACGGTTTGCTGATGCTGGCTTACGTGATATCATCATAGAGGCCGATTTGGCAGGTAAATATTATAATATAAAACCTTTATTTATCAAATTCAATCTAAACTTGGACTATTCTATTTAGAGACATGGCATTTGCATTTTTTTCAGGGCAAGGATCAGTAGAGCAGATTTTAAAGGGGAAGCATTATAATCATGCAATGAGAATTTACAAATATATTTATAATGCTCTCTCTCGTTTAAAACTTGATGCCTTTGAAGATTGGATCAAACAAAAAGGTAATTCATCGTGGGAAAAGTTTAAGGAGTCGAAAGAATTTCAAGATATGTTAAAACAACCAGATTATGATAATTTCAATTACCTCAACACTGTTGCAGATAAGGAGGAGGTTTTTGATCTGATCAACAAGCACAATCGTATTGTATCGTCTGTGACTGAAACAGGGCCAACAGCAGCTCTGTGGGGATCATTCTTATCCATGATGGAAATTTTATTATCATTTGTACATTCACTCCGAGAAGGCAATTGGGAGCTTCATTTAAAAACAACAGAGAGAATGCTGCCTTGGATGTTTTGTTATGACAGACAAAATTATTCCCGCTTCTTGTCATATTATTGGTCTGAAATGAAAGATCTTGCAGCATCACATCCAGAAACATACCAAGCATTCAAGTGAGTTAACAGTCCAACCATTTCACTTTTGAAATTTATGTTGTTATGTGTATAGTAAAGTTGTGTTGTTATATGTACAGTAATGGTGTGATCAACAATAATAAAATAATTATTTCTCTTCAAATTACAGAGCTGGGGAATTTGTTGTTCACCGAAGCATTGGTAAATTTAATGGTATACCATCTGATCAATGCATTGAACAAACGATAAACAAAGATCAAAAATGCTCAGGTGGAATAATTGGTTATAGTACAACAGCTGGGACGGTACAGCGCTGGGTGCTAACAAGCAGTTGTGCCTCAAAATGTATCGACAAGTTAAATGACATGGCTAATGCTAAAGAATCAGGTCCAACTCATAATGATCTAGGACCATCGAGGATAGAGTTTGACAGCCAAGCCATTCAGCGTGCCTATGGAATCTTAAAGCTATGGGGCAACCTCTTTGATGAAAGCCCTGATTTAATCAACATAGCATCCGGAATAGTGGCAAACGATGATATCAAAAAGGATTTAATGGAGGCACAGTCAATTGGTGAGAAAAAAGCAACTGAATTTATCCGTGATCGAATTCAAACCGCAACTGTCCCGTTTTATAATGCAATTAAACGATGCAATCTCAAGACATTTAAAGATACATATGTGAAAGCGTTATGTAAATTAAAAGGAAAGGCTGTTACGATTACAGCTGAGCGAGATATTTTTGCCAAATTAATCATCATTGGTCAAAAAAGGCCGTCAATTTCCATGAGAACTCTAATGACGTTTTCTTTGGGACCTATACCCTGGTCTTTGGCTTTACCCGATGGCGGATTAGTGAAAACACCAAAATCAAAACTTCTTCATGTCCTTGAGGATGAAGGTTTTGGCAATGGAAGTACAGAAGACAGTGCTTATCTCTTTGACGGTATGGTCCTTTTGCAGCAGATTAATACCCCCCTTTTGAAAACATTTGGAGATATTTCTGACCAATTGATCAGCAGAATTTCAAAATGCAAATCTAATTGTATTTATTTTGTTACTGATCAATACTTTGATAATTCAATAAAGGAATTTGAGAGGACAAAGAGAGCATCTAAGGGCAGCATTAAAATGAAAATCGATCGCCGGGAACAAAAGCGACCTCAACAATTTAATAAATTCTTAGCTGACTCTGAGAACAAAATTGCTCTTGTTAGATTTTTAGTCAAAGACTGGAGTGATAATACTCGTTTTATGCAATATTTCAAAGACAGAGAATTATTTATTACAGTTGAAGACGAGTGCCATCATATCTCAGCCAAAACCAGTCAAGTTGCATATAATGTTGAACAAAAATCGTGCTGCCAAGAAGAAGCTGATACAAAGTTGTTATTTTATTGCCAACATGCAATTGAACTAGGTTTTAAAACTGCATGCATCGTAACTGTTGACACAGACATTGTTATTAATGCTTTGTACTACAAAAAACACCTCAACATTGAACTTTTTATTCAGATCAGTAATAAAACCCGGACAAGATTGGTAAACATAAACCGCATACAAAAAAAGCTAGGAGAAGCAGTATGTGAAGCCTTAGTGGGATTCCATTCCTTTACTGGGTGTGATTATACAAGTGCCTTTTTCCAAAGGGGAAAAATAAAGCCGTTCAAAATAATGATGGGAAATGAGGATCATCAGAAAACCTTTCAAAAAATGGGTAAAGAGTTCATATTTGACCAGACTGATCTACCCCAAATTGAGAAATTTCTGTGTGAGGTATATGGATTTAGTGATTTAGATAATATCAATGAAGCCAGGTACCAGAAATTTTGCCAAGCTAAAACCAAAATACCAGACCCTCAACAATTACCCCCCACACGTGATGAATTACTCCAACATTGCAAACGAGCAACATACGCTGCAGCTATCAGTAAACATGCTCTAGAAAGAAAGCCAGACATTCCTCAACCAAATGGGCATGGATGGAGTTTAGATGAAAGTGATTGTCTGAAAATTCATTGGATGGATGCAAAGCCAGCTCCAGAGTCCCTCCTTGAGCTTGTTTATTGCTCGTGCACAAAAAGGGAATGTCAGACACATCACTGTCCTTGTTTTTCATATGGTTTGAAATGCACTGATTTGTGTCAATGTAAAAATTGTGGAAATGCCCCGCCAGAAGACTGTGGTGATCCTCTTGTTGATTCATCAGATGGATCAGATTCAGATGATGAAAGTGAATAAATCTACACATAAATAGCCTGATCTGATATTCATTATACTTGAATAATAATCTAAGAACATGGTCATGGTAATTGGTATATTTCTTTCTGATCAGTTTAATAATGTTTGTTTTGTAGGTTACAAAGATATTAGAAATTATTAATACTTGTATATATTTGAGAATAGGCATTAAATATTTTGACTCACCTTCAGTTCTGGCTTCTGACCTTTGTACTGACTTCATTCAAGATCATCATCATCAAGATAAATTATCTCAGTAAATAACACAAAATATAGGTAATATTAAGCGATGTTTCCAAGCTAATTCTACTTCCAATTATTCTTTGTACTGTTTTTATGCCATGTGATTATAATTCGCTGTATCCTTACCAACGGATTTCATCAAAAACTTTTACCAAAAGTTGGAGTTGTCAGATTGATATTGAAGTGAAAGATACAAAACAAGAGAATGCGTCTGTCCTGTTGCTTAAGCCTCGCTGTGGTGTGATCCTCCCCCAAAATTGATAAGAACAAGGAGCGCGCCGTGTTCGAAAATGGCTGAAAATCATGAAATTTTTGTGAAATATTTATTGACCCTACATCGGCTACAAGAAAAATTACGCTGTCCAAGTAGTCAAAAACGAATCTTAGTAAGTGCTTGAAGACTTGTATTAGTTTTAAATAACTCCCCTCGATTTTGTAAGCAGGATTCCTGGCAGCGTCCTGACTAGCGGCATTTGGAAATCAATTCCGATCTTCTGTCAAGTAGATTGTCTTTCTCGTAGGTTATAATGTGATATTTTTCGGTTAGGCATAGGTCACATTTTTTAGAGATGTTGTTGTAGGCTGCACTGATTGCTACTATTGACCAGTTGATATTGTTTGATTTATTGTTTTCTTTTAGATTCCATATATGTTTTGAAAGTTCGTTGCTATGTTTACATTTCTTGTGTTTTAAAGTGAATTTGTGTTTTGTGTATCTTTCCTTCAATGTTCGTCCAGTGAGGCCGATGTAGGTGTGGCCTTAGATGTAGGTTTATTTCTGTTGTTATTTTTGCTTTGTAGACAAGGTTTGTCGTAACACAATTCTGGTCGAGGGGGCATTTGTTCTTTTCCTACAGCTACAGTTTTTGTCAGTTTGCGTTTTGATCGCAAAAGATCGGAATTAATTTCCAAATGCAACCACGAGAACAAATTTTATGTCACTTATCTAAAGACATCGTAACAACCAACCGGAATTTTATACCATAGACATAATTAAATAAACAATAATTAAACCAGTAACCAATCAACTGTTAAACATAGTATCTCATATAGGATAGGGATGAATTTTTGTAGTATAGTTGAAATAAATCGCCTGATGATCATCTTCTGGTGTGAAATCTAGGATGTTTCATTTTTGACTCTCATTTGAGTCATTTGAATAAATACGTTATAACTATATTTCTATTTATAGAACAATGAAACGGATGCATGACTGTGCCATTTGCGCAGGCGCATGAAAATTTATTCTTTTCAAATATTAAACATGGCGGATTCATCAACGGCTGGGAGTAGTACTCTAGTTGGAGATGATAATAATGACGATGGAATTGAATTAAGAAATAAAAATCAGTCATTAATAGATCTTTTGAAATCAAACCAGCTAACTCTTGTGGATTCTTTTAAAAAGAATGCATTGCATATCGAAAAGGAACATAATTTGTTTCTTCGGAATCAGGATGACTTTCGAAACTCACAACTCAGCTCAGGATCAAGCTGTAAAGTCACAGTGGATTCACACAGATTTCCCTATTTTGATACAAATAGATCAGACCAAAAAGCTCAGAGAGGTATAACTACATATACTAGTACACCAAGACTTGGTTTTTCCTGTCTAGAAGATTCTGGAAACATAAGAACATCTTCGATAAACAGAAAATCATTGATAAAGACTTCTGCTGACATTGCTGATCCAATCAATTCATGTACTGGAACTAGGCCTACTAGTGAAAATACGACACGGAAAATATTACCCAGAAAGGTTAGTAGCCTAAAAATATAGCGTAGGCTTCCGTAGGCCTATTAATTTGTTGTCGAATTACTCAAATATCGAGCAAAGTAAAAAATATAATTTATGAAAATAATAATTTTCAATTATTACACAAATACTCATACTGTATGCGGTGTTGTTGTTGTTGAGCCTCAACTAAAGTTGTTGTAGATTTATTTTTATTCTCATATCAATATGCGAGATACATTTGTTGAACTTAGGTGGGAGCTCTTCTTCCCAGTAATCTTTGTCAAATTTAGCTTCCAATGACCTGTGCAAGATTAAATAACAACACAATCCTTATTACAGTCAAACCTGTCTTAAGCGGACACCCAAGACACTCCCCCATTTTGTCCGTATAAGAGAGGTGTCCGGATAACAGAGGTTGACGTCATTACCGCAAAACAATAGAATTCAGACAAAGGATTTTGAAACAATAGATTGAAAAACAACAACGTTTGACAGTAATTATAGTGATTAATAAATATCACACTGAGATATATACAATATATAAATATATAATTAAATTGAAATACAAGAACTGTACATTACTGTAAAATAATATTCGAAATAAGTAAAATACAATAACTATGAAAAAATAGTTTGATTATGCGTTAGTAAACAATGTTCGGAAATCAACAAAGTTATGTACTGTATTAGCTTTTACATCTGAAATAAGTATTCAAGGTTGCTTGCTCTTTATGCCTACTAAGGGAATGTCGTTGGGTTGCCATTTCAGCACAAGAAGCATCCTGTAAGAGTTCAGCGCTACCTTCAGATAGGGCGTATTGTTTGAATAAAGAAATAGCTCGTAATGCTTCTGTTGTGCTTACCCGTGGCTGTAATTGCTCTTGTACGTCTTCTTCTCGTCGTCGCTGTCACTGTTTACATAGGCAGATTCTTCTTGTAATATTTCTGCAATAGAATTGTTCCAATTGATAGGTCTACTGTTGCTTGTATAGTAGTCTTTATCGATACTCACTAACTCGGCAAAACAGCAAAAGTGGACCAGACACAGGTAATCGACGACTTGTTGCGTCTAGAAACCACTTGTATGTTAATTCATTAATATTTTCATTTCCTGTTGGATGTCGTTTTCTCTTCGAACTTAGTGGAGTGTTGTTTTCAAGCTGTGCTTTGATGTCATCTTTCCTTCTGATCGTATTTGCAATTTGTGTCTTTCCACAACCAATTTTTTCAGCGATTGCTCTAATTGAAAGACCGCCTTCATGAAGTGTTACAACTTCGCTACGTTGCTCCAAACTTAAAGGATTGCGTTTAGAGTTTTTATTGGCCATTAAAATTCAATTATCATGAATGAATAAATCAATAATTAACGTGGTGTATTCTACTGTATTCTGAAAAGAATGACTTTACAGTGAAAGCTTGTTCTTTTTAAGGGTTTGATTTACAAAAGAAACAACTATGCCATTCAAAGGTGTTTTATGACAGGGGAATTAAAACATTTGCAAGGTGATTAATGCCATGCCGCGTGATCACATACGCGTGATCAACACATTCGAAAATAGATTGATAAAATAGTCCGCCGCTTGGCCGCTTGTAAAATCAATATAGGCCTACTGTACTGTACTTTTAAAATAGTTTTAAAAGTACTTTTAAAATAGTTTTAAAAGTAAAGTATTTTATTTCAACAGCGCCGGATTAACATTTCAGGGCCCCTAAGCACTCTCTCTCCAAAGGGCCCTAAAATGGGTGTGGCAAACATAGAATTAGCCTCACTTTCAAGTTATCATCTCAGTTTGAATTTTCATAGTCGCCATTTTATTCTTGTCCAAAGAAAAACGATTCACGCAAAAATAAAATGTTGTTATTGCAGTGGTAGAATGATGGTTTTGAAGCATTTAAAAAGATTTTAAAAGATTACAAAAGACACAGTATTATTTGTTTTATTAAACCCATTTTCTTTTGCTGTTTAAATTAACTTTACACTATTCAAAACAAGATCGAATGATGAAAACATTTGTTGAATGTTTAGGCCTACTTTTGAAAAGTATTATTCGAATTGTTGCTATTCGATTAGCATTTAATATACTATTAAAATCAGTAGACAGTTAACCACAAAGGGCCCTAATTCTCATTATAATTGGTTATTGAATTCCTCCATTAATTTCAACTTTTAAAATAATACTATCTTACAAATTGATTTTATTTAAAGGCCCCTCAAAAACGAAGGGCCCTAAGCTGAAGCTTATTTAGCTTACGGGTTAATCCGGCGCTGTATTTCAATCATAAAGATTTTTTATTTTTTAAAGAATTGCAAATTAGATGTCCGTTTAACACAGGTTTATTGGTCTAAAGAGACCGCTTAAGGTGTCCGCTGTCCGCGTTATACAGTGTCCGCTTAACGCAGGAGTAAACCTATTGAAATTCGCAACAGCAGACCTCGAGGTGTCCGGATAAGGCAGGTGTCCGCTTAATACAGGTGTCCGCATGAGCAGGTTCGACTGTATGTCGATATTCTTTATTGTGATAATGGTAGGCCGTGCCTGCTGACATTAGGCCTACAGGGAGAGATGTGTGCAAGATTGAATAACGATACAATCCATATAATGTTGATAGGGCCTACTCTTTATTATGATAATGGTAGGCCGTGCCTGCTGACATTACATGGAGAGATGCTAAGGGCTACCATGGCCATTAGTCAGAGCTCTTTGATACAACAGACACGACCGTACAGTAAGATAGGACGAGGTAAAAGAGAACGTTTACGTGGTACAGTTTACACACATATAGATTTATGGGAAATGATTAATAATAGACAAATATACAATGACGTGAATACAATATAAAACCACTATCAGACTCACATTTCATTGGAGTAGGCTAAGTAAAAACAAAACAAAAATCACACCAACTCAACCCAGTCAAGGCAAGGTGTCCCTGCGCCTGTGCAAAATAACCAGAACGGTGGTCTTCTTTTAGAAATAAAACTCCATTCTCTTGTTGAACATAAAAGGATTGATCGGAATCAGCTTCATCTATAGTCATTCCCCTTTTTGAGAAGGGACATTTGATTTATAATAATCCAAATGGTTCCTGTAATGAAGGGTTGTAAACTTTACCATCAGGGCTTGCTCCTAATTGAGGTAGATTTGGATGGACAATTAGGCCGGATTCAAACACACAGAAATTACCAGTGTTGTAAATACTCGTTACTAAAGTAACGCGTTACTCGTTACTTTTTGAGTAATTTTAGGAGTAATTAGTTACTTTTTTGAGAAAAGTAATAAGTAATCTAATTGATTACTTTTTGAAGTAACGAGTATTATTTGAGAGAAAGTAATTGACGTTACTTTTCAAATTACTTTTACGATTACAAAATATTTGCTTTGTTGTCTTGTGATAATTTTTAAAGGCGTTGCTGTCACTAAGTTCCGCTTTTTATTGTTCTTTCTGCGATGCAATCTCACATTATTTGCAGCTTTCAGGAGAGCTGTTCAAACCAGGAGAATTGGGTGATATGTGACCAATAAACCCTATCCCATAACCTATTCTTCTCTGTTCTGACATTGTTCTGTTGATCTATAGATTCAATAGTTTTTCACTTTTTGTTTGAGTGAGTTTCGAATATTGAAAAGATGATGTAAAATTTATGGCTATATGAATAGATTGATCCGACAAAAATAAACCATTTTGATAAATCAAATGAAACCATTTATTTGGCAACTTTATTAAAAAGTTTTCAACGTCAATTTATCTTCTGCTGCAGTCACCAGTATTAAAATAATATTATTAAATCGATGGTTCCCCTTCGTAAAAAAACAAGATGGCCGCCATGATTGTCAAAACGAGACATGTCATTATCGAAAGGGAGCAATATCTTATGTTTCACAAGTTTAAGAGTTTCGAATGACCAGCAGCCTTTGCTTTGTTTTATTGTCTTGATTACAAGAAACGAGGCTAATCCTCTGGAAAGTGACGTCAGCGCTCACATCAGAGGATTGTCCTTGTGGCTGTTACTACGGAAAGACACGACAGAAGGCTCGAGAAAATAGTTTGGTTTATCAATTTCAGTTGGATAAATCTCAATTCTTACTTGTCCAAACGCAAAGTTACTTTTCAAATTACTTTTACGATTACAAAATATTTGCTTTGTTGTCTTGTGATAATTTTTAAAGGCGTTGCTGTCACTAAGTTCCGCTTTTTATTGTTCTTTCTGCGATGCAATCTCACATTATTTGCAGCTTTCAGGAGAGCTGTTCAAACCAGGAGAATTGGGTGATATGTGACCAATAAACCCTATCCCATAACCTATTCTTCTCTGTTCTGACATTGTTCTGTTGATCTATAGATTCAATAGTTTTTCACTTTTTGTTTGAGTGAGTTTCGAATATTGAAAAGATGATGTAAAATTTATGGCTATATGAATAGATTGATCCGACAAAAATAAACCATTTTGATAAATCAAATGAAACCATTTATTTGGCAACTTTATTAAAAAGTTTTCAACGTCAATTTATCTTCTGCTGCAGTCACCAGTATTAAAATAATATTATTAAATCGATGGTTCCCCTTCGTAAAAAAACAAGATGGCCGCCATGATTGTCAAAACGAGACATGTCATTATCGAAAGGGAGCAATATCTTATGTTTCACAAGTTTAAGAGTTTCGAATGACCAGCAGCCTTTGCTTTGTTTTATTGTCTTGATTACAAGAAACGAGGCTAATCCTCTGGAAAGTGACGTCAGCGCTCACATCAGAGGATTGTCCTTGTGGCTGTTACTACGGAAAGACACGACAGAAGGCTCGAGAAAATAGTTTGGTTTATCAATTTCAGTTGGATAAATCTCAATTCTTACTTGTCCAAACGCAAAGTCCATCGCTATAGATAGCCAACAAATGTATACTGCTCAAAAATTAATAGCAGAATGGGAGTCACAGTCTGATTATCTGTCTGAGAAGTTTGACGCAAATCAAAACAACTTGGATAAAATGTACTTTCAAATCAACAATAAATAAATTCATATGATTCTAAATTTTACAATTTACGTGCATAAATTAGTAGCAAGTGAATTGATTTTCGTGGTAGGCCTACACATTTATTCAAGCGTCGAAAGCCCTTACGACGTCCACCTCTATTGCTCTTAAACTTTCCAAACCAGTTCGTTGATAAACAACTTGGCAAAATGCTTCAATGTCCGTTTTACGAAATGTTTTGCAAAATCGCGTATTCGCGTGTGTGTGTGCAAAGGAGACACAAAAGCGGGCCGTGTATCATGAAAACGAGTGATTGAAATCTGGGTCCAGATTTCAATGACAAAAATATGCAAAGGCTGCTGGTCATTTTATGGTCTTTAAAGTAATCACAAAGTAATTAGTAATTAATTTCTTTTTTTGGGAAAGTAATTAGTAATTGTAATCAATTACTTTTTAGGCTGAAGTAATTAGTAATGTAATTAGTTAGGCCTACTTTTGAGGAAAAGTAATTTGTAATGTAATTTATTACTTTTTAATAGTAATTCTCACATCACTGGAAATTACTGATAGCCAACTGCATTTTTCTAACATATAGGCCTACTGCTCTAGCTACTTTTTCTTTTGCCTTTCCATGAGCTATTGAGTGGACCATTGACAAATTTTTGGGGCAGAAAATATCACTGAGCATTGCATCAGTTGCCGGTTTAACACGAAAAAAGACTGTTCTGAAATTGGAAGCAGTTAATCTTATTTTGTGATTTTCAATCCATTCAGCGCATTCACCCTGCACAATTGTACGCTAGGCCAATGCACGAGAATTGTCTAATGAAATGGTAAGATTCTGATTACACCATCTCATTTGGGTATAGTCTTTAAGAGGAATTATTGCAGATGCCTGATAGCCATCTTCTAGGGGTAAGAGAGCAAATAAATGACAAGGAGATGAATCAACGTCTATAAGATCAAATGTACATACAAAATTCATTTTTGGTCTATCAAAATCAAAAAGCTAATAAGACAGACAAGATCCAAGATCTACTTTACCAAATACAGTGCTTTGATGATCATTCCCTTCTTGGTCTTCAATCAGAGGATTAGTAAAGGGTGTTGAGTTTTCATAAGTTTCCATTGAAGATGGGCTATTTGGCTCATTATGTTGGCAGATGATCTAAAAGCATTACCATTGACACAGCTTCGAGCTTCATAGAGTTTACAAACAACAGGTGCTGTCTTTCTTGAACTGTCAATTAGTATCGGTTGCAGCTTTGGCAAAATGTACACCCATCACTTGCATTGAGGCGATTATACTTTGCCTAGGTATGTTCCATTGCTGAGGCAAACTTGTGCAAGATTCGTCAGTTGGAATCTCTCGAATTGACGTACAGAAATAGTCATTCAGTTGGAATAAAACAGCGAAAACGTTTTTGCAATGGCCACCATTTCCAGCCTTGCAGTAGCAATGTGCCTTTGTAAGTCCAGCAGCTTGATTTATTTCTTTTACACAAACATATACATATAATATGTGGCTCGTCATTCTTCCTCATTGTTCTTTGGCATCTGGCACAAATATATCCGTGATCACAATCATCCTTTTTAGAGATCAAAATATCGTGAACATATCTGTTGTCCAACTTTCCTTTGTTCTTTGATACAATCAAACAGTATTTAACATTTTCTTCGTACTGCAAATCTTGCCTTTGAAATCCAATATTTCCGTCCGAGTGTTGACAGTCTGTGTTCTTTCCCAATATGCCCCATGATGGTGTGATAATGAGAAATTATCAGTTTTGAAATATGACCCATCGGAATAATGATTGGATGTCTTGAATTGTATGACGTTGGTGCCTGATCAATTCTTCCTCTGGCGCATAAGATATCTTTCTTCGAATTGGGTATGTAGTGTAGTGATGAGAAGATTGTTATTTTTCCGATTACAGATTACGATTATTTACCCATTAAGAGCTTGATTAATGTATCAATTACCGATTATTTTCCTTTTGATTTAAACAATGAAAACGTGACAATTGACTCATGAATCAACAATGAAAACAAAACAAAAAATATATATAAATCAAATTGAGAATAAAGTGAGTTTACCTCTGTAAATAATGTTGACTAAAATACACTCAAACTATTATTATTATTTATTAATTACTTTAAAACTAAATTATTATTAATGTCTTTAATTTACCGTAATATTATCTGCATGTTTTCATTGTAGGCCTATTTAATGTATTCACTCTATATAATTAACTCAGTAACTATTGAGTCCAGGTATATTATGGTGTAGAAATAACAGTCTTTCGGATTTTTGAACATTCAAGTGATTTCTTTTAGCTACAATAAAATTGGTGGCTTCACCAAATAAGCGCTCTGGATCTAGGTGCTTGTACTTGGAGCACTCAAGAACCTCTTTGCTGTTGTAGGGTTCAAAAACTACATAGCTATTATGTGTGATGTGTTTAGGGTGTTGACCCTACAACGGTTTCAAGGAAAGAGAGAGATTACATATTACAGTTGATTATTTACATGAAGTGATAAACGGAAGTTACAATATATATAAGACAACAAACAAACCACTTCATAGGTTCCCCCTACTAAGACGGAGTCACAGTAAACAAAAACATCAATTGAATTATAAAAAACATTAAAACAAAGTATTAATTAGATGTATATGTTTTGATTGATACGACAGTCCAGTAGTTGTTAATCAGCATTCCATATTAGTTTGAAATCTTTATTTATTCTTCATTATTAAAACAACGTTTTCTGTAAATATTTCTTGTTGATTGTGCGTAATATCTGTTGCATGTTTTGATAAGGCATTATTTGTGTGATGTTCAAGCGAATCAAAATATATGGGAGAAGGAGAATTATGTCTGCTTTCGATATATAAATTGATACGATTTAACATAACATTTGTAATTACTTGCCAAGAAGATTCCAATTTGCCAGAATATGGTAGTATAATTAATGTCTATAACGCATATTATTATGATTTTATTCAGTATATAATTCGCTTGCAAATATCATCGTTGACTCTTGACATCTTATAGAAGTATGTATGAAATGTAACAGGTTGCTCAAGCCCTACCAAGGGAAACGAAAGTTGATGCTAAGAAGCCAATTAGTTGTTGAAATATCAGCGATAAATAGGCGGAATATTCACGTAAAACCAATTGACAATAAATAACGACTATAGCAAATCCCCACCAAGTTCAAAAATAGCTAAACAAATGCACGTCGGGTTCACCATTTGTAGGGTTCAGACATAGATAAAACTACATGATTATGAACAATGAAGGATATAAGTCCTTGTTTTGTGACCACAACGTGAAGGAGACAAATGATGATCAATAACTGGCTACTTCAGGAAGGTGTCTATTTTGCTTTCCTCATGGTTTGAAGTTTCATCAGATTGTGCAGGCTTGTTACCAGCTTCCAGTCGACTGAAACATGTTGAAAGTCTGTTGTGCGTTTTTTGTCACAAGGATACATTGCTTTAAGCATCTACACCATCTGTAGGCCAGGCCTATTGCAGTCTTGCAGGTCAGGATCAGGCTGGACATCCATTGTTACATCTGGATCAGAATTAAAGGATTAAACTTCAGCAGTCAGGATGTTTCTTGCTTCTGAACCAACTAACGCTAGCTTGTATCGAGAATCAACAGGTGTGGCTAAAATATATTTTTATTGGTTAGTACATCATCAAATCTGAATGTAATATTTCAATAAGCTTATCGCGCATTGTTTTTTCTCCAAATGTTTGATCACGTTCAGCATCAACAAGAAACGTTTTCAGCACAGCAACAACTGGGAGAACTTCAGAAATACATGATTCATTGTCACTCATGGACTTTGTGTATTTCTTAAACGGTTGTAACTAACAAATGAACAACTTTTTCTGCCAGATTCCATTTGTTATTTGAATGTTGAAATATATCTTTCTCTGTTGCATTCCATCTACGAAGACATAAACCATAAATAATTATTATTGATACATTAATTGATATTTGATAACTAGAATTATTACCCAAGATGTCATATTCTCTAATTTCATAGTATCCATAAGTTCTTAAGGCGTCAAGTGCTAAAAATTTCCTGTTATTTGCTTATACAGTAGCCATGGAAGTATATCCTTTTTGTGATACAATACAACAGAATTCTGTAAATTTGACCATTAGGTATATTGGTATTTATATATATCTTTGACTCTAATGGGCATAATAGTGCGAAACATATTCCACTCAATAAATACATATACAACTCTTTCAAGAGATTCTGAATTTCCCTCCTAAAACAGTTCAAGAGTTCATGAACGTTAAATGACCCCAAATTTTTGTGAACTGTTCATGAACTGTCTGTGAGGGTTCATGAAAAGTTCAGGAAAATTGGAGCTATTTAAAGTTCATGAACTGTTCATGAACTCTTGAACTGTTATTTGCAGGGGTAAATATCCATACATGACGAATCTGACAAAAAAACAAGATGTTTTCGTTTGTCTTTTAAAGCAACTAATTTATTCATAATCATCTCGTCTTTACATAATTCCAATATTGAATTATGAAAACAATGTATTAGTAAATATGATGTAATGCAGTAATCAAAATGGAGACACATTTTTTTGAAGTGAATGTGTGTTTTACTCCAGGTGGTGAATAGGAAAGATTTTAGTTGGACTTGGATAAGATTGGACTGGATGGGTCATTATACGTGTTTAGCATAATGGTCATAAGCAATTTAGCTTAAACCGATTAGGGACTCTTTGAGAAATTATCTCTTTTTCTCTTGAAAGAGTCTTGGAGATCAGGTGTGAAGTCTGAGGGTGGGGGCAGGTTTTTTCGGGTTGGATGCTCCAGGGATTTTTTTTGTTAATGCATTATTTTAAGAAATTTATGTTAATTGTGGAAATTAGAAGTTTTTTATTGTCCGTTATAAAAGTAGGGGGACGATGTTCTGGATCTAGGGGGTTATTAGTGTGGGAAAGAGGTAATTTTGTTGGGTGGATATTTTGGAAACTTTAAAATTGGCAAAATTTTTATAAAAAAGGAAATGAGGTCAGTGTTTGTGATATAGTGATTAGAAGTAGTAATAAGGGGTGGCATGACGAGCATATTGATGTGAAATTGATTAGTTTGTTCAGCAATGGGGTTTGGGGCTTGTTCCTGATTGATGATGATTACATCCATGGGGGATGAAGGTTTTTGGGATCTTTCTTGTTTGCAGAGGGCTCTTTTGAGATAGTTCATTTAATTTCAAGGGGGGTCGTTTACTTTTAGGAGATGCTGGCTGGGGGGTGTTTGGAGGTGGTTTTTTGTTTGGTTAATTTTTTTCCGGTTTATGATAGTTTTGGGGTAGTTGGGTCGAGATCTCCTTTTTCTACATGATCAAGAAATCCTGAGTCTAGAGTTATGTGTCTATCAGAGGCTCTACCTCCCCATGTTCCAGAAAGAAAGGTTATCATACCATTTGGTGCAATGTCAACTAAAAATTTGATTGTGTTGTGCTTTATATGTTCAGACCAAGTTTGAGCTTGTAATTCCAAATCTCGTGGCCGCTGTATGAAAGCTTCACTACAGTCAGTAGTACATGTGAGCTTGGGATATCCTGCTAGTGATTGTGTAAGAGAGCGATGAATTGCACTTCTAGAAGGCCAGAATAACAAAGGTTTCAATTGTTGGGACAGAAAATTGATTTTGTTTGTTTTTGGGGTCTTTCTAGTTGTTAGTTGTTTAGGGGTCATGTTGCAGTTGGTTTAGGGGTCTTGGGAGTTGTTAGCTGTTTTCGGTTCTTGAGAGAATCTTCAAATATGATGTCCATATCCATTTCGTCATGAGCATCTAACTCAAAAATTGCTAAACCCTGCGATGGTTGTGCCATTTATTATCTGTTTGTCAATAATAATAATGTGTTGAGGTTTATGTATAGTATAGATGGGTGTTAGGCAATCAATTATCTACATTGTGTTAATGTTTCAGAAGGATCTATGACAGAGGGGCTTGATTGTTGATTATATGGACACATTGTATAGTGTGAACAATGGGTTTATCTAGTCTGTAAACATTATTGATACACATTTTTTTTTACTGTTTACACTGATGGGATTTTACAAAGATCGCTTCGTTTTAAGTACCGATTTCCACCAGATAACTGGTTTCTGTAATGATTGAATGGTACATAATAATTGAATGATTCTTGTGATGTAATTCTGAATTTTTGTGTGTCATATGTAAACAAAACATTGCTAGCTAGCTGTTATTTTAAAAGAGTATTTTTTTATCCAATTGCTGACGTGAAGCACGATATAATGTGGAAGTTTCACACTTGCTGCAGGCGAATGTGTTTGTGTGTCGTAAAGCTGAATTCTTACCTGGCTCATATTTCGTCAAAGAACACATAATGCCTTTTGAAAATTGCAGAAAAATCCTGGAAAGCTTCCACTACAATCAATTAAATGATCCCTCAAACATGAATATTTATTAATTTTATTTAGGCCATTGACAAAATTTGCCACACCAATGCCACACTAGGGGTGATTAGCTCAGTTGGCAGAGCAACCGAACTTCAGATCGTATCATATCTGATCGACTGTGGTTCAAATCCCCCTGAGGATAACTCAGCCTTGGCTTTATCTGTAACATCAAATGAGTACTATCTAAGGATGGCGGATGGAATGGTTCAGAAGGAATTGTATTGTGAGTAGCTGCGGTGCATTGTTGCGCATTAACAATCAAGGCCTATCTGTCATGAAATCTATTGAAATTGATCTTCAGCGTCGTGGCTGAGATCTAAGGAGCGTTTAACATCATTGCTCTTAGCGAAAAGATCCACTCTTCCAGAAATAGAAGAGTGGTACGGGTGCCTTCGGTAGCGCGACACCGTCCACATTACTTTTTTACACCAATGCCTGGCACCAGGAATGTTCTCAGGAGCAATACAGACCTATTGATCGAAACATTATTTGACTTGAATTCAATATTTAACAAACACATACATTCTCTAACATTGAGTTGAACATGGAGATGATCAACAAATGGGATACACTTTTTAACTATTTAAAATCTGAACTTTCAGAAGATGTTGAACATTGTAACTGTCTTGCATAAAATTATGCCAATCAATTGCCTGGTAATGGACTTCTTAAATATTATAAATATCCACACATTACATTGCTAATAACTTGATTGACAACAGTAGAAAAGTTTTTGTTTACTATTTTAATGTAAACTCAATCTCATCTACCAGGCAACGATGCGCCGTAGGACTCATTCACATCTCGTGTCATGTCAGTTCTCAACTAAATTCAATTTCTCATTTCTTTTCTATTGTGTTTGTTCCAAAGCATGCTCTGCCTCTCTTTGGTAGCCTGCGCCCAGACTAAAACGTTTCTGAAGGAAAGTGTAAAGTCTGCGTAGCCGACCAAACAAAGCCGTTTTGCTGACACTGCACTAGACTTGCAAAAGCAGTGACTCAATCCTATTGGTTAGATTTGCTCACATGGTTTTAATTCGATACCAGCCATCAGATTGTGGGTATCAGTCATGTGATAAACAAAAGTGGGGCCACATTTAGGAAGAACTTCGGATTTTGAAGACAATCTCATTTTATCATTTCACAACGTATTTGTGAGTGAGTTAAATTTATTTAAAAATCCAGTAACAGTTTTAGTTCAGTGAAGAAAAATTCAAAGAAACTATTGACAACTAATTATGTTTTATTTTCACATGAATTTGTATCAATCCTATTCGAACGCACGGAGAACTTTAAACATTTGGGGTATGAGTAAGGAATGTCACTTTGTAAAGTCAACAAAAAATTTACAAATATAGGAATTAGAACATTTGTATTTTATAACATCGGGACACAAATGATCAATTCCTCCTACGGTTAGACAATATACTATACAAACAACTTTGTCTGTTTTCAACGACTTATTCCCAAGCTTGAGTGTTTTTTAATGTTTAACATGTAAACGTGATTTTCACTCACACAACTGAGACCGGAAATTAAAGTTTTTATAAGGCGGCACCAGTCTAGTACAGTGTCAGCAAAACAGCTTTGTTTGGTCGGCTACGCAGACTTTACACTTTCCTTCAGAAACGTTTTAGTCTGGACGCAGGCTACTCTTTGGCACATCAAGCTCAATGACTTTAATGGTATTGTAGAATGAGTGTTTCTATTTCTAACTAAGTGTTGATTGTTGCACAATATTTTTTTATATTTTTTTCACCCTTAAAAATTTGAAAAAAGTGCCTTCTCTGTGTCTCAATACATGTTTTAATTGACTAAGAATGGTTAATTTAAGCGTTTTTAACTAATATAGACATCAATTTTACTAATTTGAGATGTCAGATTTTAGATACAGTTGTCCTCAGTGGCTGAACACCTTATAAAACACTAATGATATCAATATAGGAAACATATGCATGCTTATTTGTTTTATATGTTCATTTATTTTCAGGCAAAAGTACCAAGACATCAAGTGAGGTTTACTTCACCACATGGTTTGCCTCAAGACTCGCCACGCTTTATCACAACCAATAATCGATCACAGCCAAGTACGTCGATGTTAGGATATGATTGGATAGCTAGTCGTCTTGAAACTGATTCTATTGTGGAGAAGTCATCTGAACAATACTTTGAAGAAATCAAAGATTTCCGTAGAGCATTCAGAAAAGAGTGCATCTCAAGCAATGAAAATAGGTAGATGATAATTTGTTACCACAGTCTACAGTGGTATAGTGTACCCCTGCGTACCCCTGCGAAAAATGTTCATGAGTTCATGAACTTGAAATTGCCCCCAAAGTTCATGGACAGCTCATAAAAGTTCATGAACTTTCAGGCAAATCACATTAATGAACTATCTCATGAACTTTTACGAACCAGTTCATGAACTTTTATGAACCAGTTTATGAAGTGTTCGCGAACTCTTTGTGACTGTTCATGAACTGTTCATGAATTATTCATGGAAGCCCATGAGTTGTTCATTTTCACAAGGGTAGCCTGCTTAATTGCAATTCGGTTGTAGGAAATTTCCAGAAACCCCATAAACTGTTTTGTGATAAAGTACTTGTTCTTCTACAGATTTGGATAAATATGATGTTGATGCGATGGAAATCGTTAGTAATTTCAAGTTTTACTTAAGGGGATTGCCTACATGTGAAAATGAATTCACCAATAATAAACCAATTGAGTTGAATTTTGGCCAACACATAGAATACGACATTATAATGAATATCAAGGAGGTCTTTTGGAATACCCATATTGGTTCTAATTTTAGAACATTCATGACATTAGTATTTCATAATCCAGTGCCGTTTTGTAGCCTATATCTTATATGTAGATTGTTTTGTATTGATTTACTTCTGCTGAAAAGTTATAAATTTCATGAACGTGAACTGCTCACTTTTTCATGAAGCTTACATAAAACAATCAACATAGTGTTTGCGAGAATATGGGCAATTGGGCGTTCATGAACTTTGATTAACTTAGGCAGGTAACAGTGGGCTACATTTAAAGCAGAATCTACTTTTTGAGGCCTAAATGATCAATCTGAAAAGGGTTGATCTGCAATCATTGTTTTCAGCATGTATAATCAATATTGGCCCCTGTTAGTCTAGTTCCAAGTAGGCCTAATAATTAGGCTTACAATTCCACATTGTCTAGTTCCACAAGTCCCATTATTCTGCTACTCTGCACCAGCCTTTCCAGAGTAATTCCAAAGAAGGAAGCTATGTTGTGTCACCTATTATATACACAGAATACAATATACCACTTGAGACATGGTGTAATCAGGGTCTAATTGACTTATGAATTCATGTACAAGTCACCTTTAGCACATTTTCAATCCAAAAAGATGTTATGGATCACAGACAAATCATCACTTATCCGTACATGCTGTGATTGGTCATTGGTTTTGAAATCTTGAGTACAGAGGCACGTGGAACAGGTCTGCATCTGCTGCATTGTTGACACAGTCTTCATTCAAGAAAACAATAATAACAAAACGTGTTTGAATGTTTTATCACAATAGAGAGAACTTTCCGCCGTCCGAAGACGAAAGAATGAATGACAACGAAGGTGCAGAATCTAGAAAATGTAGGTATAAGTTTACAAAAATGAAGACTTGGTATTGATAGTTAGAGATTTAACATCAGGGGCAGACAAGCAGAAGACAGAGGGGGAGATGCCCTCAATAATTTGTGTTGTTGTTGACATTGTTACAAACTGTGGACGGTTTACGAGCTGTTACTGTTTATTTAAAATAGAATTACATAATTATTAGAAACCGAAATACATTACACGTACATAGAATAATTCAATTATGTTGCATGTGCCTATAACAATGACTAATCTAATCATGTAATTATATAAAATTGCGAGTAATATGTATGCCTCACTGCTAAAATGGCAACCTCAATACTATATAAATTGATGATCAAAGCAAAGGAAATACAGTATATTATTTGAAAAGCTCAATCTCAGAAATTTTCTGGGGAACATGGCACCGACCCCCTAATCTGCTGCCAGCCCCCCAATATTTTCGTAGTTGTCCGTACTTGGCTAACATCCATGTAAGGTTTGATGGAAAGTTATTATCCCTGTAAAAAATGCTGTCATTTCACAAACAGTTTCATTGGCAGAGTCTGGTTTACATCAAACTATCTTAACTGGGATCTTAACTTACTCCCTTGTTACACTGTTTTTTTTCTTCATATATACAGGTAATGGAATGTACACGATCAATGATCGTCTTTGTCCTGTTCCAATTCATGGTCCAAACGATAATTGTCAGATTTGTAAAACTAAAATTGAATCTCAATCAGAATACAATGGAAGCTATGTTAGGTTAGTAAATTGAAGAATTCTTTGTTTGTCCAATAGATGGTTTCTTTGGTCAGATATAGATGTTATTAATCTTAGTTTACTACGAGGGAGCATATATAATAATTTTATGTTCTATCATTTTTTGATAATTTCCTTCAAAAGAAGTGAAACATAATTGACAGCCTTACCTATAGCCCTGTGCTGCTGAATTAATAATACTTTTCTCAAACTATTTCTACCGTTGTGAACTGCTCTAGCTATAGCCTTCTCCCATAGCCTGAGTACCAGCCCTGAGAGTTGTTTCTGAAACCATCAGGTCTGTGAAGTAATGTGTGATTTTCCACCCAACAAGTTCCCATGAGTTTGGGATATAATTTATACATTACTTCGTATTATCATTAAAATCATTGCCGGGGCTGATAACTATGACGTGTTTGACGAAGAGATGTGATTTGTTGATTACTATTGATGTTTTGTGATGGTGTGTGAATCGGGGTGTGAATAACTTAGCAAATTTACACTGTATATGTGCTATTTTCGCTGGGCAGTATACCATACATTAGTTCACAGAGCTTTCGGTTTCAGAAAAACCTCAGGACTGGTACACAGGCTGTTTCCCTCATAAAATTACAAATATTCAGATATCCTAGTCTGCGGCACAGACTACGATTCATTCACAAAGAATATTCTTTCGTGAATGAATTGCGTTCTGTGACGCAGGCTACAGATATCCTTGATTTCAGTTTATAAATGAAATTTAAATCCTTACGTCTGAATTTAATATTATGTTACAGTATCATTCAATAACATGATTTCTATTACTTCACAAATCAATTAGTCATCAGTGCCCCTAATGCCCCATGTTACAGATTCAGAAATATTGGATTGTAATTTACAAAACAATTATAATGCACAATGACTCTACTCTGAGTAGAAAATTGTTAAATATTACATGAGTGTGTGTACATAATTATCATTACTGAAAGCTTAGGAACTAATAGTAAGCTAGCCACATTCTGTGCTAATGTGAAACATATTCATTGTTTCCCAAAGCAGTGCAGGAGTTCATGAGCATTAAATGGTCCAAATTTTCATGAACTGTTCATGAACTGTCTGTTAAGGTTCATGGAAAATTCATGAAAATTTGGGCCATTTAACAAATGTTCATGAAAGTTTGCAGGGGTTACCGATGACCATATATACTGTAAAATATTTGTCTAAGTTGCAATTAACTAATAGGCCTTGAAAGCTGCACATAGATGGTCTTTCCATCGAGGTTAATGTAACATGTTGAGACATTCTAATTTCAGAATATTTTCTTGAACTTATTTATAGTGTTGACAATGAAAATGGTGATGTTTTTATTTTTCACAGAGTGAGTGTTCCTCGTTCTACTTTGACTTCACCTTATAAAATTAGACCACATCGACGATCAAGTTATAACCCATCTGATACAGTAGCACTCTCAGAGGTGAGTAAGCTGGTAGCTTTTTCACACCCATGCAAAAACAGTTCAGGAGTTCATGAACGTTAAATGGCTCCAATTTTCGTGAACTGTTCATGAACCCTTGCAGACAGAACTTTTCATGAAAATTTTGGGCCATTTAACGTTTATGAACTCCTGAACTGTTTTCACAGGGGCAGGGTTAGTTGGTTAATTGATTAGTATTCTTGAAGCATGTGCGAGTTTAATGGCCAGATGCACTTCCTGACGCCAACCAATAGTACTTCTGCCAGGGATTGAACCCACAACCCTTGGAGCAGAGGTCAAATGCCCTAACCACTACACTAAGGCCCGCTAATTAGGGATCTCAACTTTTCATGTTGGTGTTTAATCAGGTTTTGTAGTCTCTCGGCTTCTTCTCATAGACCCTGGATTGGTTGACATGAAAGTGCATCAATGTAATGAATCCAAAGAAACGTTACTTGTGTTGAGTGTGTCTTTGTGTGTGCATAATTGACGGTAGCTAATAGGGTGTACCAGGGTTCGGCAAATGATTCTGCCTTCTGGAATGCCACGAGGTATTTCCACATTTTCTTCTGAAATTATGTTGTTGATATTTGACCAATAAATCATTAACAATTTCAATTTTCTTCTGAATTTGCTCTAACCATCCGGAATCTAGGATTCCAGGATTTTTACTTTTGTCCAACCCTGGAATATACTAATTGATTGTAAATTATACTGTTGATGAAATCAATAAAATTGTTTGTTTTTTTACAGCACTGCCTTGCTGGCTGGCAGCATTCACACTTATCGTCATCCAAACACAAAGATGTCCTTGATTTACATTCTCATACGTCCAACCCTAACAATACTGTTAATTCAAAAATTGTAAGTATAAATATTATTTTCTCTTTCTTAAGTTGGTAACATTGGTTGATTGGATGCCTTGTGCCGTTCCAAATAATAGTTCATGCTATCGTGATTCTTGAATACCTTGTTTTCACAAAATTGTAAGGAACCTTCAATTAAGGACTTTTGCACAGGCTGCCATTCTTTATGGTAAAATTTCTGCATGAGTGATGCTGTCAGAGAGACAAGTGAAGCATAACGAATAAACAAGCCGCAAACGAGTTTCTTCCAGCTCCGTAAGTGTCGGACAGGACAACAGCCTAAGTGCATTATTTTTGTCAACAAAAACTTTAAATTCCTATACGCTTCTTATCAATAATTGCTCACAAACACATCAAACGCAATTGATCCAATCTACAAATACTAATATAGTTCGTCTTTTTCCTCGTCGGGACTTTTATGAAAACTGTTCAAATTGAAATTTGGTTGTTCTGTCATTTTGGTTATTTGTTTTGCGGTCACAAAACCATGTTTCAACCTTGGCTCTCTTCATCTACCTGCACGCTCAACGAACAATCAACTTGCTAGGAATCATTCAATCATTTTCGAATAATATTTGAGCCACGCTCTTGTCATGCTTCAGGCATTGTACGACCAACCCCTGTGGGATGCTGTTCATGAACAAATTCATGCAAGACTTGTCAAGGCTGTGAAAACAATTCATTCAAGGTTCACGGACACAGGGTTCAATAAAATGGAGTGAGGCAGTAATTCTTTTTTATTTTGCTGGTTTGCAGGGTATATTGAGTGACACAAAACCTCATCATAGTCGTCAAACAGAAGATATATTAGATGCAACTTTAACGCTACGTCACAATGCACATCTACTAAGTAATCGTCATCACAGTAACAAGCATTCGTCGTTAGCATTATAAACTGATGATCATAAACAATCAACAAAAGGTACTGTTGAAATGACAACAAGAAATTAAACAGTATTCCAATCAACTTTTGTTTTAAAGCATCAGCTAAAATAACACATTAGCTCTTATATGATCTATAAATATTACATTACTATGAAAGAGCATTATCATATTTATATAATTATTACAAAATATTGTTGTTTGATCATTTTTTAATCTTACCAAAGTATAGGTATAGCTTTACAGAATTATATGATTAAAACACGCACTTGTGTAATTAGTGCAAAAATCAGGAGTTTTTCATACAGTATATAATATATAAATTGTTTTTGAATTATGAACAATGAAAATATAGTATAGTTTTTAAACTTGATAATAAAAAATGTTATCTTTAACTACAAAACTGATATTTTATTGTAAATAATTTGTTTGTTCTCATGCATATATCTACCAGTTCATTGTGTCAAGCCGATAGTATAATATTAGCAAGATTGTTTCAAATCGTGTAAGTTAACTTTGAGTCATGCAATCATTTGTAACTGATCAGAACTGATCATCGACACGATTCAATTAAAGAGAATTTATCCTCTTTGTCGTGCAGTTTGAAAAAAATAACAACATATTCTTGATATGGTTAAATATATTCGCAATGATGGAATAGGTATGTATTTTAGATGCGAATAGATTTTCCACGATTAGGGCTATGATCCCCTAATTGACCTTTTGTTGTGTTAATTTTTCTCATAATTAAATTACGATGACCAAGTGCTTGAATTCCAATCCGTTTTAAATCCTCATCAGTCAAACTAAATATCTGTCTTGGTGTTGAATAACCATTACTAGTAAAGCATGTTGTGTATTGTGACATTTTAAATGCTCCTAGCCATTCATGAATAGTTTTCATAGATGTATAATCCAAATTATCATCCCTAAAACAACAACAACAAATACAGTCAAACCTATTATAATGGCCACCTGTCTGTAGTGGTCATTTTTGCAATTTCTAAAATAATTGTTTCTATTGAAATAGCCCTGTATAAAAAGGCCACCTGCATAAAGTGGTCAATATATCTACCTCTCATAGCTGGCTGTTATATACACTACAGGTTCCACTGTACATCTTTTTCCAAACAAATTTAGTGCCGGATTGAATTTTTGGGGGCCTAAGAGGGCGCTCAACTTCAAGGAGACCTGTCCTGTATTAGGGCCAAGTGAAACCAGTTGTTCCGATAAACTATACTATAGTTGTTGACTTTGCACCGTTTTCGTGAACATTTAGCGATTAGTTTGCGGTGTCCAACTTATCTATCAATATTTTAGTCAACAAGTGTATTAGCTGTCTGCAGATCATGTAATCATTTGACAATTTTGTTGCGAGATCCCACCCTGTTTCATTGAAATAAAACTGACAATTAAAATGTGTTCTTGGTTTATACTAAAAATCAGATCTGACGACATCCTGTAAAAGTCTGATCCAATCCGAGAATAAAAAATCCGGTTGTGTGATCCGATTCACAGACATCTAGCGTGTATTGATCAACTAACATACCGTTTTGTTACAACAGAGGCTTCCTCTTGTAAAAGTTCAGGGTTTCTGATCCATTTGTCAATGCGTTCGCGAATGTCTCTGAATTTGGGTCGCTTTACGCGGTCTTTATTCCAACAAGAAAGCATAAGGTCATGAACAACTTTTGGACAACCCTATATGAAGAATACGTTAATATGATCTCATCAAATTACAAACAAAAATAATATCTGTTTGATACAACAAAGTTTCACTAATGTACCAGGATGTAACCAACAAAGCACTAATAGTCAGAATGTGATAGTCTACAAATCAAATTCACAAATAAAAGAATGGTGTTGTAGGGTCCGACAAAAGTATGAATCCTAGATTCCGAAGGTTTAGAGCAATTCAGAAGTAATTTGATATTTCTATGATTGATTGGTCAAAAAGGAAATACCTCTACGATTCAAAAAGGCTGAACCTTTTATCAGACGTTGTAGTGTACAGTCAAACCTATTATAACCTTCACCTCTAAACAACATCCACCTGCCTATAATGGTCACTCTTTGTATATCTAATTAAAATTGTATCTTCTATCGAATCAATCATGTATATGAAAGCCACCTGCATATAGTGGTCAGTTTACTTATCTCTCATAGCTGGCTGTTATGTACACGTTTCATTGTAGCAGCCGTGCTACTGTAGACAAACAGTCACATACAATTTTATCATTTATTTTTGTTATTCTAATCTAAAAGTATACAAACAACAGCTTGTCACACGGCGCCATACTATTGAGAAAGAGGCATTACTATATATTTATGGCCATCAATGTTTGTTTCAACTACCATACTGCCTTTAGCAAACCTTTAAATTTTAGATAATATTTGAGTAATTCAATGACATAAGAAAAATAAAATTTCAACTTGGTATCCAGTATATTTCTCTTTCCTTCTGTTTTTCCTAGAATTCTGAAAAACTAGGTTTCCCGACTTTGATAAACCTTCACTACTGACACCAAAATTATGAAAAAGGTGTGAAATTTTATGACATATTCATTGCAAATTCACATTTTAATTTCGTGAATATAGATGTCTTCATGGTTTTCAAACTTTTTCATTGTCTACAAAATTTGAGGTTTTGATTTCTTTTACATCTTACATGGTGTTTTCACAACACTTTCATGGCATTTTAATAGTTTTAGTGTTGGTGTGCTTGTCTGAGCGATAAAAAATGCTAATAACTTACCATCGGGGGCGGTAGTCGATAACCAGTGCTGACACGCTCAAGGACCTACGGAATTGAAAATTCAACATAGAATGACGATATGATAGTGATTTAAATCATGCAATGCAGCTTTTCATATTTTCCTCTCACAGGTGGTAAAACCAATTGAGCACTTAATTGTGGAATAAGGAGTTAATGCATAGGGATGTAAAAAAATGCAGCTTTATATGCTAAAGTACACCTATTAAAAAATCTCATACATATGTTACCATATTGCCTACGGTACATCAGATGGTCCATGTGATACATACGTATGTACTTTCCATGGTCCGACAACAGTAGGAATCCCGGAATCCTAGATTCCAGGAAGCTAATGCAAATTCAGAAGAAAATTGATAATTTTATGATTTATTGGTCAAACCTCAACAAAATTTCAGAATTAAACCCTTCATCTCGAATCCTTAACATCACAATAATTTGGCCTAGGTGCTTGGTTGGTGGGAGGTTGGCAGCAAACTACAATAGCTAGTTGAGCAATAGCAGACCTGACACCACCAACCAAGCTCCAGTCACACTGCTAAGTCAGTGGAATTCCTAGTTATACTTACCTTTATCAATCAACAAAGGGATGGGTAGGGAGGGGAAAGTAAACAATGAACAGCGTAAAATATCAGCAGCACATAAATCAACCGCGTCAACAAATACAATAGCAACAACATAACAATTGTGTTCATATACAAACTTGACACCATTTGTTTAGATGAAAGGCTTTGACATAACAGATCATAGGCATACATGCAGTCACAGATCAAACAAGCCATTCAATAAGCATAAACCCTCATTGGCTTTCCTCAACCATTCAGTGGTGCGTTGAAGCAAAGAAAGAACAGTATCGCCCTGAGCCGCGCTGATAACTAACTTAATCTAGGGTCCTAGGAATAAGGAACTGACAGGGTCATGCTGTTACATGTGCTCAATTCAACACTAAGGCAGATTGGTTGCCTATAAGAAGACTTTGTGCCATTTTACAGGAGAGCTTGCAGCGGGATTCAAAGGTAGTGTTTAACCTCAGTAAAATTTCAATTTACTACAAGAAAATGTTGAAATGCCTCTTGAGATGATTCCAGAAGGCTGAACCTTTTCTCAGACCCTGGTACTGTCGGTATCACTTACCTCATAATTGCCCCAATCCCAGTACGGTTTCTCACCGTATGACATAATCTCCCATAATAAAATACCAAAACTCCATACATCAGATGCAGTCGTAAATTTCTTAAATTGAATAGCTTCTGGTGCAGTCCATCTTACTGGAATTTTACCACCCTACAAAAAACAGTTAAACTCATCATTGCATACGTGGTTAAATTAAATTAATTAACGTTGGTGGTGCTTGTTAATGTGTGAAATATTCTAATTACAGTGGAACCTATCTTTAACGTCCACTTACAAGATTAGAGAATATTGTTTACTAAAGTAAAGTGACCTTTCCATAGAGATTGAATTCAATATTAGTTAACATTTATAACATTACAAAGTGGCTATTATTATATAAATGTGGTTGCTTTATAGGGTAGGTGACCTTTATAAATCGGTTTCACTGTAATATGTACTATCTAGTCTAACAAAAGTGCTTACAATACATATCCTATTTTAAATTACAAAGTAGAGGGAAGTCATGTTTTAATCAATCAATCAATTATTTCGGGAACATTGAAATGACTAGTATCTGCTATCTCCATCTCCTGCAATTTTCAAGAAAGATAGTCACAGTAGGCCTAAACTAACATTTCCCAATAGTATAATACTACCGGTAATAACATATTGTTTCGATTTTATAGAAATGCTATTCAAATTTCAAGATGTCACAAAGGTGTTTGGTTTCCAGGAACCAGACTTTAGAACCCTTTTGGCAATTAGTTAGGAAAGGCTATACAGTCAAACTCGGTTAATATCCCCTCTTTTAACATCCCACCTTGCTTAATATCCCCATGTAAATCTGATTTCCCTTTCCATTCTCCATACAAAATCTCATAATCCTACCTCGCCTAATATCCCACCTCGCTAATGTACCACTTTTCATCTGTACCAGAGGGGGGATATTAAGCAGGACTGTAACATTATGTAGAGTTCAACAACAATGTAACATTGTAAATATCATTGTCCTAGTGCAGTTCTAAATTGACAATAAAATAAGTTCTGGAAATTGTTAAGTTTGATAGAAAATATTGCTGAAAAATTTGTGACATAGTGCCAATAATCGAGCCATCGCGTATTTGCGGGCGCTTCAAAATCACACAAATCACGCAAAAATACTAACATTTTGAAGCAAAATAGACAATTATAATAAATAAGCATTATCAATCATCACACCCAGCCAATTCTGTTATCTTGACATGAAACGAAACATAGAAATGGTGTTAGATTTTAGTTACCTTCTAAGAAATTCCCCTCCAAGTTTGTCAAACATCGTCAATTTTTAAACTCATCAACAAGGGTTTGTATGGCCAAGTAAAATATTGCGTGTTGAATCGCGAGCAAAATATCAAGATAACGTTGAGTATAGTGAAAGGAAGTCATCAACCCAGTTAGTTCCTGGTAGGGAAATCTATGATTGGCCAGTTTTTATTTATTTTTAGATCTAAATGTGAGTAAAATTCCCCTCCGAGGCATTTTCCTACAGTGAACTGGCATTATCCTTCGTGCTCGCCATTGTTTTAGCCATGTCGTCACAGCATTTCACACATCTCCGCGATGCAAGAAATGATATTCACACTCAGTGATTAACTTAAATTCTGTATAGCATGCTATGGACAATGTTTATGTCGAATAATAAAACATTTGAATATTTTATAACTGTATATCAAAGTTTTCAAGCTGACATATCAAACCGAGAACGAAAAATAAGCTGGGTAATTGACCATTTCTTCGACAACGCCACAATGACCTACGCTTTTAAAGTAAACAGTCAATAATATGTAACCACTCGGAATAAACCCAACACGAGGGTGTGTATAATTATGTTAAATGATTTATTTCTTTTGAATTGCGATACTTTCCTAACTCTTTCAATTAATCTAAGCATGCATATAAATTCAAAACAAATATTTCCACCTTCTTGTTCATAACAATAACAGATGACGCCATTTTGTATTACCAACATGTGAGATACTTAGAGCAATCGCAGGCGTTATTTTTTCAAGACATGCGCAATGTAAAGTGGCCCCATTATAGGCACTACGATACATAGCAGGTGGTTGCGATATTAATATGGCTACACTGTATGATCAAACCCTTTGCATGTGCAAGTTATTTTGCTTTGTAATGACAAAAAGTTCAGATAAAATAAATTTTAAAATGTAGCAATGGTTTGAAAAGAAAAACAATTTAATACTAGTACAATCAAACCTGTTATAAGGGTCACCTCTATATAGCGGCCATTTGTCTATAGTGGTCACTCTTGCAATGTATTTTCGATTGAATCAAACCTGTATATAATGGCCACCTGTCTATAGTGGCCCTACATTTCTACCTCTCGTAGTTGGCCGTTATATACAGGTTTCACTGTAAACCTTTTTGATTGCTTCCAGGATCCCATAATCGAGGACAACCTGCCGAATAGCAATTGTTACAATATGGTCTACGATGGTTTTACCTTGGTATCGTAAGTGTCATCTTCCATCTTCAACTCTCTGCTCATACCAAAATCAGCCACTTTACATACAAGATTTTCATCAACTAGGATATTACGAGCAGCTAAATCCTAAAACACAGATATGAACAAATTGAACAACAGCATGTTAGAAGCTGAGCATGAGCATATAATCAAACTAGACCGTGTCTCTGTTAATCAGAGTTTCAGGGGATACCACTCATCAGACGGTTTTTAAAATAATTAATAAAACCAAGCGTAAAAAACTCACCCTGTGGATGAAACTGAGTTCAGCTAAGTACATCATACCAGACGTAACACCACGTGCCATTCCAAGCAATTGAAGACTGACAAATTTACTGTCATTGTTCTAAATAGAAATAGATGAATTAATAAAACAATATTATTTATCATACTTCATCAGCAATCCCTAAGGAATACGAATGTATAATGGTTTGTAAAAATGTTCATGTCACGGTTACACGTGTGATGAAACTGTTAAAGCTCTGTTAAAAGGATCTGTATGACATGCTAATGGCTAACTATTTCCCTGAGTTCTGGGGGCCTTGATGTCAATTGCCTGGCCTATTACCCAGACACTAGACGTTGAGAATTCGAATTTAACATTCTGAAATTTAGAATATCTTCATCGATTGTAATTAAATTTCAATCTCAAAAGATGATAAATGGCATTTTCCAATAGTATAAATACTGTAGTCTGAAATCAAAAGTTTGAAATTTTCATGTCTGATTACTGGAGTGAATCAGTTGAGTTTGATAGAAAGTAGAGAAAATCTTCTACAATCAAACTTGTTGTGACAGTCACCTCTGTACAACAGTTACCTGCAGGTTCTGACAAAAGTAGGAATCCTGCAATCTTAGATTTTGGAAGGCTAGAGTAATTTGGGAAGAAAATTCATATTTTTAATGATTTATTGATCAAACCTTGACAAAACAATTCGGAAGAAAATGCTTATAATTCTCTAGGATTCCAGACGGCTAAACGATTTGTCTGACCCTGGTTACCTGTTTATAGTGGTCACTCTTTCAATGTCTGAAATAGTATTTTCCATTGAATCAACCCTGTATATAAAGTTTACCTGCATATAGTGGTCAATTTTATCTACCACCATAACTGATTGTTATATACAGGTGTGTGTTGTGAGAACAATCACAGATGTCAGTG
Source organism: Haliclystus octoradiatus (assembly GCA_916610825.1). NCBI lineage: Eukaryota > Metazoa > Cnidaria > Staurozoa > Stauromedusae > Haliclystidae > Haliclystus > Haliclystus octoradiatus. Next base: position 6,151,836 of record OU744453.1, read on the forward strand.
GCAACAGTCAATTTGTATCAATAACATTGTTCTTACAGTATTACATTATAGGTACATATAGCCAATCACATCATCTTCCTACCTTTAAGAAAGTATCCAATGATCCATTGCTCATGAATTCAGTAACAATCATAATAGGGCGCTCTGAACGAAAAAAAAATACAGTCAAGCATGTTATAACGGTCACCTCTATACAGTGGCCACCTGTCTATAGTGGTCACTCTTTCAATGTCTAAAATGGTATTTTCTATTGAATCAAACCTGTGTATAAAGGCCACCTGTCAATTTATCTACCCTTCGTAGTTGGCTGTTATATACAGGTTTCACTGTAGTAAAAAAAATCAGTGACAAATGAAAAGTGTACCAGTACGGTAACCAAAATTATTTCAGCGCATATTAATGTCCTATAGAGAAAATTTAATTTAATATCCAGATGAGATAATAGAAGCTTCTGTTTTGTTTTGGAATGATAGCTATCAGCAATAGCTATTCTATTTTTGTTATCATAATTATCATAACTTCCAAGAGCCATGACAACAATACTATAGCTGGGTAGGTTCATTTATAGAGTATACCTCAATTACCTATAATGATGAATGAAGTGTGTTTTCAATTTTTGGTTTTCAATATCTGAATGCATGTTCTTCCTTCAATTTGTTATTGCCTTACAGTGTTTTCTATTAGAGTATAAATGACACCTTGTGCAATGAAAACTCTATTATAAGCATCCAAAAGATGAACAATTCATCACACACATATATAGTTTACCTCATCTTATTGCAATCTTAGTTTAATCCAGATCATAATCGTGTGCTATAGCTACAATAGGGATATTTCTGTGTATCTCTAACCTACATTTTACCATTCCAGAAAGTCCATAGTGTTTTTTTATATCACAATTCCTAGTCACACGTACATGTTCATACCATAGCCATATTTCTATCAACTCTACACATTTGAGCCTAGTTAATTACCTTTCAAGACAACACCTTCCAAAAATATCACATTTGGGTCATCAAATTGACCCATGATAGCTGCTTCAGCAAGAAAGTCATCACGTGCCTGCCGTGCTGCTCCATGCTATAAATAAATAAATAATAATAATTTCAATCAAACTTCATTAATACCACCCCTTGCTTAACATCCCCACTCGATTATTGTTTCTAGTTTATGCTCAGATGTGTAACTTCGAAGATAATACAATTACCTTCAGCGTTTTAACAGCAATCGCATAAACATCCTGTCCAGGACGTTCCAATGCTGCTTTATAAACATCTCCAAATTCACCTAAAAAATAATAAAACAAATAAATTGTATAGACTTAAATTAAATAGTCTTATATATTATAATATAAAGTTGAATTTTTGAGTAACGGAAAAGGCTTTTTCCTCAACTTTGTTTCAATTCTATAGCCTTATATATTATAATTAAAATTTTCTTTGGGAAACATTATAGTATGAAAGATCGCGAAATAGCAATTGAATTTGTTCTGACGTTTCGACATTGCTGTGTCATTATCAAGGTTAACATGAAAGACTTCAATTCAAATGTTGGAATAAATTTAATGTTTTGTCATTACTTTTCATACTAAAATGGTCAATTTATTTACACCTTATATATAGATTTCATAATATTCATTACCTCCACCAACAATTTTCTCTAGAGCAATCCAAGAAGGATCAAGTTCTTTTGCTAATTCAGTTACTGCTTCAGTTAAATCTTGGTATGTGGTTGGGTCAATATAGATCTTTGCACCACTAGATCTATTTGGTAATTTCACTAAAAACAAACAGAAAACATTTTGCTTGAAATGTTCAAAGGCAAAAAATAGCTCCGCTACGCTCGGACTCATGGTGAATAATATAATAATCAAAATAAACCAATTGAAATCAAATTCAATAGAATATCAAATCAATCAAATCATCATGCAAAGAAAAATCAAATCAAATCAAATTCAAAAAAGTAAATCAATCCAATCGAATGATATAAAAATCAAATCAAATAAAAAAATCAACCTCATTTAAATAAAATAAATTATAACAATATCCAAATAATATAATAATATAAAGAAAAATATCCAAATAATATAATAATATAAAGAAAAATATATCCAAATAATAAATATATCCATAGGGTTCCAGAAAGATAAAATCTTTTATCAGATACTCGATGCAATGCAATTTCTATGGTGGAAATAGACTTGAAGATATGTTTTGAAATTCGAAATCAACTGCAAATTGTTTGCATTGATTAATTTGGCTTTGATGAAGTAGAAAGATATATATTTTCATACCAGTGGTATTTTGAATAATCATAATTAAAGTCTTGTTAAATTCATTTTATTGTTCTATAATTATATCTTGCATTTAAATCTTGTTGTAAATGGTTCTCGTATGATTACACATAATTGTACATAGTGTTTACGTAGCATTTTTAATAATAGATCCTAGTTGACTCTGACTTGAGAATGCTCATGCTGTTATCAATGTCTTGATAAAGTTATACTAATTTATTATCTGTTTACGACAAAATGAAAAAAGAATGTTCATATATGACTTATAACAACAGGGTAGTACTCAAGTGAATTGATAGTAGATAATATTTACCTTCACCATTCTCATAACGTATTGATTGCAGGTGTTTAGGATGCCGCCTTAACGAAAAATAATAAACAAATAGTTATAAATAGTTACTTGAGTCATTTCAGGAGAAATTCGAAGGCAAAGATCACTCGGCGAGGCGACATGTAATTCTCCTATATTTATGACGTAATCAGAAGAAAGCTAAGGTGAGAATTGCTTGGCACGTTGAATTTCAATTTCCAAAGCTATGGTCAGCCATTTTTAAAATATGGTTTCAAAGGCTTTTGTCCTGGTTTGTTTTTACTGCTTTTATGTTGTGAGAAAACTTCATAGGCGTTAACCAATCAGACTGCAAGAACTATTCATAGCAAAACCTTTTTATGTTCTAAATGTATAAAAATTACAAAAGAGAATTTAAAGTGCATATGACACCACAGAATGTTATCCTAAATTAAGGTAGATTTTGATGTAAAATAAAGTAACTGCTAACTAGGAAAAGCAACAATGATTTTTTATTTTAACTGTTGTAGGTTCGGGGTCCCAGAGTTATTAAATATTGAAAGTGCAGTCGTCAAACATGTTATAGCAGTCACCTCTATATAGCGACCACTTGTCTATAGTGGTCACTCCAGCAGTGTCCAACATATTAGTCATTATTAAAACAACCCTGTATATAATGGTCACATGTTATAGCAGTCACCTCTATATAGCGACCACCTGTCTATAGTGGTCACTCCAGCAGTGTCCAACATATTAGTCATTATTAAAACAACCCTGTATATAATGGTCACATGTTATAGCAGTCACCTCTATATAGCGACCACTTGTCTATAGTGGTCACTCCAGCAGTGTCCAACATATTAGTCATCATTAAAACAACCCTGTATATAATGGTCACATGTTATAGCAGTCACCTCTATATAGCGACCACCTGTCTATAGTGGTCACTCCAGCAGTGTCCAACATATTAGTCATTATTAAAACAACCCTGTATATAATGGTCACATGTTATAGCAGTCACCTCTATATAGCGACCACTTGTCTATAGTGGTCACTCCAGCAGTGTCCAACATATTAGCTATTGTTAAAACAACCCTGTATATAATGGTCACATGTTATAGCAGTCATCTCTATATAGCGACCACTTGTCTATAGTGGTCACTCCAGCAGTGTCCAACATATTAGTCATCATTAAAACAACCCTGTATATAATGGTCACATGCATATACTGGTCAAATTCTCTATATGTCATAGCTGATAGTTATGTAAAAGTTTCAATGTACCATGTTTCAGAAATGATGTTTTTTAAAAATGAGAAGAAATGTCGGGCTGGCAAGAAAGTTCACAGATAAGCAAGTTCATACTTTATATTGCTATAACATGAACATCCAATATACGTCCCATCAGAAGCCGCATACGATGCTTTTTTACTGACAAGAGGAGTGAAATATGAGTTCTACATCACCGAATTTTAGTGTGTAAATTTCTGTACACATGCGATAAATATATATGTAGAAACAAGTTCAACTTATCTATTTCAAATAACTGTAAGCAGTGAATCAACAGAACAATGAATCGACTTCTAAATGTAGACAAAGTAACACAATAATATTACCTTCTGTATAAAATAATAGCAATAATGATGACAATAACTAATAGGGCTGTTAGTGATACTGCAATACCGATTGTCACCTCTGCAGATACTCCTGAAATTAAATTTTAAAAAAAGATTTAATTTGAAAAAATCAGTCGATAGCAATTGATATCAGAATTCTTCATTAAAATTACTATTTTTAACAATATTTTCTTTGTTGTTATGACTTGTTAATAGACCATGACATACATGAATTAAGTAAATAAATAAAGCATAAAACATTGAGACAAAACACAACCAAATGAAGAAATTCTCTTATATATTTCTTTTGATAGTATCTTTCTTTTGATATTTAGTAATGGAATGTTCCTTAATGTACGAGTTAATTATAATTACTTTTCCTTTTTACTGCACTTGCAAAAACACAATGTTTTTTCTTCTACAGGACAGGAAGGAATTACACAATAAACCTTACAATTTACAAACAACAGAATCACTAAGCCTAAATTAATTAACAAATAAAATGTAAACAATCTGAACACAAATAAATATTTATACTTTTAACAACTATCATAACGTCATAACTGAGATCACACATTAATTGGAAGCAGATTAAATCCACAAGACATTCATAGTCAGGGCTAGATTTAAGGCCCCAGCAAAAAATCCAATTTAGTTGGTTCGACTTTGTTGTTTGCAAAACCCAAACGTTATTGGATGCGTGGGCAAACGATGATTCAACTTTATAGCCACATTGAATATAACTTATTTTTAAAACGCGTAAATTGGACTTGAATGCAATATTAAAAACTATTAGCATCCTGCAAATATGAAAATTTTGAAGGCAACAACTAAATGAAATCAAGCTCAATTATATATACTTTTTGTATTTATCTTTTGAAACTGAAAATGTTTGGCAAACGACCCAACTTTGTTGATTCAACATAGTTAGTTGAACAGAGTCGAAACGACAAAGTTGGATCGTTTTCTCGGACCTTTAGTTGTAAGCAGAATAAGCAACTGCTTCAGAGGTTCTAATAAAATACATGAAAATGATTATATGAGGTGAACACATGTATGTGAGAGTGCTCAACGTTTGTTAAGACAGAGCATTATATAGAATAGACACAAAGATGATACAAAAGCCTTTCCGTTACTCGGAGTTTCACGCGTTTACTTTGCGTTCATCAAACGGTTTACTAAAAAATTGAAACATGCAACTATACTTCTATAAATTCATACATAGACGCAATATATCGAAATTTACTGAACTAATATGGAACCTTGAGAATAATAACGCAGCCTTTCACATTAAATGGTCAATAATAATCACAGCTAGTACATATAGTAACATGACAAAAAAAATGTAACCTATGTCTTACTGAAAAATACTATATAATCACATCACGTTTACCAAATTTACTAAACAAAAGTTTCGAACTAATTTCGAAATGACGCCATCAAAACAAATTCTATTTATGTAACTTTTGTATTAACACAATAGATATATATTGCATCTATGTATGAATTTATAGGAGTATAGTTTCACTAACCTGACGACCCAAATACTTTGAGACTTTCAGAAGCACTGGGTGGACCACGGCCAAAGTCAGTCAGGGCATACACCTGAATGTGACGATAAAAATGATAATAATGATTAATAATAATAATAATAATAATAATAATAATAATAATAATAATAATAATAATAATAATAATAATAATAATAATAATAATAATAATAATAATAATAATAATAATAATAATAATAATAATAATAATAATAATAATAATAATAATAATAATAATAATAATAATAATAATAATAATAATAATAATAATAATAATAATAATAATAATAATAATAATAATAATAATAATAATAATAATAATAATAATAATAATAATAATAACAATAATAATAATAATAATAATAATAATAATAATATTAATAATAATAATAATAATAATAATAATAATAATAATAATAATAATAATAATGGTGATAGATCAAAGAAAACACATTCTTTACTGTAACTCCAAGTTTCACGCTACTGCGATCATCAGACAGTTTTTTATTCTATGAAAAATGTATACATACATGATGGTTTTAACTCCTATTTCAGACTATACGTGAATGCCGCGCTATTGTTAATTATAGTGTTATTGTTTAAATACAATGGTGTAAGTTTTTCTTTTGAAAATAGATGATAAAATAAATAAAATTGTTTCCTATTACATCAGTTGGTTGATTATTATTATGTTTTTGTTTCTTTAAAATTAGCTAAATAGAATTTGTTTTCGTGACGACATATGTTTTCGTGAATAATAATAATAATAATAATAATAATAATAATAATAATAATAATAACAATAATAATAATAATAATAATAATAATAATAATAATAATAATAATAATAATAATAATAATAATAATAATAATAATAATAATAATAATAATAATAATAATAATAATAATAATAATAATAATAATAATAATAATAATAATAATAATAATAATAATAATAATAATAATAATAATAATAATAATAATTAATAAATTTTTACTTATTAATTTTGAGACAAATGACAGCGATAAAAGAGATATAATTTTCAATATCACTCACTCGCCTGACGATGTTATTAAGAAGATAACGAAACGTTGCTAAATTATGTCTCTTTTATCGCTGTCATTTGTCTCAAAAATAATAATAATAATAATAATAATAATAATAATAATAATAATAATAATAATAATAATAATAATAATAATAATAATAATAATAATAATAATAATAATAATAATAATAATAATAATAATAATAATAATAATAATAATAATAATAATAATAATAATAATAATAATAATAATAATAATAATAATAATAATAATAATAATAATCACAGCACAATGGGATTTACAAGGACAGTAACTTCCACCCTTTCTTAGTTCAAGTACATATAAAATCGTCATAGAAATGAAACAGGACATTACATAATAATAGGTTAACAATAATAATATTTTTTGGTGGACATTATCAATTTTATCAAACATTGAATACTACCATAAACATGTGTGCACAGACGAAGAATCGAGCTCAAGCCTTCCTTAGAATGCAGGCTGCCACTGAGCTACCGGTACACAACGGTGTGCTACCAATGCACAGAGTAGAATTGATCCTTGGTGTTTTAAGTCTTATTCTTTGATATCCGTTACTGATATTATCTATATCTATATATATATATATATATATATATATATATATAGTAAGATACAGTGAAACCTGTATAAAACAGCCAGCTACGAGAGATAGATATATTGACCACTATAGAAAGGTGGTCGTTGTATAGAGGTGACCTTTATAACAGGTTTGACTGTATAATAACATAATAGAATAAACTTACCCTGATATCATAAGTTGTTGTTTTTGATGGGCGTTTAATGGTAACTTGTGTCTTTGTTGTCTCGATTGATTCTGTGTTATAAATCACTAAATATCTCAACGACGTACCACCTTCATTAACTGGTTTAGTCCATGAGATAATACCTAAACCATCATTATCCAAACGTACTTTGACATTAGTAACTACACCAGGCACTGCAAAACAACAGAGTAACATTCTTGAAACTATTTGAATTTTGAATGTTTGAATAACACAAAAATTAAAGTTTTCTATGTTTCGTGTTGATGATTTTCAAGTTTACATTTCAAATTTCTTAAGGCTTATTCTACAACGTAACTAGCTAATTTGCTAGTCGAAACTCATTTCATTGCATTTATCCGAATTTGCAATTAAATGCAAAACCATTTAACAAGGATTTGGATCCCTACTAGATCACGGAAGGCAAGATCAAAATTAGAAAAAATGATACTTTTAATGAATTATTAGTCAAACATCAACAAAAAAATTCAGAAGAAATTTTGAAATGCCTCTTGGATTCCAGAAGGCTGACCCTTTTGTCGGACCCTGAGACCATATCAGCAAATCTCCCTTTAGTTGTTAGCATACAGTATATCAAACTTACCTCCCTCCAAAGTCTTAAATGAAATAATATCTTTAAACCCACTGAAATCAATAACTCTTGTTACATTATTAACACTTGTTACAGATATATTATAAACTGTGAAACTTCCTAATTGCAATGTAATATTGTTGTATGGATGATCTTCAAATGATACTGAACATGCATTATCACATAGTATCGTGTACTGTGGTCTATCTCCAGTGCCTTGATCAGTGGGTGGATCCCAGCGTAATATTGCCGTTGATGATGTGATGTTGCTAGCAACAAGATTTAATGGTTTACTTGGAGGCTCTAATAATAAAAATATATGATAATTAATTAAAGTGAAGAAATTGTAATTATTGACAAGTGAATAACGCTGTATTCATTATTGAATAAATTTTTTTAGATTTTATAATTTGTAGTAAAATTGTAGCATGTGTCTAATAAAAGGTCCGGAATCCTACAACATTGTCAAAATGTTTTCTTTTCAGTAAGATTCTGATCATGATACTGGCAATATCAAGATGGATCTAAAACAGTATCCAAAAGCAATTATCAACACGAAATGTTCAACAATAAAAATCTAAAATAATAAAATTTAATTTGTATTTTTCAGCTATAAGGGAGGGGGGTATTAATTTATTTTGGAACCGAATTGGATTTTACTTTACATTTCTTTATATTACTTTATTTTACTTTACTTGATATTTCTGGAGCAGGACCAGAGATCCAGAGATCCAATCCAGATCCAACTACCTGTTACATGCACAAGAGACAGGTAAGGAGAAAACGGGAAGGCATCAGAAAATCATGAGTCGCCGCGGTAAGTGATTTTTGCCTTGGAGTTTTCTTCTAATGTAAGTTGAGTGATCCAAATATCAATAGCTCACAGCAAACCGTGTACCAAATTTCTTAATTTTAAATTGCACTATTTTTAACAGTTAATGTTTCTGTAAAGTTCCTGATCAAATTTGAAACTCTCATTTGTGACGTCAAGTCCGAATTGTAAGATTGAATGATTTTCGCAACCGCAATGATCTTCTGTGAACTAGTGTTAATATGGCGATTTGGCGTCATAACTCTAAACCAATCAGATAGATTGAATCAATTTCGTTAAAATACAACAACAAAAAATATATTAAACAAAGGTTTGATAGGAAATAATTAAAATTCAAAACCTACTTTCACAAGGCAGATCATATCTGGATGGATAATCAGCTCTCCTATAATATGCTTGAACACATATACACAAACTTCTGTCGCCTTGTTCACTGAAACTGTTAGAACCACATGTACTGCATGGTTCATTACCAGCAATTGATTTATAACGACCATCCAAGCATTCTGTTGAGAAAAACACAAACATTTAATTATTGAAAGTTGCTGAGGAGGTATACAGTGAAACCTGTATATACCAGACAACTAAAGCCCTGGGCAAACGACGGCAACATTTGCGCGCCAAATCTGTTTTTTGTTTAACATGTGTCTTTCGTGTTATGAAGCAGTCTTTTCATGATAATCACAGCACAATGGGATTTACAAGGACAGTAACTTCCACCCTTTTCTAGTTCAAGTACATACAAAATCGTCATATAAATGAAACAGAACATTACATAATAATGGGCTAAACGGACCCGACTTTCTCAATATAGAACAACTCAGACTGAGCTTATCGGAAGTCATGGAGAAGCCACAACATCAAAAGAGTTCGATACATTTCGAACGAAATGATTCGAAAAGGAAAACAAAGACGTTCGATGACAAAAATCTTTGGAAAGACTTATAAAATACACAACGCGACACGTTAGACAAAATAGAAAGAGTGGCTAAACGACAAGGACTTTTGAAGGATTTAAAAGTCACGCAAATGTTGCCGTCACTTGCCCAGGGCTTAAGAGATGTAAATAAATTGACCATTATTTGCAGGTGGCCTTTATATACAAAGTCGATATCTGTGATTAGTGCAAAGAAGAGATAAATGTAAGGCAGTGCTTAGAAATTTAACCATATGTCTACTAGGGGTGATTAGCTCAGTTGGCAGAGCAACCGAACTTCAGATCGTATCATATCTGATCGACTGTGGTTCAAATCCCCCTCAGGTCAACTCAGCCTTAACTTTATCTGAAAACATCAAATGAGTACCATCTAAGGATGGCGGGTGGAATGGTTCAGAAGGAATTGCATTGTGAGTAGCTGCGGCGCATCGTTGCGCATTGACAATCAAGGTCTATCTGCCATGAAATCTGTTGAAATTGATCTGCAGTGTCGCGGCTGAGATCTAAGGAGCGTTTGACATCATTGCTCTTAGCAAAAAGAGCCACTTCTCTAGAAATAGAGGAGTGGTACGGGTGCCTTCGGTAGGGCGACACCGTCCACATTACTTTACTTTATATGTCTACTAGAGGTGTGCATCGGATCTGATTTTCTGAAAATAGACAACGGGTATAAACTATCTGATTTCTGAGTCTAATCCGTTCCAAATTTCAAGATTAAAAAATAGTCTAATATTTAAAAATAGATTTCTAATGTTGCAATTTGACTCTTATCGACAGCAATTATCACTATTATTGACACTAAAGTTTCTTAATCATCAGAACGACCATGATATTGTTTGTTTAAATTTATTGACAAATGTTGTTAAATACAATGGAAACTGCAAAAACGATGTAAAAATATTTTAAAAATCCAAAGTAATCTGATAGAAAAATGTCAATCCAATCCTATATGATCCGAACTCTGATCTGATCGAATTCGGGTCAAATTTGCACACTTTTAGTGTTTACAGCCAGAATCCGACGAAAGTGGTAATCCTGGAGTCCTAGTTTCCAGAAGTTTGGGGCAACTTTAAAAGGAAACTTTTGTAATTTACTTGTCAAACTTTAACAAAAAAAAGTCATAAGAAAACGTTGAAATGCGTTTAGGATTTTAGAACTTTTTGATGGGCCCCACCCTACACCCCAAGTATCATTTATAGGTCCCTTTCCAGTAATAAAAATGAAAAGATGATTTTTATATAGTTGAACTATCAACATTTTGAGCAATATTACGCTATAGGTGACTAATAAAAGTAGAGAGAAAGCCATTAGCAGAAAATTGCCTACATCCATAATGTATAAAAACGGTTCTGGATTTAGATATATTGAACACTATGGAAAGGTGGTCTATATTTACAGGTTACTACTGAAGTGGCCCCACCATATAGAGCAATTTTAAATTACCTTCACAAGTTGTAGAAGTAGCATTTTCGAAACCAATATTACATTGACATTCACCAGAAACAGTTGCTGTACCATTTGTAAAACAAATCATCTTTGGGTTTTCAGATGACCACACACGCTGTGAATTACTGACACATGATCCAAGCAATTCAATACTTCCAACTTCTGGAGAAGGTGTTGGTTGATCGCTAGGAAACTGGATAAGTTTATCACTACGATTCGGGCATGTTAAGTAAGATAACTTGAAGTCAAAGATAGATCCACATATAAAATTGTCTCTAAATGCAAAGAAGATACTAGAAAATCCATCCATATTTACTGAAACAGTGTGCTGAAATGATGCATGACTAGGTTGCCCAGGTGGCGCTGGTAATTTCGGAAGAGCAGTAGTATTACCAATATCTTTGAGGTATACAAGATTGCTTATTACTACATCACCTTGTGTCTTTGACTCAGTAGTAAGATAATAATAAAGTTTTGTAGATAAAGAGCATTTTCCCGAAGGAAAATTCGTACAATCTTGCATCTCTATAGTAATATTAGCACTAATCCAATTTGCTCCTTGGACATCAAAGCGATCTGTTACTAGATACTTCATTTGCGTACCTTCACATGTACCATACGATCTTGGTGAGCCAGCCACGCTTTGAAAAACCCACTAAAATTGAAACAAAAAAAGGCTGCATAAATAAATGCCATAATTATTACTAAAATGAATTACGAGTGTGTAAATAATATGGGTGATAATCAAATAGCATTGATTTATAAAACATTCAAACAGTTCTCAAAACCTAACTACGGTATTTGAATATTTTGTCATCATTTGATCTAACACTGTATCCTTTGTTATCCTTTTTTAATACACTGCAGCTATTAGGATTCGAACCACAGTCGGACAGACATGATTAGCTAAGGAGGATTAGCTCAGATGGCAGAGCAACCGAACTTCAGATTGGATAATATCTGATCGACCTAGTTCAAATCCCCCGAAGGTCAACTCAGCATTGACTTTATCTAAAACTTCATCTGCCATGAGATCTGTTGAAATTGATCTGCAGTGTCGCGGCTGAGATCAACAAAGATCGTTTGAAATCATTGCTCTCAGCAAAAAAAGCCACTCATCTAGAAATAGAGGAGTGGTACGGGTGCCTTCGATAGGGCGACATTGTCTATATTACTTTATAGACATGATCTGATCGCAAGTTTGATTGCTCTGCCATCTGAGCTAACCCCCTTGTGTGGACCAACAAGGAATCGAACAATTGCCAGCCGCACATATTTAATTGAAGACAGTGCTAGTTGTCAACATAAATACTATACTATGTTGATGTGTAAACAGTTTTCACTTACCGATCCAGAACCATTTCCCAGTGGTGTCCATGTATCAGATTTGCCAAACTCAAAAGGTAGGATGACTGAGAAGGAAAAATGAAATAAGCTATACAGTCAAACTCAGTTAATAGCTACCCACTTAATGTCCTCCATATTCTCTAGTCAAACCCTCGTATTCATATCTTGCTTGATATCTCATCTAGCTTAGAGGGGCAACATTGGCGAGCGAGCTTAACTTTGAATTAAGATTAGCATATTTCAACGATCAATGTCAGTCAAAGCCTCAAATTTCAAGTTTCAGACACATAAACAATATGATCTACCGTATATTGCCGTGAATAAGTCAACCTTTTAAAACTTTAAAAATGGCTCCAAAAGCAGACCTCGACTTATACACGGAATCGAGTTGTTTTTCTTTGTTCATATATAGCGCATGCGCACAACATATCCCTATTGTTTCTAAACAATAGATCACGTGTACAATATTGTGCGTGTGTGCAATCACGTGTACAAAAATGTGAGAACACGTGCCCCGATCAATGTTTAAAAGAGAAAACAATATTTCAAAATATATCACTTCGGTGTCAAGAGTTTGCAGTGTTTGTACTTTCTATTATCGTTTGTCGAATCAACATGGCACCATCTCGTCGTAGAGCCTACAGCGCAAAGTTTAAACTTCAAGTTGTTGAATTTGCTGAGCAATCAAATAATTGTGCTGCATCTAGACAGTTTGATGTTAACGAGAAATTGGTTCGTGATTGGCGAAAGAAAAAGATCGATATCAACAAAATGCCCAAGACAAAACAAGCTAATCGTGGAGCAATGTGTAAATGGCCTGAATTAGAGAACGAACTTGTAGAGTATGTTCTACAGAAGCGTCAATCGGGAATGATTGTAACCAGAAATGCGATACGAATGCAAGGGAGAAAAATCGCCATTGAAAAAGGCATTCCAGAATTTCGAGGGACCGCTAGTTGGTGTTCGAAATTTATGTTAAAGGAGCAAAAATGACCGGCAGGCGCTACGCACTTAGGATCACGTGCATGTTTATTGTTTATAACACAATGTTCATTGTTGACATGAATTTATTACAAATTAGGCTAGCGTATAACAATAGTTTCAAAGCGAGACGGTTGAATTACGCTAAGCATAAATTCAAATTGATCTCGCAGCGGTCGCCGGTCAATTTTGCCCCTTTAAGAAACAAACGTTGCATCCGTTTCAAAACCAAAGTTGCACAGAAATTACCACAAGACTTAGAATCGAAAGTTACAAATTTTTTATCTTATGTTATAAAGAAAAGACAATGACATAATTATGATTTATCCTGAATTGGTAATATGGATGAAACTCCTGTTTGGCTTGATATGCCAACCAATAGAACTGTTAACTTGGTTGGCCAAAAGACTGTAGAAGTCAGAACCACCGGTCACGAGAAAAGCCGTTTTACTGTTGTTTTGGCTTGGTTAGCAGATGGTACGAAATTGAAGCCAATGTTGATTTTCAAAAGGAAAACAATGCCAAAATTGAAATTCCCAGCAGGTGTTGTTGTTCACGTCCAAGAAAACGGATGGATGGACGAGGATGGCATGAAAGTGTGGATTGATAAAGTACGGCGCGTACGACCTGGAGGATTGATGAAGAAGAAAAGTTTGATGGTCTGGGACTCTTTTAGTGCACATCTTGCAGACAGTATTGTAGCTAAAATGGGTCGGGAAAAATCCGACATTGCAGTTATTCCTGGCGGACTGACCAGCCTTGTACAGCCTTTGGACGTATGTCTCAACAAGCCGTTCAAAGACAGAATTCGCCAGCGTTGGAAAACATGGATGTTAGATGGCGAAAAATCATACACGAAAGGAGGGAATATTTTTAATGCTGCACCTATAGACCTTATTGCACAATGGGTCCTTGATTGCTGGAATGATCTTCCTACTCCAATGGTCACTCGTTCTTTAAAGAATGTGGAATTTCCAATGCTATGGATGGAACAGAAGATGATATATTGTGGGATGATGATAGTAACGAAGGTAACAATAACATACCTGAGGAAGAAAATATTTATGACATTAATTTATCACCTGAAGAAATGCTACAACTATTTGGTGAAAGTGACACTGAGAGTGATTTTGAAGGATTTCGTGACGATGAATTGTATTAACTTGTACAATCAAATATATTTTTGAACATAAAATATGACTATTGTTTTTCTCTAATACTAGAATTTTGCTTCAAAAACGGGGGGTCAACTTATACGTGGTATCGACTTATACACGGCAATATACGGTAGTACAAAGCACGAAAGTGGTTTAATTTCTCCACCCAAAACTAAGCAAATATAGGTAGGTACAAAAGAAGTTAACATATTCTGAAACACATAGCCAATCCTTGAATCCAACTGCTATGTAGAAATATCCAGACAATTTTCAACTTTGAAATGTTCATTAAGAAATTATCAGAATTGCGGTCTAGACTGACTCCTGGCAAAAAGATGTACTCAGGTCCTGCTCCTGCTGAAACATGGATACTCCTGCCGGCCTCTAGCCTGTGTACCAACCCCTAGATATTTTCTGAAACCATAGGGTCTGTGAACTAAAGCGTGATGTTTAGACCAGCAAGTTCCCATGAGTTTGGAATATAATTTATGCATTACGTCGCATTATCATTAAGATCATGGTTGTTGCTGATGAGCATGACGTGATTGACAAAGAGTTGTGAATTTATGACAATTGATCTTTTGTGATAGTGTGTGAATCGGAGTGTGCAATAGTATATAGGTGTTATTTTCGATGGGCTAAAAATCACACATTGGTTCACAGACCCTATGGTTTCAGGAAAACCCTTGGGACTGGTACGCAGGCTAGCCAGCCTCTGGCACAGAGCATACTGGTCACCTTTGCACATCAATGGCTAATTTTTCATATGTAGCCCCCTATTAAGCAAGTTTGACTATATTCGGATATTAATTTCTTCAATTTAATATACATGCAATCATTGAAACTACTCAGTTAAGTAAGAAAGGCACATAAATGCTTTATTCATATTATTGCCTGGATAGTAATTATTAGGCCCAGCTTGATTTTGAAAAATTGTACGAAACAATGGATCATATATTATCATCCCTATATTTGTTGATAAAATATCAATGTGTAATTGAAAACATGCATCAAACAAAAAAATCCATTATTGTCAACACTCCCGGCCCACATGAGCACGACATAGCAATAATCAAATTGAGGTTGCCAATAAATCGAAAGTTTTTAGTATAGAAACTACATAAATAATTTAAAAACGCGCTGTGATATTACTGAGAAAGACAAAGAGTGTGGAAAGCAGGTTTTTGACAGTCAAAGGTTACATATTTGCTGTTAAAACACCTATTTACTGTTTTACTGTTTATATTTAAACTATCCACGGCGATTTTCTATCGAAAGTTCGAAGATCAAACACGGTTCAACCCCTAAAAAATCTTATATATTTTTCGAGTTGCCATACGACTGTAAACGACAGCATCAATTATTATATTTAGTACCGTATTTTGTTTTACTGTTATAATGTTTAAGTTGATTTTAATGCAACAACTGATAATTTATGGTAAAAACCAGCTTGTGTCAATATAGTTATAGATAAACATTTTAAGAAGATATTATCTTTGAAAGTCTCTTGATCACAAGATAGCCGGGGTTTTGAGTAAATGGACAGTAAAAATTCCACTACACTAAAACAAATTGCTAACAGCAACAAATTTACAAATCTTTCATTTCATATTTTAATAAATCATTTATTGTTTAAATTGATATGGCTACTTACCTTGTCCACATTGTATTGCTTTAAAGAATAATTGAAGAGTAAAAAGTGTGAAGTAAACACAAGACGCCATGCTTGAAAAAGTCGTTGAACAACAAAACTAGTCTGAAATATTTCACATGATTAGATATTCAGAAACCTTCATCCCAAATTAATATCTCTTTGTTTTCTAATGAAAATGAGTGATTAGGTTGAATTATAATTTAATGTATAGATATAAATGTATTCGAAACTTGTCTTCCTGCTTTCCGTGGGACTTCTGTGTGCGAAAATGTGAACAGCCGATCCTCAAATAATAGAAATCACAAAATGTCGGGAATAAAAAAATGCCTCGATCTCATGATGGTTTCCGCCTTTCAAAGTTTTGATATTAAATCATAGCTGCATTGAGCTGGAAATTTTCTTCCTTGTCTCGAAAAATATACGAATATTCGATTTAAATTATATATATAAATGTTTATGGTTGATCGCTGCTATAAATATAGTATCACAGTATATACCTAAGACGAAATTATTCAATTCAATTTTGATCCTGTCCTGATAAAGAATGGCCACAACGAAGATCTGACAATTTCTTTTTTACGCCCCATACGGGGATGTGATGTGAGCTATTTTAGGTACATTACAACAATTATTCCTCAAATTCTAGAGTATATAATTCAGAAATTTTGAAAAATTGTCAATTGCTTCCACTCTTATAAAGTAGTCGAGATTAAGAAAACTGAGAATAGTTTATTCATCAATTACATGAAAAAAATGTTATTGTATTGATTTTACAACATCACAAGAATTTCTAGAAAGTTTGCCGAGAAAATTATCCTGTTGATCACGATGATGAAGTAGCCTTGAATTTATCGATTTGGAAATCACAGTCTTCGCGATAAACTTTTGTTTCAAGATATGACCTATATGACATCATGTAGTCAATAGAATATTCTATTGACTATGCGGACATCATCCAACGTAAATATTGTGACCCCGCAATGATGTAGTGTACAATTTCACAATGCCTTCAGACAACAAAACAAAGATGACGTCACTTGCATCAACTCAATCGAATGATGGAAAATATCTAATCTGATTAGGAATGAATAAAATCAAAATAATTTGTCTTTGAATTTTATTTCTTTGTTGTCCACCTTGTATGAAACGATAAAATCCCCGATAAAATCGCTTCAAGTTTTGATAAAAACAAAGACAATTTATCAGTTTAAAGAATCTCGTTGAAATTTATAATCTCAAACATCTGAATCAGATTCGACTCAGATGTCGCAACTTACCAAAGACAAACCAAATGTGTAATGTCACATGTTTTTGCCGACAGACTTACTCATCGTTTGATTATTTCCGCCAATGATAGGGTTTAAACGTGTTACATGGAATATATTGAATTTTAAAGCACGCCATCTGCTTGCCATCTGCATACTTAAGGCCGAAAATAGTGGAGGAGTGGGGACAAAATCATTCTTTCGATTTCAGACGTTGGTCAGGCAATTTCGATTCCGAACCAGATTTGTATGTATTTTGTTGGAAAGAACAGCCTCTTGCTTGCTAGAATCGGGAAAATATACCATTCATTTTTAATCGCATTTTGCTGTCAACAGAATTCCAGTTATAAGTAAGCTATATACTAGAGCTAAACTAAGTAACACCATTTCATTCCCAAACTCGATCAATCACTTTCACGACTGCAATGATGTACGCGCAATTAACATAACAAATCAGACGGCAGTGATATAGAGTCATATAGTGAAAATACTAGTAAATTTAGTCAACACTGTTCATCTTGTCGGTATATATTAGATATAAAAAAATATCTTTCCGGCTTATTTAAGAACGAATGAAACCATATGCAACCCAAGGAAATATTCTGCGCTTTTCAAAATGAGATGATAGATTTGCTGGCTATTGATGTACGATCACGCATTATACACGTAAAATCAAAAAATTGTTGTCCAAATGTCTGCTGAAAAGGCATCTGTACATAAAGTGAATTTCCAAAAATTTCCCTTTTATCCTATCTCCCCGATGGGCAAGGCTTAAAATCACTGCTCTCAGCGGAAATAGCAACTCATCTAGAAATAGAGGAGTGGTACGGGTGCGTTTTGCAGGGCGACACCTTCTACATTACTATTAAGGCTTCGACCTTCATTGTCATCTCCTCTGAACCAAGGTGTCCGTAGAAAAAAGCTGGCAACGCCCTATTTCATATAGAAAGCTTTGCATCCCCCAACTTGGAAAGTTGGTTTTGACCTTGTGCATACTACGTAACTACGTAACTACTCGTTATAAGATTGAAATGAATACTAGTAAACAATAGGGCCGTACAACACCAAAATCTCTCTGCTTCGATATCAACTAGAATCCGTTTCGTACAAGAGAAATGAGGTTCATACTTTAAACTTTCATGCTTTTAGCATACACGGGGACGCGGCAAACAAAGAAATATTTTCATAATTTAATAAATAACAGATGTCTACTGATCGACTATGATTATATGCAAACTTTTTCGCTTTCCATTCTTTCAACGCAAGTCCCTGTTAATTATGCTGATTTAACACCGGCTCCACTCTCCAAACTATTGATTTGTTTTTAAATTGAACTTCATTTAAAGCACAATTTCATTTAATATTTTGATTACCATGTGCTGGTCGCACTTCAATCTACGCAGATCGAGAGTTTCCAAGTTGAGCTTAAGAAGACGGTCATTGTAACTTTCAACATGTATACCAGATAAATAGCAAAGACCTTTTGTAAAACGATTTTGAACCTACTCAATGATAGTAATGTCTTTCAACAGATGGGGATTCCACACTGGAGAATTTGATTCGGCTAAAGGTGTTACGTTGGTCTTGTAAGCTTGTAACAATAGACTATTTGTTGTGAAACTTTTAAAAAGAAGAAACATTCCCGATTGGGCTTTTGCGACAATAGTTGCACAGTCGTTTGAAAATTTCAATTTGGAAGTTAAAATAGTTCCAATGTCACAAACTTGTTATTATCAAACTCATTGCGAAGAAACTCGTTGCGAAGAAAATAGAGCTCTTGTCGCCCGGGGGGTTTCCATCCATTGGCTATACGGGAGGCCATCATCGTTACGTTTAGATGTTCGTGTTGGTAATATGATCTGCCGAAATTTGATAAAATAGCACTGTTTTATGATATCAGAGTTAGACAGTATATTTAGTAAGTCTTCGTAATAAGAAGCAATGTCTATATGAGAAGAAACTGAAACAATACTGAAGTCATATGGTATTTGTCATGAGCTGCTGAACTGGATTTAGTATTTCCTGTATGGTCGCACCCAACAGGTAGTAATCAATAAATCAGTATCGTCTTCCCTCCCAGAGTGACCAGTGAAGTATCACAAGGATCTGTTTTGGGGCCGCTACTATTTTTAGTTTACATCAATGGCATTGTCTCCTGTCTGAAACCATTATGTAAACCATATACTCAAACTTTGAAAGCAGCATAAAGGTACTTGGAGTCATTATTGACAATAAGCTTTCCATGATGGACTTTGTAGCTGCCACATACCGAAAGGTAAATAGCACATCAGCCGCATTATCAAAACTGAGGCATTTTATACCTCCCAAATCAATGGTAGAACTGATTAAATCCTTAATCTTACCACATACTGTGGCACAGTAACTACCACATTAGATAAGCATCCCCAAAATCACCTAGACAACTGCCTGAAAGCATCCGTTAACCAAACTGTGGGCAAAGTTAGCTATGGGAAAGAGCTGGAGTCAGTCGGTATACATTT
Organism: Haliclystus octoradiatus; assembly: GCA_916610825.1. NCBI lineage: Eukaryota > Metazoa > Cnidaria > Staurozoa > Stauromedusae > Haliclystidae > Haliclystus > Haliclystus octoradiatus. Next base: position 6,172,148 of record OU744453.1, read on the forward strand.
CGACACTATCCGTCATCAATCATTAACATCCCTAATGTTGATGTGCTATGCCACTCGCTCACAACTACTACCTGAATATTTACAATCATTATTCACCAGCGTTGAAAGAAATGCACGATCAACAACAACCAGAAGCATCAAAGTGAAAGCATTCAAAAATAAAGTGGGGAGGCGCTCAATCCCTCGAGTCGGAGCCTTGATGTTCAACCAATATAAGATAATAAGATAACTAATTCAGATTCGACTAGAACTTGCTTCAAAAACTCATTAAGGGAAAATGACCTTTCCATCTTAGCTAGAAAGTACTTATTTTGACATGTTTGCTACTATATCTGTTACATATACCGTTTGCTATATATCTGTTACATATACCAGGGGCTGTGGGATCTGCGGGTGTCCGGGTGCCTTCCGGACACCCCCACTTTGAAGCCAACGAGTGTCCAACAAAGGATGGGCACCCACAGCATTTGTTTCGACAGCTCAATTTTAAGTGGGAACCTCATGTGATATATATTACTAATATAGATTATTATACATATATTATATAGATTTTGGAAATTTCTAATGAACCATATTAGCAATGCCATAGGTTGTTTGTTGCATTAATAGATTTTCAATTTGAAAATGATGATAACAACTCTGCTTTACTTCAATTTTCATTCATACCATTCAAAGAATCACACATTGATCGGATAATAAATACAAAATATTAACACGAACATTTCATTCTGAGACCTTTAAAATGACTTATAGTGGCACTATTCCTCAAAACATTCCCCAAGGGGCATGCGTTTTAAGAATGTGAACCAACGTTAAGTAAGTGAAATGTTTGCATTTCAGTTTAAAAATAAAACGGCATTTCATTTCATTAATAAATTAAGTACCTAAAATCTGTTTAAATCCAAAGCGTTTGTGCTCCACTGTAGATTGTTAATTTTATCATCACGGACATACCTCAAATATAGAAATATATAAATAATTTATTAACAAGCAGACAATACTATTACTATAGAGGTAGCATTTTGTAAGTGATTTGACAGGCTAACTCCAGTGCTGGAATCACGCAAGCCAAAACAACTTCCCCATCATGCTACAGATAAAAACAACCACCATTTCTAAATAATTGTAATAGGAAATTGTAGCATCTTTGATTATATATATCACAATATTTTATTATTCAAAGCAATATTCTTCAAGTCTTTGCATCAACTTTGTTTTGCCATGGCGGCAATTTCGAGACAAAACAAAAACCCTTAGAACTGTTAAACGAGCTGAAAATGCTCATTTTTGTAACGAATCCATATCATTTTTTTGTATTACAAAAATGTTATGAAAAAGACTGATGGCACATTCCTATAACGTGACTGTCTATATATTACTATTAGTTTTGCCTCCCAACATTCTCGCGTGGCTATAAATATTTGATGCAATTTTGATTGGCAAGTCCATTTCAAGTAAAGATGTCCAGAAGCAGGAATCCCAGAGGTAGTTTCCATTGGGCTTCAATGGGGTTTTTCATATAGAGATTTGGCAGAATGACCAAAAAATGTTTCACATTATGAAAAAATATCTAGAATTTTTTTTTGAAATTGACAGATTCATCCATAGCAAAATTAGAAAACATTTTATTCAAAAAGACGTTTTGCAAAGTTAGCACATTCAAAATCCTCAAAATATTATCAAGGCGAAGAATACCATAACACGTTTTTCTCAACCCATATAATATCGTAAATCAATCACAGAATCAATGTTTATATAGTGTATAATGGCAATGTATATACACATGCATTCAAATTGCATTCATTTTTACATTTCCAAGTCTCTCTAACCCCTAATAATATATATGTAGCTCTTCGCCTAACTCTTCCCCGTGCTTTACTCGTAACGTAATATGTAAATAGCGGTGCTTATAGTAATTTCATGCAAATAGGTGTCAAAGTATTGGATCAGGTATATTACCATCCGAATGATTACATATGTAAATAATCCATGTTCATTCAAATATCAGAATGTCTTTGAATTGTGTACGTTTTTGATAATCTCATGATTTAGTCTTTCTAACCCCTAATAATATTTATGTAGCTCTTCCCCGTGCATTATACCTGTAACATAATATTCAAATAACGGTGTTTGTACTTATGGCATGGAAATAAGTGTCAATATATGCGATAATGTCTAATACCATCCAAATAATTAGGTATTTAAAAAAGTCAAGTCTACATATTGGAATAGCATTGAATTTTTTATGTTTTTGATAATCTCATGATTGAGCCAGATAATGAATGATTTAATCCTTTCCATGATTTCCAGATAATCCCTTTATGTTGTTGATCCGATGGTGGATTAAACATTCCATTCAGATTCGATTCAAGGCAATCATTAAACCACCATCCACCTGTATATTCATCAGCACAATTTCTATCCAGTGATTTATCAAAATCTTTATCGAATGTTGAAAATACATTTTCATTATGGTAAGTTAATGAATCTGAAGCATTTCCCTCTAAGAGACAGACACAAACAATTTCACTGATAAATGGAAAATTTTTGTTCAGGTAAACTTATCTATTTTCAATGCTATTTGATAACTATAGTATATATTCTTGATAGCTCTGAAATGTATTTCTTTGCAGGATTCCAGGAAGATTCCCTGTATAAGCTATTAGCTATTGGAGATAGTCTCTCTTCGACGCGTCACTCGGCAAAGAAGAAAATATATATGTCAGAGCCCAATATGTGCCATATGTATTGGCAATATTTTAATTTTTAAAGAAAATTAACAATATTTCCTTCAAAAGATATACACTTTCAAAATAGGATGTTTTTTGATGCTTGCATTATTGTCAATATCCGAATAACTACTTCTATCATCGGCGAAGAGGAAACTATACTATTTGTGGATATATAGAGATAGCACTGATACGTACTTGAACTTGATATTTGAAGTCTGATATGAAAAGTTGGTAGAGGAAATATTGAATACCGATCGGTTGAAGCTCTCTCCTCCTAAATTGGGTTTTCTATTTTATAATTTTATTTGATCGAATCAGGTTTCAAATAGATTAACAAATATGCTCAGAGTTTTTCCGTTTTCGCTGCAGAGATTACGGATTTGCCATTAAGTTTGAATTTCAAATGTTCAGAGCATTTATTTCAGAAATAATTGAAGCCTGAATACGGATTGAAATTTTCAAAATCATAATATTTCTTTCATGATAACCATTAACAAAGAAGTAATTTGTTGTGGCCAAGAAACTATATCAAGGTACGATAATTGTCAATTAAACCTTATGCTAACCAATGTTAGAACTGACATTATAGTGTAAAGTTTTACAAATTGTCAAATTTCACTTTTTCAAATAGGTTTTGAGGATGTGAGATATCTCGGATACTTATGACACGTGTGTCACATATTCTCTAGAGAAATGTACTTCAAGCATATAATACAGCAAATATAAAATCGCTCTTGTTGAAATTTGTCAAGAAAGAAGACAAGTTTATAATTGAATGTAACAGATGAAATTATATATATATATATATATATATATATATAATAATAATAATAATGTTGATTTAGTAAATAAATAAATTTATTTATTAAGAGCAAAACATCAATATAGTGCTCAATACCGGTAAGCAGAGCTGTATAGATATAAAATAAGAAAAGAGACGTTTTCTCCGTTACTCGAAGTTTCGCGCTGTAGCGCTCCTCAGACGGTTTTATTCTATATATATATATATATATATATATATATATATATATATATATAATAATAATAATAATGGAGTCAAAGACTACGCATTCATTTTCTGTAACTTGAAGTTTCTCGCTTTATGCGATCATCATAGTATCTGTCTGATGATCGCATAAAGCGAGAAACTTCAAGTTACAGAAAATGAATGCGTAGTCTTTGACTCCATTATTATTATTATTCACGCTCTGTCAAATGACATCGAGCACTATATCAACTGCTGTTAGATACCATATCATCATTATTATTATTACATTATATATATATATATATATATATATATATATATATATATATATGTATATATATATATATATAATAAAGAAGTCAAAGACTACACATTTTGATACTGTTACTTAAAGTTTCACGCTTTATGCGATCCTCAGACAGTTAAAACTAATCAATAAAATACATTATACCTCATAATTAAACTTACAAAACGCGGCTATTGTTAAATAATATAAAGGCTATTGTTTTGTTAGATGCGATAATTCTTTGTAGTTATTTCCTATGCGGTAGTTAGCTATTACAGATTATGTTTTAGTGGATTTATAATTAGAAAAATAAAATTTATTTTCATGCCTACACTTAGAGATTAATTCTGATTTTTTATTTAATAGTTCTTTTTTTGCGCATATTATATGGTACTTTTCAGCTAAGCATAACTGGCATCTCTTTGATTTGTTGCTATATGTCTTGGCTGTAGATAGTGCAGTCCATTCAATTTGGTATTCAATGGCTTCATTTTTTAATTCCCAAATATATTTTGACAGCTGAGTGTTGTTCGTTTGTTTTTCATGTCTGAATGTGCTCATGTGCTGTGTGTGGTGTGTCTTGAATTTTCCTTCTGTAAGGCCGATGTAATTCTTTTCCACCTGGTCTCCTGTCGTGACTTTTGCATTATAAATTACGCTTTCCATTAGACATTTGTTATTAAAGGGGCAATTTTCTTTTACGCGGCAATTGCATAGTTTGGTACTTTCGGTGTCATCCTTTTCTGTATTGATTAGATTTTTGTTGTGATTAGTGATTATCGTTTTCATATTTGAAGTGCAGCTGTAGCTGACTTTGAGTGTGTTTGAGTTGAAAATTTTGTGTAGAGTGTGCGATGGCGGAAAGTGCTTCTTGACTAGACTGAGAAATGTTCGGCCGATGTTTGTTTTAACGCTTTTATTAAAGGGTGGGTTGAACCAAGTAATTTTCCTGCGTCGGTTTCTTTTTTTATTGTTTGATGGTGTGGTTCTTGGTTGGTAGTCGAAGTTTGTTTCATGGCCACTAGCTACTAAGGCGTCTTCGTATGTAGGTTTATTATTTTTGAAAATGGTTTCATTTGACGACAAATCGGAAATTCGTTGATTGATTGCTAATGGGATGTGTTTCAAGATTGTTGGTGGGTGATTAGATTTAGTGTTGATATATATAGGTTGGTCGTTTGGTTTTCTGTACGGCTGAAAGGTATCATTGGTTAAGTGTACATATTACTTAACCAATGATACCTTTCAGCCGTACAGAAAACCAAACGACCAACCTATATATATCAACACTAAATCTAATCACCCACCAACAATCTTGAAACACATCCCATTAGCAATCAATCAACGAATTTCCGATTTGTCGTCAAATGAAACCATTTTCAAAAATAATAAACCTACATACGAAGACGCCTTAGTAGCTAGTGGCCATGAAACAAACTTCGACTACCAACCAAGAACCACACCATCAAACAATAAAAAAAGAAACCGACGCAGGAAAATTACTTGGTTCAACCCACCCTTTAATAAAAGCGTTAAAACAAACATCGGCCGAACATTTCTCAGTCTAGTCAAGAAGCACTTTCCGCCATCGCACACTCTACACAAAATTTTCAACTCAAACACACTCAAAGTCAGCTACAGCTGCACTTCAAATATGAAAACGATAATCACTAATCACAACAAAAATCTAATCAATACAGAAAAGGATGACACCGAAAGTACCAAACTATGCAATTGCCGCGTAAAAGAAAATTGCCCCTTTAATAACAAATGTCTAATGGAAAGCGTAATTTATAATGCAAAAGTCACGACAGGAGACCAGGTGGAAAAGAATTACATCGGCCTTACAGAAGGAAAATTCAAGACACGCCACACACAGCACATGAGCACATTCAGACATGAAAAACAAACGAACAACACTCAGCTGTCAAAATATATTTGGGAATTAAAAAATGAAGCCATTGAATACCAAATTGAATGGACTGCACTATCTACAGCCAAGACATATAGCAACAAATCAAAGAGATGCCAGTTATGCTTAGCTGAAAAGTACCATATAATATGCGCAAAAAAAGAACTATTAAATAAAAAATCAGAATTAATCTCTAAGTGTAGGCATGAAAATAAATTTTATTTTTCTAATTATAAATCCACTAAAACATAATCTGTAATAGCTAACTACCGCATAGGAAATAACTACAAAGAATTATCGCATCTAACAAAACAATAGCCTTTATATTATTTAACAATAGCCGCGTTTTGTAAGTTTAATTATGAGGTATAATGTATTTTATTGATTAGTTTTAACTGTCTGAGGATCGCATAAAGCGTGAAACTTTAAGTAACAGTATCAAAATGTGTAGTCTTTGACTTCTTTATTATATTTACAGCTCTGTCAACTGACATTGAGCACTGTTTTACTGCTATTAGATAATATCTAATACTATATATATATATATATATATATATATATATATATATATATATATATATATATATATATATAATGTAATAATAATAATGATAATATGGTATCTAACAGCAGTTGGGATAGTGCTCGATGTCATTTGACAGAGAGTGAATAATAATAATAATGGAGTCAAAGACTACGCATTCATTTTCTGTAACTTATGATCGCATAAAGCGAGAAACTTTAAGTTACAGAAAATGAATGCGCAGTCTTTGACTCCATTATTATTGTTATCTATATATATATATATATACAATTTTAACCTACCCAGGAAATTAGCAAATATTTCTGCACTTTTTAGTTGATGCTTCCACGTCAAGGTTAATTCATATTTTGCATACGCTTTCTCATTTCCGTCATGTAGCTCTACGTACAGCATTTTGTATCCCTTGTGTCGTAACAAATGGAGATGATGATATCCCATCCATAAATCTGAAGTGAGAGCACCAAATCCATGCATGTAATGGTAATTAGTTCTAATTGCAAAGTTTTCAACACCATTAATTCGTCTTTGAACAACAATGAAAACTATTGGAGAAAAGCACAATTTTCAAGTCAATTTTTATTTTGTATTAATAGTTATAAAGCGGAATACTTTTGGTACTCGTTGTGACTCATTATTTTAAGAATAACAATAATTAAGTCCGAATCGTTCACGAAAGCGGTGCAAGATAAACATATTCTATTGTACAGCTAAGCATGCAGTTGTCAATCTATTGTGCCTCAGTCTACCATGTTTGTTTTGCTTAATGTGCCCATGTCACCAAACTGCATTTAGGTTCTCTTGTCACATTAGCTGGCCATCCGAGTTTTGATAGGTGAATGATCGAAAACGGCGTATTTCATTGAACCTCTCTGCTTGATAAACATTAACACGATGCTCGACGTTAATTAGCAGACGTGCTATACAAAATATATGGTTCTATAGAAATGATGAAGCTAACATACCATACTTTTGGAATTACTGGGGTTTAGAAATTATGTATTGATGATTCACGTTACATATAAAATAGTAGCATTACCTTTAAAGACAATTTAAATAATTATGATTTACTTATATGCAAACAAGGTAAGTAAACTGCGTTTTCGTTGGGAAAGACCTTATAGATATATGCTGACACATCATCTTCATGAATAACATTTATGCATGGAAAATCGATTGAACAGTAGCCTTCTGCCTCATAAATGTACAATCGCAGAGCTACGACTGGTCTGAGCAATATAATTACGAAATGGTACATATATTACCCCATTTAATATAATAAATATTGAGATTATATTGCTCCACCCAAAGTTATACAAAAAATTTGCGTTGTGTATAAAATATAGCTTTACCTTGTCCAATTTCAGATATTTCAATTTGAACTGCCAATCGTCTTGACAAGTGTGATTCAACGTAGTGTATTCCTGATCTGTTAAAACTTTCATTGCCATTCAATTCTGGATAAATTGCGAGACATCAAATCAAATTCTAAAATGACGTAAGGATTCCTAGCAATTTGATTGGCTGTTGTCATCGAAGCAAGCTTACTTAAGTACTGAGTTAGAAACAAGTACACATATTAAAAGACATCCTATTTGTCAAGGTTTACCGAAAAGATAGACGAAGAACTTGACGAGCTCCTTCTCACTATTCTCATTCACACTATTCAAAATGTCCATTTGACCTTGCAACAAATGGCTGGTACTTCGTCTGTAAAATCGTTCTTTAGTAATTGCACAATCGGCTCCGTAACTGTGAACTAATATAATTAGAATGCTCAGACTTGTTAATTTTTGATATTTTGAATCGTTATTAAATATTTGTTTGAGTTAAATTATTCTGTTGATTTCAATAAAATTCCAAAACCGCTTCTTTGATTACCCTTTCAAGTCCTTAAAATGGTGCCAAACATATTTTGTGATCACGTAGACTTTGTTCCAGAGAATCACTTGATCACAAGCATAATCTTGATTGTGTAAAATTGTTTCGACGCCTTTGTTGATCGAAAAGTTAACGGTTTTGTTGAGAAATTAAATCAAATCGGTAAAATCATGACTTGATTTCTCATATATCCTTTGAGAAAAGGGTTGATACACCGGTGGCCATGCTTCATCGTGATTTGCCTGCACTCGGGATGTTGGGACGCGCACGGGAGGCTAGAATTTCCTCATTTGCGGCTCGGATATTCATTACGCTTCACTCGTGCAGGTGAAACATGATGAAGCACGGCCACTTAATTCAAATCAAATCACTCACCCACTCACTTACTCATCACGCAGAGTGAATAATAAGTTACTCACTCACTCATCTTACAGATTGAATAATAAATTATTATTCATGTAGCTTTATTTTGAAACTCACGAATGCATTCTCCTGTTTTGCACAGCAAATGTCGTACAAAACCTCCTTCACATTTGCCATTGCATTCTTCGTAGATGCAATCATGACTTTCCAATACTTCAGGAGAATGAAAAGTAACAACAGGGCATGGCTCACTGCTACATGGTGTTGATCTGTACCATGCTGTCCATCCACTTGAATCTACAAAGCAATTCGAACCAAGGTATAAAATGTATATGCAATGCAAAATTGTTTCCATTGAATGCAAAATTTATGTTTTTAAAGGAGCAATCAGACTTGAGTATTTCAAGGTTAGAGCGTGTGACCCTTTTTTCTGTGAGTCTATGAAGCGTATTCCGGCATTGATCATATAAATATCGATGTAGATGGTAATCTGGTGGTCTGGTGGTCTGGTGTATATTGGGTGATCATTAGGCTATATTAGAGATTAAACTTGTTACAAGGCAAGCGTAGATGACAGAAGGAGGATTGCCGGTTAGATGGTATTTTCCATTTGTGATATGTTTATAAGAAGATAGCGGGCATCGTTGGTTAATACACAACTGCAACCTCTCAGCTGATGACTGTAGTAATCGTATAGTATGACGTTTAAAAGGATGATCAGCTCAGATGGCAGGGCAACCGAACTTCAGATCGGATCATTCCTGAGCGACTGTGGTTCAAATCCTCCTAAGGTCATCTCAGCCTTGACTTTATCTGAAACATCAAATGAGTACCATCTTCTGATGGCGGATGAAATGGTCCAGAGGGAATGCATTGCGATTGGCTGTGGCGCATCGTTGCGCATTGACAATCGAGACCTATCTGCCATGAAATCTGTTGAAATTGATCTGCAGTGTCGCGGCTTAGATCAATAAAGAGCGTTTAAAATCATTGCTCTCAGCGAAAAAACCACTCATCTAGAAATAGAGGAGTGCTACGGGTGCCTTCGGTAGGACGACAAAGTATACATTACTTTTTTATAGTATGACGTCATTGTCACATGACAATGACAGGTAAACTTAACAAGAGTATTCTTCTTGATCGTCATACATAAAATATCACTCTCTATGACTGATTTTTCTCATCCTGTAATGTTGATTATAAAACAATCAACATCATTTTAATGAAATTAGGATCAATGTTCATCTTACATTCACAACGCTGGTTCGCACGCTCTAGGTTGTGGTACGACAATTTTTAATAAGTTTATAGTCACATAAAGAACAAACGTATGTGTGTGAATTTACCATTCGCTTAATAATTTACTTAGGATCCTTTGCAGTAATTGCAAATGACAGCAATACGAGGCCGTGCAATTTCATTGGTATTCTAATCCAATCTGCAGAACTTTACGGATATCAAATTCTCACAAAACTAAGTTTTCTTCTTACATGTTATATTTCTAGAAGATTTGGTCACTATTTTGATAGAAAATGAAATAAAAACCTCAGTAAAGGCAAATATGATGATGGAATAGGTCATTCGTGTGTCGATCTAAGAGTATTATCTATAAGTATTCTACTTCTTCTTTTGGGAATAATTTATGTATTCATTTTTTCTAAATGTGGTACCCCGTCTTACTATTTTTGGAAGGTATCCCCCCTTGGTTTGGAATGTTTTATGTGGTGCATACCTGTCTCGTTGAATCCACACGTTATCTAAAGTAAAATAAAGAACCAACAATATAGTTTTGATATGATTTATAGCTGTTTGAAGAGGCTTCGACGATCACGAATAGATTGATACAAAACAGCCAATAATCCTGACAGAATTATTTAAATAGTTTATTTCATGCATGAGATCACACCTGTATTTGAGTTCATCATACCATCAAGATTCAAAATTCGTTCTTCAAAAATCAAATTTCAAACTTCAAACTTTGAAACCCAAATTTTGACTTCAGAATTGAATGCTTGGAATTATATTTCTGTTCGTTCACCGAAATGAGCATATATAATACTCGCTTACATTGATACGAACAATTGATTGTTAAATACTTAAGATCGTAGAAGAATAAATTAATAGTAGTCAGAACTGGTTAAATGTTGAGGTCTTTGAATTGCTTTCTTCCTGTGTTGTGTAATCTAAAGCTTCTAACTTGAATCATTTTCCATATTCCAAAGTTTGCCTCTTCAGTCATGTTGTTCCATTAGAGGAGAAGTTGATGAATGATCTTCCTGTGATCTAAAAGTTCCTCATTGGAGAAGTAAAAGGATATTTATCAATCCATTTTCCATTTTGCATATATAGATTTGAGTATCGGAGTTGAAAACTGTTAATTTTCTTAAAATTGTTCTCTCTGATCGCAGTATTATGATGACGTTGTATTATTATGCATAGTTTACATACATGGTAGTAATGCATCCCGTGTAATAATAATTCAACATTAAAATGAGAAAATATTCACTAGAGCTTGGCTTGTTTGACTAATTTGCGTGTTTGATGGAATGATAGATCACAACAATGTCAGCAGCCAAGGTCGGCATTCCTTATATCAACAACCGCTAGAAAATTCTACGACACGTGCGAGCTACCTGACACAAAATGTTGCTGTCTATTCTTGTTATCGTAGTTTTCTTGTTATCGTAGTTTTCTTTGTACAAATATGAGCAACATTATCAGATTCTACATTCATTTATGCGTCATATCAATTTTCTTACAGTGCAGTTTTTAAAAATCTCACAACAACAGAACTCCCTTGTAGAGAAATCGGAAATACTGGTGACTGGATAGAAATTTCAGAGGCGGACGCAATATGACGTCTATTATTGTACAATAAATTTAAATAAAAATCTCATGTCGAAGTTGCTTGTATTTGTGTAAACCTACTGTAAACCAGATGCCTTTTGGTGTTCCATTTCTGGTGTGTTTTAATTAGATTTCTGAAATATCATGAGAGTTGTCTGCAATATGATTTGTCAATTTAGCGCTTCTGAATTCCTATAGCGTAAACATTCTATGAGAAGCAATTGGTTTCCAACCTTTTGATACAAAATTGTGTACAATCATAATATTTCTCGGAAAAGGAAGAAACCTATATTGTATCAAGTCAAAAACATTTGTGAAATCTTATATACTGTATTTGCTTGAAATTTGCGAAGGATTTGTTAATCACTCACTCACTATGAGAAATTGTACACCGGGATTGTACAATAATAAAATAGACTCGATCCATTTGATTGTTATCATCGAATAGTACTCTATATAATTGGCTTCTACTGATTGTGATTTATAGTTTTCTAATACTGTAAAAATCGTTTTCTGCATTGAAATATTATTGTTATTCTTCATTTCCTTTCCATAACAGATCACTGATGCAAATTATACCATGTTTCGTATACCTTAGAACATGATCCTATATTGTCTATCTATTGAAAACGAACCATTTTTCATCGCAGAAAATTATGAGAAGACATTGTTAAAAGATACAACTATCTAAATTCTCAATATACTCACCGGCAATAAAATGATACTTGTTGAATTTATTTGCGATTTCAGATTTTTTGATAATTTATATCCGTTATGAATATAACAATTATTGGTTGAATTAAAGACATAGAGAAAAGTAAATCCAGTACAATTCGCTAAGTGACACAGATGTCTGCAACCAAAAATGTTCTTAGTCAATGCTTCTTCAGCAGTAGGTATTGCAATTGTGAAGTTTTCGAATATCCTTCCCTCGTAGAATACATTCAAAGAAAGTTCATATCCGTCAAATAGAACTAACATAAACAATGTCAATAAAAATATTTCCACGCTTTTGTAGCAGATAAGCTTTACTTGTGTCGCCATTTTTGGCCGTATGATATTTCAAAACTATTATTTCATGTTGATTTGCCAGTACAAATTAATTATTAATGAGGCTAGCAAACATTTTAAGCTGTGTTACGGCAAATTTGAAATCATAGATGAAACAGATAATTTTAGAGAAACCCCAATATGGCTCTCGATGGCAGCAACATATTTATAGTTCAGAAGAAGGACGAGTTACCCAGGTAGGCTAGTTACACCGTTTCATTGCATAAGTGCGTGAATTTTATAAGCAGACCCGCCACTTACTCACATATGCCTGTTCATATAGGATGGGGAATTTCAAGATTCAGTATTAAAGTGGTATTTTACTATAAATAATCTAAAACCTCGGCCAACGGTAGTAGTTTATCAGACAACAAAACAATTAACTTTGTTTCCTACGAGATGTGATGAGGATTCATTACGTTTTCTACAACTTTTTTTACCTTTATTTATCGTGTAATACCTTTTTCAACTTTACATATTATCAAGAGATATTGTGCTAACTGCAGATTGCAATCATTTTCTTGATTGTTCCTTAAACAGCAAATTTCGTAATGCCTACAATACACAATGTAATGAAAGCATTATATGTGTGAACATTTATATAATAGTTAATCTCATTTGTCCCTAATATAATGAATGGATTTCCATTCTGGATTTGATTCACAGACAATATAACAACCAAGTACCACAATGCAGAGTGAAAATTTTCTGATCAGATTTAAAATTCATCACTAGCAGAGTACTTGTTTGGTATATAGGTGATTGCTTGGTTGGTCATCCTCTGCAACAGCTGACTAGTAACTACAATAATACTCGCTACTTTATAAACCCATTTTGCCCAACAACCAAGTACCAGCATACGGTAGTAGCTATCAACGAGTAGGGTGGGAGGGCATTGACTTTCCCTTATCATTTCGTCAGCGATCTGTTTCGTGAATTGTGATGCATGTTCAAGAATCTTTGTGAATAGATCAGCTTGCGAAAAACAATAATGCGATAATGTGAAGGAATAACTTAAGGCTAATAAGTGCTTAGCTTACAGATGTGTCAAGGCTCAATGTTCAGAAGAATAGGCCCCTCCACTTCTTGATCAATATTAATCTGCACATACACATAGACATATAGGCACACCTATATGGAATCTCTACGATCACTGAACTATACAATCTCTAAAGCTTGATTACCCTCCATTGTTGATCACATAGCGACTACTCAACGGTGACATCTTTTGCATAGATAATATTAGGTCATCCCGCTGGAACATTAGTTTGAGTAGCTTTGGACAATCAATAACCAATCAACTGTTTGATGGTGGAATTTGTAGTATATCTAAATATAGTTAATGTCTAGCCAAGTCAGCCATGTCTAGATTATACAATTATTACTAATATACATCTTATTCTCTTGCTTTGAATCCTATCTCCCATTCCAATCTATTACAGTACTAGCAATGAGTGTAGGTCCAATCAATTAAAGTGTAGGTTCATCTTCAATTTCCAATATAAATAAATGCAAAAGATTGGCGATATACCAGAATTAGTAATGTTTGCTTATTTATTAGGGAATGCTAAAGTATATTCTACAGTGTTGGTAAACTTATTGTAACTTTAAAACTATATTTAACAAATAGTTGAAACAGTTCTCAGTTTTAGGTCTTCTCATACGAACACGCTCAGCGCGTGATAAGACATAAAAGAGGTTTAAAACATCACGAGCAGCCAGGCGAGTGATTTTGTCTTCTTGAGTGTCTCATCGCATTCAAAGTGTTCGTATCAAAATACTGAACATCGATAACCGTTATACATTGTTTTTTTATAATAAATAAACTATTTATTTTCACGTTAATAAAAGGTTCACAACAATGATACCAATTTCTCAATATACAGTTTTGCATTTGATATACAAGTTCCGTCAAATTTCGGGGTTCTTATGATTGTCATTTTAGTTAAACTACTGGTAAAACGATATTTTTTACGAAGATTTTTTAATTGGTTTTCATTACGGCTGTTTGTATTTTGAGAATTATTAGGGGTGTGGGTTGCTCCTGGTTTGCACCCCTGACCATTCCATAGAAGCAATACGATTTCAAGGATAACAATCGTATTCAAATATGAATTATGCAACAAAGAACTATTTTAAATCCATAATAATATCGTATAAATCACAGAATCAATGTTTATATAATGTAATGGCAATTCTCTATATATACATGCATTGACATTTCATAAACTTTTACATTTCCAAGTCTTTCTTACCCTAATAATATATATGTAGCTCTTTTCCGTGCTCTAATCGTAACATAATAAGTAAATAGGGGTGATTATGGTATCTCATGCAAATAGGTGTCAAAGTATTGGATCAGGTATACTAACACCAGAATGATTACATATTTGAATAATTCATGTCTTCACAAATATTAAAATGGCTTTGAATTGTTTACGTTTTTGATAATCTCATGACTGAGCCAGATAATGAATGACTTAATCCTTTCTATGATTTCCAGATAATCCTTTTATATTGTTGATCCGATGGTGGATTAAATATTCCATTTAGATTCGATGCAAGACAATCATTAAACCACCATCCACCTGTATATTCATCGGCACAATTTCCATCCAGTGATTTATCAAAATCTTTATCGGATGTTGAAATTACATTTCCATTAAGGTAAGTTAATGAATCTGAAGCATTGCCATCTAAGAGATAACAGGCAGAAACAATTTCACTGATGCATAGAAGGATCATTTTTAACTGTCAACTTATTTGTTTTGTATTATCTGATAACTATTATAATTTTGACAAATCTGAACCGTTTTTCTTTGCAAGATTTTGATAAGCTATTTAAATCCATTATCTCTCTTTTACTTCGAGTTTTTGCAGTTACGAGTATAGAAATAGAAAGTTGCATATATACTTCGCCATCTTTCACAAACACTATCGAAGCTAAACAAGTAGGAGCTTTGGACTGGGAAGGTTTTCCAAGTAAAGAAAAACGAGAAAGAGGCTAGATACTAGTCTTTAGCCTATGATTTCAATACAATTTAATTTGAACTAACGCTAACCATAACAGGGCCACTCTCTCTTTCGCAACTTTATCTGAAAAAACAAAAAGCTCTATAATTGAAAATATTGAAATATACTCATATAATTGTTTGTCATTCAATTGTTCCTGCCTTACGAATTGTACTTTGAGTATAATCTAGCTAACATATAATAATGCTTAAATGTCTAAAGATGGAATAGTATGGGCTATTTTAAATGTTGAAAAATTATGCAATCATCCAGTTAATTTAATTCTTCAATTGCAAATAAAAATGAAATAAATATACAGTTGCAACATACCCAGAAAATCAACAAATAATTCGCGTTTGTTTTGTTGATTATACGGGAATTGATAATTTGTATACGCCTTTTCATCTCCATCATGTAGCTCAACGTACAGCATTTTGTATCCACGTACTCGTAGCATAATCATATTATTTGTAATGAAAATCAGTTCTTTTTCCAAAGTCTACAACACCATCAAGCCGTCTTTGAACAACAATGAAGGCTATATTTATTACGGAGAAAAAACTATAGTTATACAGCGGAATGCTTTAGGCAATTGTTGAGACTTGCAAGACGGCACAAACGGTGCAAGATCAACATATGCTTGGTACAGCTATGCATTTGTGCATCAATGCACCGTGTATATTTTCCTTAAAGTGCACATGATATCAAGCATTCAAGCCCTCGTGTTATTCCGACTGGCGTTCTAAAAATTAAACTTTTTCATTTGCGGCACTCTTGCTACTAAGCGGACTCTCAGAATCGAAAATGGTTTGAGTTGGATGCTGGACGCAAACAGAAATTCCACTTCGACCGTTTGCCGAATTTAATAATTGATTACCATTTTAATAGAAAGTCATAATCAACAATTAGTTTTATTGAGATGCTTTGGGTTATATGTTTGGTATACTTATTTTCAGATTAATAATTATTATTTTCGGGTTTTGATAAATTGTAAATGAAAAAATCTACTTCTAATTTGACGCTATTCCATTTGTGTGTCTGTAATGTGTACAACGGCGGGGATTAGAGAAGCCGTTATAGATCCGATCAATGCATGACTTATATCATTGGATATAGTCTTTACCTGGAGGCGTCTTTCCAATGCTTTGGTCAAATAACACTCATTGAGTGTAACTTGGTGACTGAGCGTATATTTGCTAAGGGATTGCCATTTGCTTGTAATCTTCTTTTCCTCGTATTTGGTGTTTCACTGTCGCTTATAGTTGCCAAAATAGCTGTATTCACTTGCAATCTGCTCTCTCTACTATACTTAATGTTTAACTATCTTTTGTAGCTGCGACAGGCTCTCTGTTAGCGTTTAATCTACTTGTTATTGCATTAGGACTTTCAGTGTTCCGTCTGTAATTTGCTACACGCTCTCTATGGTCTCTTGTAACCCAGGGGGTAACTCTCATATGAAGGAAATGTGGAGACGTGCCAATTTTGGGGGTCCATATTCCACCTGACGAAAGTAGTTTATAGAAATTTTCTGATTTTGGATAATTTTTGGGTACCTTTTTTAAATTGCTAGAGATTTTTGAAAAAATATATTTGGAATCTGTCTAAAGAACTTTCAAGAACATTGAGAGAGAGATAAAAAAGTTGAAATAATTTCTAGATTTTTAGAACTTTCTAGGTAGCTTTTTCAAGTTTTCAGAACTCTTTGGATGTTCACTTTTTTCGCAGTGACACCCCAACCACCCCGTCGAGTAGAGCCAGAGATACACTTTGGGGATTGTATTTCAATTATATGCTATGTATATATATTGTAGGATTGATTTGTAATCTTCTGAATTACCATTGATAATTATATCACAATCTTGAATACCGTAATTCAACACAAAATGGTTTGTTTATATTTTATTTCGTTTCACTGTTGAGTGTTGAGACTGAGGAAGTAATGAATTGCCGGACTTGTTTAGATTTTCAAGTATGAACTCGTTCAATTCTTATTCGTGATACAGACCGCGTTTCTTCATAAACTTTTTATGTGGTTTACTGGAAACACATCTTCATTGATGCAGGCTGTAGGCCTTATTTAGTTATCGGAACAAATTTCAAAGATCCATTCTAAATTGATGATATTTACAACCGAAGAATGAAGAGTTTGTTTACATTTATTTTTATAATATTGCGTTTTCATTGCCGCTTTTGCTACACACCCAGCTATCACTGTAATGTGCCATTTTTTAAAGAAATGACAAAAGGGTGTTCTGTTCTGATTATTGATGTTGAATGGCTCCACACAAAGTTATTATTAAGTTGTCTTGTGTATAAAATATAGCTTTACCTTGTCCAATTTCAAATATTTCCACCTTAATTGCCAATCGTCTTTTTGACCAGTATGTATTCCTGATCTACTAAAACTTTCAACACCATTCAATCCTGGATAAATTGTCAGACATCAAATTAAATCAAGTAGTCAAGTTATCATTCACTAATAAGTTATCATTCACTAATAAGTTATCATTCACGTAGATATCACTTACGAATACATTCTCCTGTCTTGCAGAGCAGATATCGCCAGTTATGTCCTTCGCATTTTCCATTGCATTCTTCGTAGCTGCAATTACGATCTTCCAACAGTTCAGGAGACTGAAAAGTAACAACAGGGCATGGCTCACTGCTACATGGTGTTGATCTGTACCATGCTGTCCATCCACTTGAATCTACAAATCAATTCGAATCATGTTGTATATTGTATATACGATGCAAATTGTTGTTCTTTTAATGCAAAATTCATTTTTTTAAAGGAGCAGTCAGACTTAAATATTTCAAAGGTAGAGCGTGTGACTTATTATCGTCAAGGCTATTATATTTACAAAGCGGTCTATTTTTCTGTGAGTCCTTGGAGCGTTTCCAACATCAATCCTATAAATTTTGATGTACATCGTGGATCTCGGGTAATCATTACTGTACTAGAATTTTTTTAAATATTTCCGATCTTGAGTTTTGAAAAGTGATTAAACTTGTTGCTAGGAAAGCGTATATGTGAGAACGAGGATTGAATATCAGTTGTATTGTCCGTCTGTGACATGTTTAGAGAAGGATAGCGGGCACTGCTTGTCAAAGCATCCTCTCATCTAATGACAAAACATCAAATTTATGAAATTAGGATGAATGTTCATCTAAACATCCACAACGCTGATTTACACGCTCCAAGTATTGATACCACAGTCGTTAACAAGTTTATAGCTACCAAATATACAAAAGTACGCATGCCTGCGTCATTACAATCTTACTTGAAAATGTACTCATAATCCCAGGGAGTAATTGAATTTGTCAGCAATACATGGTTTATAGGTACGGTTTTCCAATCTGCAGAACATCACAGATATGAAGTAATCATAACATTATGCTTTGCGCTTACACTTCATATTTCTAGAAGATTTGGTAACTATTTCGATAGAAAATGAAACAAAAACCCAGACAAAGATGATCGAATGACCAATAGGATGGTGGAGTAGGTCGTACGTTTGTCTATCTAAGAGTTTTATGATAAATTGTATTTTCTCTTTTGGGAAACGATTTATGTATTCAATTTTTATAAATGTGATACCCCGTCAAACTATTTTTGGAAGGTATCCCCCGGGGTATTCCCCCTTGGTTTGGAATGTGATGATGGAATAGGTCATTCGTGTGTCGATCTAAGAGTATTATCTATAAGTATTCTACTTCTTCTTTTGGGAATAATTTATGTATTCATTTTTTCTAAATGTGGTACCCCGTCTTACTATTTTTGGAAGGTATCCCCCCTTGGTTTGGAATGTTTTATGTGGTACATACCTGTCTCGTTGAATCCACACGTTATCTAAAGTAAAACAGAGAACCAACAATATCGTTTCCATATGATTTATAGCTGTTTGAACAGGCTCTTTACAAGTAGGAATTGATTGGTACAGGAAAAGCCAAAAATCTTCAGTGCAAACATCCACCTTCAAGCTCAAAATTCGTTTTCAAACTTCAATTTCATACCCAAAACTTTGAACTTCAAACTTTGACTTCAAACTTGAGTATATATTAGCAGTGTGTGTGTGTGTGTGTGAAAATTTAGCTCTGTTTGGTAATCAAAATGAGCATATAATACTCGCTTACATTGCATGAACAGCTAATTAATACTTGAAGACAGTATAAGATTAAAGCTATTTCTAGAGCTTCTAACTCGAAACATTTTTGGTATTCCAAATTATGCCTCTCCAGGTATGTTGTTCCATGGTTTAATGTAGATGTTGATGATCTTCCCCTGAGCAAAATATTCCTTATTGGACAAGTTAACAGATATTTATCACTCCATAAATAATAATAGTCAGAGAATCAGACAGTCATTATTTGAAGTTTCACGCCGAAGCGATCATCAGGCAATCCATTCAATGATAAAAACACTTTACCTTCTAGATCCATAGAAAATAGGGTACTATTGTTATTAAGGCTATTGTTACTTTTATGGATATAGGTTATTGTTTGGGCGAAAACCGTACTTATTCGCACTATTATTAGTAACTATTTTCAATATTTCAGATAGCCTCGGTTAGTGAGAAGTTAACCTCCTTTTATGTAAGCACGAGTAATTTTGTAATAATTAACCTTTTGTAATGACGTAATAATGTAGTATAAATAGTTCGATTTTGTATTAGTTAGTCAGTTATGCCCAGAGTTATGCCAAGCTACGCCAAGTTATGCGGTAGTTTTGTGGAGTGTTGAGCTAACTCCTCATTAGAAAGAAAGTAAAGTAAGATTGGTTGTGTTCATTTGTGTGGTTCATCCAATACTTGATCTTTTGAGTTTAAATAACACTCTTATATTATAAATACAGTCCTCATTCGTAAGAATAGTTATTCTATTGTTCTTTATTCCGGCGATGCTGTGATAATATATCATGTTTTAAATTTTGACAGGTAAAATTTGTTTTCATGTCTACATTTTAACAGACCACAATATTTTGGGAAAATATTTCCTAGTGATAATTGATGACCAATCTAAAGGGATCGACACACTAATCGTGCCATCGAAACGTCATCTGAGGCTATTATCAGTGTTCTGATGAATCTATTCTCTATATTTGGCTTGCCACAACAGTTATAGTCTCTGATCCGGTCTCTGACAACACCAGTGGGCAAAGATCAGATGAGTTCAATCGCTTCTGTTCATGTAATGGAATACGTCACATCACGACCTCACCATATCACCCGCTGTCAAATGGACAAGTAGAAAGGGCAGTTCAACTGATAAAACAAGCCATGAAAAAGAATCATCGAATGAAGACATCCTTTTAGGGAACTTTCCAGAGGGTTGTTTGCATGCAGAACATCACCTCACGCAACAACAGGCATAACTCTATGTGAGCTTATAATGAGTATGCCAGTGCGGACGGCATTGCATTTATTGCTACCAGAGATAGGCACAAAGGTACAGCAGCAACGAAAACCTCAAAGAGAACCTAGAACATTAAATATAAAATTCCTGATAAATGGTTAGTTGCAGTAGTAACAGAAGCTACAGACCCATTGTCATACAGACTGAAGACAAGCGATTACGGAATAATAGATTGATCATATCAGCCTTAATTCGAACAGTCAATTGTAAGAAGAAATTGATATAGCACAACAATCTGAAGAAGCATCGTCAGCATCAGTAAATAATCGAAAGCAATGGCCATAAAGAGCTAGAAAAGCTCCTGATTACTTTACAGCAATCAATTTAAAAATGTTAAGATAGAATGTTATGTATTGTTTATGAGTATATGCAATGCACATGTCGAAAGGTGATTAGCTAAGTGATTATAGATAATTATGTCATAGCTCGGTTCAAATATATAGCAGATACGATGCACGATTAAGTATACACATTTGTTCTCTGATTATCAATTGTTTATTTTATAATAAGATATAAGATATCGTCATAGTCTTCATAGAAAGAAAACGAATGAGAAAACGGCGCCAATATTGTAACGTTCTATGGAAACTTATGGGGGCTTTATAACAGCTTTGAACTACCTTTTTTTCTTCGCTGTCATCATTGAAAAAGAGTATGAATGTGATTCTTCACTTTCGGTGCATTAATCCAGTATTTATACATAGTAATATTCAGTAAAATTAGTGTATTAACAAGTAAAATTTGACTAACATGGCAGCGAAAACGTTCTGTCTTCTAATCCTTGTAACTTTTCACCCAGGGGCTAAATAAGACATGGAACAAGCCATCGACATTGTTGAGTAAACAAATAGGCACATAAGTAACTTTTTAAATCTATGAATCAAATTAATCTTCCAATAATACGAATTCACAAGCTTCACGAAACTGGTGAAAACTACGTGCGACCGCATCAACCATTCATTCGTTTGACTGTAAACACCAAGTTCAGATCATGTGACCATTCATTCGATTCTTATCCAAATTGTCTATTACATCAGAAATATTCACAATTGAAACATTTTTTGAAAATATTTAGAAAACTTTGACTTAATCGAATCCCTTTGTGTGTTTAGAGCAAATTTAAATTGTCAAATAGCATCTCATGCATGAGGCAATAAATGTAAATAGTACAGAACATCATTTTAAAAAGGTTAAATGATATATTTTGGTCTTTACTGGGCTCCGCCATAATTCAGGTGCACTGAACGACAGCCAAATTAATATCAAGAATGGTACGAATCTGACTGAGAACGACAGTTTTCTAAGTATTTACATATCTTGGTGAAAATGCAAAGTCTGTGCACTGTTCAGAAAAACCTATTTTGCTGACACTGCGCAAGACTTGCATCGCCTTACCTTAATTTCTGGTCTCAGTTGCGTGTTTGTCAATTGTTTACACTCCATGTGGCTATGAGCATTTGCATACGATAACACCAATTAACGTACTGAAAAGCGGATCATATTGTCAAATATTTTGTTTCCTTTTATTACTTTTACTGATAGATTTTAATTATTTATTGTTCCTGGTTTGTAGAAAATTCTACAATAGAACACCCATTTGAAAATGTGAAGGCAGAAGAATCAGAAAGCATCCCGAAGAGGACACTAGTAGAGTAAATTAAAAACACAAAGTACAAACAGTGCAAAATCAATGTTTCTGTTAATGAGGCTAAGCCTCAGATGCAGCAGTATTGCAATCTCGTGATAACATTGTTTGTGTGCTACATCAGCAAGCCTGTAGTTTAATATTATACATTCTGCAAAGCTCTTTTTCTGAGTAACTAGTATAATCTAAAAAATACAGGGCTTCTGTTGGGCTAGTCGTTTTATAATCTTCTTCGGCAAAATTACTGCCTATACAGTTAAGAGAATTCTTTAGGCATAGTTTTTTTCCTTGCTGCCTATAGTTATTAGATAGCAGCAGACAAGTACTTGTTTCTGGCCGTTAGCCGTCGTCAGTACTACTCAGTGAACAAGGGACTGACTAACTAGTTTTCAGATATCATTGCTGTGATCGAAAATATATAAAACTATTTCAGAACTATAAAAATCACCAAGCTACAAACAACAACCCCGAATACTTGCCATTGCTATAGTGCCGTCTCCTCCGTAACTAGCTTTATACTAGCAATTAGCCTCTATATACATCAAAAAAGCCGTAATTTTCATATGAACAATCTTGATTTACATCCTTCATCATACCATGATATTATTTGCTTATATAATATTTGTGGTAAGGTTTTGCAATGATAATATAATAAATGCTTGCCTCACAGAATCATAAATGTAGCTTGCTTTTCACTGTTGATTTATCATTGAAATGTTAAATAGATTGAAAACCAACAAATGCGGCAGCAACATTTAGTTCATGCCCTTACGTTTTGATTTCCAGTGCGTTTATCGCAGAAACCATGCCAAAGCAAACCATCCAAGTCACCTGAACAGACATTGCAAGTTAGCTTGAGTCATCTAATTGGCTAATGCGGGGCTACTATCACGTGATAAAATAGACACATTTTGATTGGGTCAAGTTTTTCTCAAGGCTGGTGCTGTTTCAGGAAAATGGCTTTTTCTGAGCAGTGCGCAGACTTTAGCCAAGATAGGTTTTAATCTAGCTATTCAAGCTAGTATTTGAATTGATATTAGGCGGATTCTATTTCCACACGAAAAAGGTGTGGAAATAGCCAGAATAAAGTAATAGGCTATTTCCACGCTTGTAAAAGAATGTTTAGTGGCAGTGTTGATGACACTTCACCTTTTTCCGCATTCCATGAATGGCATGGAAACAAGACTGGTTGTGGTTAATGGCGTTAACGTAATGAATGGTGTGGAAATAGGAATAGCTGTTTTTAAAGTTTTAACATGGGTTTAATGGCGTTAATAAAGTTAACGCAACAAATAGCGTGGATATAAGACTCTAGTTGTATTTAATAGCGTTAACGTAATGAATGGTGTGGAAATAAGAATGCTTTGTGTTTTAACATGGCTTTAATGGGGTTCATATAGTTAACGTAAGAAATAGCATGGATATAAGACTTCAGTTGTATTTAATAGCGTTAACGTAATGAATGGTGTGGAAATAAGAATAATTGTGTTTTAACATGGCTTTAATGGGGTTCATGTAGTTAACGTAAGAAATAGCGTGGACATAAGACTTCAGTTGTATTTAATAGCGTTAACGTAATGAATGGTGTGGAAATAAGAATAATTGTGTTATAACATGGCTTTAATTGGGTTCATATAATTAACGTAAGAAAGAGCGTGGATATAAGACTTCAGTTGTATTTAATAGCGTTAACGTAATGAATGGTGTGGAAATAAGAATGATTTGTGTTTTAACATGGCTTTAATGGGGTTCATATAGTTATCGTAAGAAATAGCGTGGATATAAGACTTCAGTTGTATTTAATAGCGTCAACGTAATGAATGGTGTGGAAATAAGGATAATTGTGTTTTAACATGGGTTTAATGGCGTTAATAAAGTTAACGCAGCAAATAGCGTGGATATAAGACTCCAGTTGTATTTAATAGCGTTAACGTAATGAATGGTGTGGAAATAAGAATGATTTGTGTCTTAACATGGCTTTAATGGGGTTCACATAGTTAACGTAAGAAATAGCGTGGATATAAGACTTCAGTTGTATTTAATAGCGTTAACGTAATGAATGGTGTGGAAATAAGAATAATTGTGTTTTAACATGGCTGTAAAGGGGTTCATATAATAAACGTAAGAAATAGCGTGGATATAAGACTTCAGTTGTATTTAATAGCGTTAACGTAATGAATGGTGTGGAAATAAGAATGATTTGTGTTTTAACATGGCTTTAATGGGGTTCATATAGTTAACGTAAGAAATAGCGTGGATATAAGACTCCAGTTGTATTTAATAGCGTTAACGTAATGAATGGTGTGGAAATGAGGATAATTGTGTTTTAATGGGTTTAATGGCGTCAATATAGTTAACGCAATAAGTAGCGTGGATATAAGACTGCAGTCGTATTTAATAGCGTTAACGTAATGAATGGTGTGGAAATAAGGATAACTGTGTTTTAACATTGCTTAATGGGGTTCATATAGTTAACGTAAGAAATAGCGTGGATAAGAGACTTCAGTAATACTAAATATAGACTGTATATTTTTCCTCTAGTTTTTTTGAATCACTTCAATACATGTCTGAGTATGACATACTAAGATAAATACTGAATTGTATCCGTCCTTTCAGTGTGAGAGATATTTAAAGTCGAGAAAATGAAAAACCGGCTTTTTTCAAAATCTGAAAAATAGTGAAATCACACTTAGGTCAACCTAGATGGCTGTTACTAAATATAGACTGTATATTTTTTCATCTGGTTTTTTTGAAACACTTCAATACATGTCTGAGTATGACATACTAAGATAAATAGTGAATTGTATCCGTCCTTTCAGTGTGAGAGATATTTAAATCGAGAAAATGAAAAACTGATTTTTTTCAAAATCTGAAAAATAGTGAAATCACGTTTAGGTCAACCTAGATGGCTGTTACTAAATATAGACTGTATATTTATTCATATAGTTTTTTTAAATCACTTCAATGCATGTCTTAGTATGACATACTAAGATAAATAGTGAATTGTATCCGTCCTTTCAGTGTGAGAGACATTTAAAGTCGAGAAAATGAAAAGACGGCTAATTCAAAATCTGAGAAATGGTGAAATCACACTTAGGTCAACCAAGATGGCTGTTACTAAATATAGACTGTATATTCTTTCATCTGGTTTTTTTTAATCACTTCAATACATGTCTGAGTATGACATACTAAGATAAATAGTGAATTGTTTCCGTCCTTTCAGTATGAGAGACATTTAAATTCGAGAAAATGAAAAACCGGCTTTTTTCAAAATCTGAAAAATAGTGAAATCACGTTTAGGTCAACCTAGATGGCTGTTACTAAATATAGACTGTATATTTTTTCATCCAGTCTTTTTGAATCACTTCGATACATGTCTGAGTATGACATAATAAGATAAATAGTGATTCTTATCGCAATTTTAATGTGAGAGATATTTAATGTCGAGAAAGTGAAAAACCGGCTTTTCTCGATATCTATGAAAAGTGGTGAAATCACACTTACGTCAACCTAGATGGCTGTTACTAAATATAGACTGTATATTTTTTCATCTAGTTTTTCTATTCACTTTGATACATGCCGTAGAACTTTGTATAGGGACATTTATTGATCTACATGCCCTGTTTTAATTTCATAGTCTTCATAATAAAATAAAGTAAAAATCCTGCTTTTGAAATAGCCAAAATTCCTCTGAGACCTCATATAGTTAACTTTGTTTACATCCACTCAAGCTATCACGTTCATTATAATCACGCCGTTAAAGACAACCTTTCTTATATCCACTGTTGCTATTTATCACGTTTAAAACATTAACTCAATTAAAACTGTACGCTTCTCATTATTCACACGATTTTTTATTACGTTTAATAAAATTATCGCCATCAAAATACGACTATTCATTAATACAAAACTTTTCTGAAATCCACGCCACACGCCATTCTTTACGTTTATTTTCATCACGCCAGTAAAATTAACTTTCCTTATATCCACGCAACTCGTGGAATGCTGAAGTGTTTTATTTATATTCTAAACAATAGACTTTCGGATAACAATAGGAAATTTACATAGTGTTATAGTCACTGAAGCGCGAAATGCATACCAAGCATTCCTTTACTAGCGTGGAAATAGCCACTCCGTTGATATTATGAGTTTGTTGCTAAGCTTTTATCCTAAAGAAATATAAATATTCTGTCGGAAAAGGAATTCAATTCACAAGAAATCTTTTGGCGACATAATTCTAACTTTATTTACAGTTAAAGTCAAACTCAGCCAACATGTAAAGTTTCTAATATGGTAATACACAAACATTCATAAATAAATGAATCTTTCAAGTATAGTGCTTGTTGTACAACTTTTTATAGTCAAAATAAAGCAGCAGTGACATTTTTCAAAATGTAATAAACTTAATCAGGGTATTTTAAACTTTTGAAGCACTAAAAGACATAATATTAATTTATAATTAAGCAATTTAAGAGTCACTGTTGAGTACTATGTCGAATTCAACTGTAATGAATGCGCGACAATGTTTTGATTGACAGGTTTTCTAGCAGCATTTGCTAGCTAGACGAATAAATTGTACCCAAAACTAGGTCATACAGTAGAATCTGTCAAGAACTGTTCCGCCTTTAAGGGTATTTTGTCAATAACAGAAAGCAAAAATGAGTCCGAAAGTGGGAAAGCTATGATCAAGCTTTGCTAAATATTTGCCACTATTCACAGAATCTGCCAAAACCGGTAAAATAGTATGTCTCCTTAGCATACCGATATATCGTCGGATTCAATTGCATTAGTAGTTCGTATTTGTGTGAAGCAGAAGACATTAAGAATTTAGAATTACAGTCGTACAGCTGGTATAGAAAAAGTTGATAAAAACTGAAAATGTCGTTTCTTTGCTTTTATGAGGTCGCTGTACAACTTTTAGCAATATGCACAACGTATTTGTATTTTCCATTACATTCTAACCCTTCAAAGCCTTTTAAGTAAAATCATATTCTAATGTATCATATATGCCATTTGCTTTGACACCTTTCTTCAAACATATGAATGTTTTGACTGAACTTAACTTCTGCGTGAACAAACACGGCATGGTGTTTTGTTGAACAAAAATGGCTTCAATGAAAACCCATTTTTTAGGTCATGCACAAACCATACTATGTAAATGGCTTTGAGCAGCACTGATAAAGGCTAATGACCAGAAACAAGTACTTGGCTGCTGCCATGAGTATTCTTTTCACTACAACACAAGCTGCACCAACAAGACTTTATTGCAGTAGGAACTTTTGCATGTTATACGTTGAAGTTTTGCTCTATTATAGAACGGATTTAATAATAATTAGTAAATGTATACGTTAATACGTTTTGTGACTTTTGGTATAGTCCCGGGGTATAGTTGAAATTAAAATGTCTCAATTTTATTTTCATGAAATTCAAAACGACTTTTTTATATTCTATAACATATCCTGACATTGTTTTTTCAAATTTCGAGAGAATAATACTATCGATCTAAAATCATGAATTGTTTCGAATCACATTGCAGCAAAGGTGGCACGGCACTCATCAATTAACAACTCGTATAATAAAAAAGCTGGCCCCTGCTGCAAAATTTTGGAGTCTATATTGCGGGTTAAAAGCTGTTTTCAAGATCGCCAGTGCCTATTTTCACGCTGGCCGAGATTGAAAACTTACAAACTGAATCATATGTTTGTCATTATTTAATGATTTTATCGGTGAAAATTCGATAAATTGAGATTCAATTAAGTTAAATTACTTGTTTTTCATCAATTATAATATTTATATTGTTGTAACATTTCAATCTCAATTATGAAAAATTCAAATACATTTCGGTTAGTCTTTCACTTCCTGGACATGCTACTGCGCTAGAATAGTATATCTGTAACAAAACCACATCTGCTATGAACTCGTAGTTACAATTTGCATATTTAAACCTTATACCACAGAAACTTCATTAATTTTCTACAGAAATACCAAACATAATATTCTTATTATTCTTATCTTAATTGCTAAGCTTCAATCTGTTACTGAATATATCAGAAAACCTAAGAATTCCACTGTAAAGAGACGCAACTTATACGGTGACGTCATAATTACTGCAAAACGGCACGGTGTCAACTCTTTGAGCGGGCCGAGACTACCTAGAGAAATGATCTCGGTCTGATCAAAATAGTAGGCACGGTGTAGCCTCATTCCATCACGGCCCTCATTTCCGCACGGCGCTCCAGTGAGGGCCTAATAAAACCTTAACTTTTATTATTCCCTCACTGGAGCGCCGCGCGAAAATGAGGGCCGTGATGGAATGAGGATAGGCACGTTGCCGCTTTTCAATGTCTGAAAAAGCCGTTTAGACAGTGCTTTAGCTAGGCCCGTGCTCAAAACCACTTGACACCTTTGACGTGTTATTTGACGAGTACCGTGCCTATTTTCTGCAGTG
Source organism: Haliclystus octoradiatus (assembly GCA_916610825.1). Taxonomy (NCBI): domain Eukaryota; kingdom Metazoa; phylum Cnidaria; class Staurozoa; order Stauromedusae; family Haliclystidae; genus Haliclystus; species Haliclystus octoradiatus. The sequence goes on from OU744453.1 coordinate 6,201,265, forward strand.
TAAATGGCGCCTTTATTCGACTGATAACTGTGAGATTTGTACAGTATTCACTATTCAGCCTTGTCCAAACTGCGTAATCTTCTTGCTGATAATTTTATTAATTTTTAGTCCGTGTGCCATCATTCACTTCCTTGTCTCATCTGCTTCTCACGGGGCACAATGAAATTTTGCTCAAAACAAGTTGTTGTTTTATGCTACTGGGAACACATTACGCATGCCCGGGTTAGCAGAACAGAATTCAATTTAGGACAGAAAATTTTCTGCACATGACGGCTTGCATTTTTGATCACATTTTACTCATAATATGATTAGAATGAATGTTACACCATATCATATAACCGAGAGGTTATCTTTCAAATGGATTTACAAGGATAACAATAGCCTCGTAATTGCCATGGATACATGACACGAAAAATAGGCGAGAAATACAGAACTGTACACAGTTCAAGTAGAAAAAGTTACTCAAATAATTAGATTGCAGTTCAATTAAATTTTATTTATAGTAAATGTATTTTACAAATATTAAATTTAAGCTGATATATATGTAATATATATGGAGATAAAAGACATTGTGAATTAATCCATGTATAACTTGAATACATTCAAAAAATTATCTGCTTACAATGCAAACAGGGCCATGAAATTAGAGTTAAAATAGGAAAAAGTTTGTAACTTTGTAGCGATACTAATCTGTATTACGACCACGGAGAGCAAATTTACACAATAAGGCCGGAACATTTTAAGGGGAACATGTCCCTGGACCCCTTGGGAGAAGTGTCTTCGGCATGGGACTTAAGGATGTCAATTAAATCATTCTTTTCACTCTTCTCACTTTGCTAAACATTAGCGCAACATTTTTACATTTTCATTCGTTTTGTTATTCGTGTTTTAAACCCTAATCAAACGACGGCAATATTTCCGCGAAATGTAAATCCTTAGACATTCCTTGTCTTTCATAGCCCTTTCCCCATTTTGCCTGAAACCTTGAATCGGAATTTTATTTGTCGCATTGCGTTCGACGGTCATCAAATATTTTTAATGGAATTTTGTTTTCGAAGCTCTTCGTCATTTTTTTAAAAACATTTCATTTGAAATTTATCGAACCCTTTCAATGTTACAGATTTAAATTTCTTTTAACAGGACAAGGAAAAGGACACAATGATGTTAAACATTCAAGGATATGGAATAATAGTTCCACTTCTGAAATATATTTTATTTAAGTAGAACAAGCAAGGAATAAGTTTGATGAAAGTTTGAAAATATTAATTCATGCAAACATTAATCAAAAGTACCCAAAAGCAAAAAATCTAAAAACTGTAACAGACTAGAAAATAACAATAAACTTCAAGGGAAGATAGCTAATAAGATTTTATTCACTAGTTATTGTTCGCACACACAAGTAATCCTCTATATGCTGGACATAGAAACAGCATGCACCCTGATTTATTTGTGATAATGAAACATTAGGCTACATTTCGGTGGCCCTTGTTATCGGCTATTATTTCGGTGTAGGTCCGGATGTTATTAGTTGCCATGGAGGTGCTAGCAATCAAAAAGTACACATAATCATAATGAGATTCATAAAGCCAAAAGCTGATTGGCCATTATGAAATAGGTCTATTGTGATTTACATAATTCAATCTCCACGATTTTCATTATGACTCATCAATGCTCTAATATTAATTAGGCATATAGCTGATACAAAGTTCAAACTTCACTAAAAAGAGTTATAATCAATCTTTGCTTTGTCAAATAGATATTATGTTATAAGGTGACTTTCGTGCTACAGATCATACAAAGTTCAATAGCAAATATTTTATCTTAAACAGCTTATCAAAATTTCTATTACATAGAACTTAACCAATAGAGCACGTCTTAGTTCATAGGCTATGCATAGAATGATGTCCATAGAATTATGTAAAACTCTAATAATTAACATCCTCCGCTTCACAACCTCATTATGCTTACAAATCTGATAGGGTTAGGTCTACTTCGAATTTTAAAGGTAGACCATAAATCAGTTACAGCCCGAAATTACCTTGCTGACCAAGATTCGTAGCTCTGCAAAGGTCTACAGCTATATCAAAATGAGATCAATTTTCGCTTTGTTAATAGCTGTATACCTACAAAGTATATATACGCCATGTCAATCCTTTCCATCCTGTTCAACACATGTACCAGATGCAGGTAAAACTGAATAACAAATTTTATGAAATAGAAATATTTTTATTCAAGAGGCATATAACATACCATCGTTCTATGCTGCTGTGTTTCGTTTTTTATTGCAGATCTTCTTGTCCTAAAGCTCTATGGTCAATGGAGTGAATGTAGTGAAAGTTGCGGAGAAGGTACGAAGAGTAGACCTGGATTATGTCGTACAAGAACGATCACACACAACATGCTTTTTCGCAGCCGGTACTGTACATGTGACGCAGCGCAAGTATGCACTGGCACTGACTGTACAGGTAAGAATATTGATTACTTTACAAGGTCAATAACTTTTGCATTCTGTTGAGCTATTTTATATATTATAAATTATTTTACTAAATAATCGTGTTAATATTTTCAAGAACAATAATTGTATGGATCAAATTCAAATATAGTATATTTATCATTTATTCTATAATGAGATCGTGACGCAATGTGAGAGTGATTCATCCTTTATTTGAAAATCTCAGGCTAGATAAGGCTGAATACTTTCAATCTTATTTCTGTTCATTGTCGATCGCTGTGAGTGTTCTGCGATTGAAAAACTTAATTGTATAGATGTTACGCCCTTTACCAGCTTACATGCCCCCATTCTCACGACAAATATCGAAGTTGGTTGGTGCTTTGAAATGTATATCACGCAATTTTGCAGCTCTTGGCAGTGGCACATGATAAACTTCGAGAATAATTTATCCAAATTGTCATTTCGATGAGCAATAATTCAAACATTCAAGCGACATTCGTTTTAGTTATCTGATATTATAGTTGAATTTTCTACAAAATCTTATTGATATTTCCAAAAATATATGGATTGAGCTACATTATAGCCTATCCATCAATTACTATCAATTACAACAATGCCTAGGCGGCAGGCCAAGTGACTTTTATTTTCAAACAGTACATTAAATATGAATTTCATCAATCTTGGTGATTTTTCAAATCGAGTGTCGACCAATCTTAAGAAAGCTAAAATTTTTATCAAATCCACTAATGTTAAGGAAATAAAGCTCACTTTGTCAACTCTTTGCCACACAATAAAATATCCACGATGATGTTGATGACATTTTTGAGGTACTTCGAAGTTTATTTCTTCATACGGAAACTAGATCCAAAATCTTGAGGGTGTCAAAATCAAAATTTATTTGATTATAGATTTATAGATTTCCGACATCAGTAATATATGGAATATTTCACAGACGTTAGCAGGATAAAAAATAATTTGGTGGAACTTGACGTATTGTGTTTGATTTGGGTTAAAAAAATAAAATTATATTTGTTTTGATAAAGTTGGTGCCATATCGTTGAATTATAAAATAATTGATGTTGAATTTGAATGAATTGCAAGATTCTGGATGAATTCCATTTTCTTTTCAAATTAGTCAGGTGATAGGTAAGGTTAAATGCTATTATTCAGTGTCGAACGTGTGGTGGTGTTGAAAAGGGGTTTAATACCTCCATTGTGAATCTCGATGGTATCCATGGAATTTCATTTATCTTTAATTAAATAATGTATCTCACATAAATTTAACAAATTTAACAAAGCAAACAATTTCTTCAACGGATAAATAAGTAAAGGATCAATAAAGTCAACATTTTTTCTAGTTATCAAATATTATAGATAATGAAGTTTCTACATAATCCTATTGATGATTTGAAAACTAATAAGGATAAAATGTATCTTACATTTATACACGAGAAAGTGAATCAATTTTATTGCAATTATTCAAAGTAGATAACGTCAAGATATCATATTTCATTATTGCTATAGTTTGTCGGATATAGAAGCTTCACTGCATAATATCCAACCTGCATGGAGAGTTCTACTACTAAGTGTAATTTCTAAATTCATTCAAATTTGAGTTGTATTGGACCAGTATATTCTACACCAACCCTGGCTGTACCCACCTACAACTCCTCCACTCACAACGACTGGTTAATGATCTTTCTAAAACCTCCTTTGCTTGTGCGCTGTACAGTGTAAATGTGTAATATTATTGAAATTAAGAAAGTAGATTCCCAATCCACTTCTAAATCAACGATTTATGGATGGTTAGACCCCTATATAAGTTAGATATTTTTTGAAACTTGAATTCATACTTATCAGAACATATATAGTCAAATGTCTTCACACACTGACTTGCAACATTCAAATGAAATACGATAGCTTCTTATATAGCAGTTAAAATCAGTATATTTCTATAACGTATCAGTTGCTTGTCCATTTCGTTTTATCTAATTATCTTTAATAATCACTTGAAAAATAAGCGAGTCATGATTGGTGGATCTGTACCACGTGATTTGCAGTTACGTCAAGATAACTCACGACATTCCATATTAACCCTGAAAGTATATGGTTTCTCTTGAAATGAGTGGTATAGACCTATACTAGTTGCACGGTATTAACCAAACAGCCGGCTGAACACCTATTTTGAAAATGGCGAGGAGCTGAAACAAATTGAATTACATATATATCAGCTTTAATTTAATTTTTGTAAAAATAAAATTACTATAAATAAAATTTAATTGAAATTTTCAAGAGCATTTTACTTTTTACAATCAGGAAAGATATTAAACGATTACTAAATGTCCAACTTCATCAACACGGAAGCTCCCGAGCGGCCGTTATAAAATATGTTGTGAAACTTTTTGGCGCCTCTATTCTGCGATTGTAATTGGGTGTGATTCTTTATATATACACGTTTTCAATCTATCAAAAATACGTAGGATAAAAGAGCCGTAATTTGGTGACATAGTCGGCACTTGTAAACACATAAAAATAGCTTGATAAAAATGATTTGGACCCTAACACGACTTTGACGAACGTTATGTCTACTTTCCAGAGTCACTACAGACGTCCATGACAGTCAATGTTTCCTGGGGGAAAATCCCTTAATAATTTCATATTGTATAATTATATTTACATTTATTGCTCCTTATCTTTGTGTATAATTATAATATTATCCAACCTATGAAATTCTCAATCAACATCAAATTCAATTTTTTAACATAAATATTTTTTTTTTGGACTAGATCTATGAATATATCCTTTACATTAAATGAGTGAAATGAATAGAGAAAATACTTTTCTGCTATTTTGTTATAACTCTAATTGTTTTATTGATTATATTCCTAGTTTGCACATCCACAACATGCGGCGACTACGGAGAATGTTCTGAAAGTACGACTTCAGCAAACGGATACGAATGCACATGTTCACAAGGATACATTGGTGGAGATTGTGAAACAGGTAAAACAAAAATGAAACTGTATGTGTCATTTATTCATCTATTAGCGAATTTACAGCACCTTTTTCTCGAAAGATGGATTGTAGCGCAACCATGTAATGAATAATTGTACATGGAAAGATATTAAAGCAAATAAATTTCTATTAATTTAGACTCAAAACAATATCTATAGACGAAGCAAATACAACATTAAAGGTCGTGCCTGATTGCTGTATTTACACAGAAATTCTGCATAAAGTGATGTAGCTATTACACGATTTGAATAGTACAAATCAACCAACAATCAACAAATTGAAGACTTGAAAAAATATACAAACATTTCTATTAACCAACATTCGGATCAATGGGTGAATATCATCTGCCGGTGTTTGTATGCTTTGGAAAATAGCAATATAAAAAGAAGTACGACTAGTTTCTTTGCGGACTCGATATTGTATATTTAAATAATTACTAAATTTGTTGAAGTCATCCAATAAATAGGACTACAAGTTTTCAGCAACACATTTGATAATTCAACATAATCTTACATCTACCTCATCTACGAAGGGTCCAAATAATTCCAGAGATTATAATAATAACCTCACACACCCTTAGCTTGAAAATTGGAATAATATATTTCATTTTCCTTGTTTCATTATGATTTTTAATTTATTTGATATTTAAGTATTTGACACATTATTATTTCTCGAATTCCAGAAATACGTTTAGTCATTTCAATATTTTGTTGTTTTGTGTACACTAATTACCGAAGTTAACATAGGACAATCACATTTTTATTTCAATAGATCCTTGTTCGTCTGCTCCTTGTCAGAATGGTGGAGATTGCGTTCCTAGTACAGGGGCTTCACCTTGGTACACCTGTAATTGTATTGATGGTCATACCGGAGATGTTTGCGAATTAGGTAAAATGATAGAAATAATGATTACTTAATATTAATACTTAAAAGATGACAAAAAATCTGTTCTTTTAATGCTTTGGTTATGTAATACAAAGTAGCTATCAATACTTAAATTAAATGATTATGTCAGCTCAATCTCACTGTCTGCCGTGAGGACGTGTTTCTATCTATGAGAACCATTACCTTATAGCCATGTGATATTAATGTGACTCATTAAGCTCAAAAATGAATGATATTAAATAACAGTAGTGGCCACATAGACATCAACAGGGCACAAGTTTGTACTGGGTTTTTCTTTGTGTACGTTTGCAAAACAGACCATGCAGTGAAGCTAGACTACTTTAACAAAATCATAATTTAAAAAAAATGATTGTTACTTGAATTGATGCACATTTGATGCCGACGCAACAAAAAAACAGTAGGTTTTATATTTCTGTCAAGCTGTCCAGCCTACCATTCCATATTCAAACAAAAATAAAATATAAGATGATTTAAATCGCATGTACCTCACTACTGCTCCTCTACACAGCAAAATTACTGATTCCTTTCACAATAATATTTGAGGATATTTTATCTTATCATGGAAATGTTTTTTTCTGGAAAAGAATATTTCATTTTTCCATATATTGAAAATGATATTCTTGAAAATATCATTTGAGGATAATTATTCTTGCCGGGAGAGAAAAAACTAGAATATATATAATTGTTGAAAAGGTTCTGGGTTGTGATGTATTCTCATGTGAAGAACCATTATAATTTATAGCTCATTGGCCTCCTCAATGAAATATTCAAAACCAAACAGAATGCTTCTTCACAGTTCTCAATCTAATCCAATAAACAGCCTTTATAAGAAGTAGCTTAACAAAATCACAGTCTGGTTTATGTAATCCATCTTTGAAATTAAAAAGCAGGATATAATTATGTCATATGATACAATTTCTGCATATATTCTTGTAACATTCTATTTCATAATATGTTTGACAGCACACTACAGCTAAGTAACATAATAATCGAAATAAAAAATAATTGCATGAAAAAAATTTGAAAGGAATGTTTTTTTATAATTGAAGTATACGTATATATATATATATATATATATATATATGGTTTTACATCAACAGCTATTTATAATAATAATAATGACAATATTATCAAAACTATATACAACATCAACACAGCAAATAAAAATCATAAACCTTATTAATGTATATTTAATCATTAATCTCACACAAACTATATTCAAATATCTCTACATCAAATCATATGCCTCTCACAATCGTCGACCTGTAAAATATTCTCTCTAATTCTATATTACATCTGGAATCAATTAGAAGCAGTTATTATTAACCAAATTTAGCAGCAATATTTCATCAATCATATATAACATAATAATGTTACGATTCAACAAGACATGCTGTCCAAATTTAATTGCAAGGTTTCATCATTCTTCTATGACAATAGCGTTACCATTAGACAGTACAAGCCATCCAAACTTAAATGGCCAAGTACTAAATTAAGTTCATCTTCACGGAAATCTTGTAGCCTTAAATAAACTATCAATTCCACTTAGACAACATTAATCTTCAATTCTTCAAGGTAGATTGTAAAATAAGGAGAGATTAAAATATATGTTACTGATATTTCCCACAGACTAATGACTAGGAATAACAGTTAAGATTATTTATTATGAAAATAATCAAAGTCTTACATCGGATATATTAAATTTTGCTTTATGTCATCTAGCCCTTTCAATTAAAGCTAAATATGTTCTTGAAGTTTGGCTGCAGAAGAAATAAAGTATAAAAGTATATGTAGCACTTACAAAATAAATAAAAGTAATTTAGACTGTGTCGCCCTACCGAAGGAACCCGCATCACTCCCAAATTTCTAGAGGACTGCCATTTTTCGATCAGAGCAATAATATTGAACGCTACTTTTGGATCTCGTGCACGAGACTGCAGATCAATCTCATTAGATGTCATGGCAGATAGGTTTCGATTGACAATGCACAACAATGCTCCGCAGCTACACACAATCTAATTCTCTCCAAACCATCCCATACGCCATCCTCAGATCGTACACATTTGATGTTTCAGATAATTCCAAGGCTGATTTGGCCTTCGGGGGAATTAAAACACAGTGGAACATTCAACATAATCTTACATCTACCTCATCTACGAAGGGTCCAAATAATTCCAGAGATTATAATAATAACCTCACACACCCTTAGCCTCAAAATTGGAATAATATATTTCATTTTCCTTGTTTCATTATGATTTTTAATTTATTTGATATTTAAGTATTTGACACATTATTATTTCTCGAATTCAAGAAATACGTTTAGTCATTTCAATATTTTGTTGTTTTGTGTACACTAATTACCGAAGTTAACATAGGACAATCACATTTTTATTTCAATAGATCCTTGTTCGTCTGCTCCTTGTCAGAATGGTGGAGATTGCGTTCCTAATACAGGGGCTTCACCTTGGCACACCTGTAATTGTATTGATGGACATACCGGAGATTTTTGCGAATTAGGTAAAATGATAGAAATAATGATTACTTAATATTAATACTTAAAAGATGACAAAAAATCTGTTCTTTTAATGCTTTGGTTATGTAATACAAAATAGCTATCAATACTTAAATTAAATGATTATGTCAGCTCAATCTCACTGTCTGCCGTGAGAACGTGTTTCTATCTATGAGAACCATTAGCTTATAGCCATGTGATATTAATGTGACTCATTAAGCTCGAAAATGAATGATATTAAATAACAGTAGTGGCCACATAGACATCAATAGGGCACAAGTTTGTAATGGGTTTTTAATTGTGTACGTTTGCGAAACAGACCATGCAGTGAATCTAGACTATTTTAACAAAATCATAATTTAAAAAAAGTGATTGTTGCTTGAATTGATTACACATTTGATGCCGACGCAACAAAAAAACAGTAGGTTTTATATTTCTGTCAAGCTGTCCAGCCTACCATTCCATATTCAAACAAAAATAAAATATAAGATGATTTAAATCGCATGTACCTCACTACTGCTCCGCTACACAGCAAAATTACTGATTCCTTTCACAATAATATTTGCGGATATTTTATCTTATCATGAAAATGTTTTTTTCTGGAAAAGAATATTTCATTTTTCTATATATTGAAAATAGTATTCTTGAAAATATCATTTGAGGATAATTATTCTTGCCAGGATAGAAAAAACTAGAATATATATAATTGTTGAAAAGGTTCTGGGTTGTTATATGTATTCTCATGTGAAGAACCATTATAATTTATAGCTCATTGGCCTCCTCAATGAAATATTCAAAGCCAAACAGAATGCTTCTTCACAGTTCTCAATCTAATCCAATAAACAGCCTTTATAAGAAGTAGCTTAACAAAATCACAGTCTGGTTTATGTAATCCATCTTTGAAATTAAAAAGCAGGATATAATTATGTCATATGATACAATTTCTGCATATATTCTTGTAACATTCTATTTCATAATATGTTTGAGTGCACACTAGCTAGGTAACATAATAATCGAAATAAAAAATAATTGCATGAAAAAAATTTGAAGGGAATGTTTTTTTATAATTCAAGTATACGTATATATATAAGTAGATATATATATATATATATATATATATATATATATATATATATATATATATATATGGTTTTACATCAACAGCTATTTATAATAATAATAATGACAATATTATCAAAACTATATACAACATCAACACAGCAAATAAAAATCATAAACCTTATTAATGTATATATAATCATTAATCTCACACAAACTATATTCAAATATCTCTACATCAAATCATATGCCTCTCACAATCGTCGACCTGTAAAATATTCTCTCTAATTCTATATTACATCTGGAATCAATTAGAAGCAGTTATTATTAACCAAATTTAGCAGCAATATTTCATCAATCATATATAACATAATAATGTTACGATTCAACAAGACATGCTGTCCAAATTTAATTGCAAGGTTTCATCATTCTTCTATGACAATAGCGTTACCATTAGACAGTACAAGCCATCCAAACTTAAATGGCCAAGTACTAAATTAAGTTCATCTTCACGGAAATCTTGTAGCCGTAAATAAACTATCAATTCCACTTAGACAACATTAATCTTCAATTCTTCAAGGTAGATTGTAAAATAAGGAGAGATTAAAATATATATTACTGATATTTCCCACAGACTAATGACTACGAATAACAGTTAAGATTATTTATTATGAAAATAATCAAAGTCTTACATCGGATATATTAAATTTTGCTTTATGTCATCTAGCCCTTTCAATTAAAGCTAAATATGTTCTTGAAGTTTGGCTGCAGAAGAAATAAAGTATAAAAGTATATGTAGCACTTACAAAATAAATAAAAGTAATTTAGACTGTGTCGCCCTACCGAAGGAACCCGCATCACTCCCAAATTTGTAGAGGACTGCCATTTTTCGATCAGAGCAATAATATTGAACGCTACTTTTGGATCTCGTGCACGAGACTGCAGATCAATCTCATTAGATGTCATGGCAGATAGGTTTCGATTGACAATGCACAACAATGCTCCGCAGCTACACACAATCTAATTCTCTCCAAACCATCCCATACGCCATCCTCAGATCGTACACATTTGATGTTTCAGATAATTCCAAGGCTGATTTGGCCTTCGGAGGAATTAAAACACAGTGGAACATTCAACATAATCCTACATCTACCTCATCTACGAAGGGTCCAAATAATTCCAGAGATTATAATAATAACCTCACACACCCTTAGCTTGAAAATTGGAATAATATATTTCATTTTCCTTGTTTCATTATGATTTTTAATTTATTTGATATTTAAGTATTTGACACATTATTATTTCTCGAATTCAAGAAATACGTTTAGTCATTTCAATATTTTGTTGTTTTGTGTACACTAATTACCGAAGTTAACATAGGACAATCACATTTTTATTTCAATAGATCCTTGTTCGTCTGCTCCTTGTCAGAATGGTGGAGATTGCGTTCCTAATACAGGGGCTTCACCTTGGCACACCTGTAATTGTATTGATGGACATACCGGAGATTTTTGCGAATTAGGTAAAATGATAGAAATAATGATTACTTAATATTAATACTTAAAAGATGACAAAAAATCTGTTCTTTTAATGCTTTGGTTATATAATTAAAGCTAAATATGTTCTTGAAGTTTGGCTGCAGAAGAAATAAAGTATAAAAGTATATGTAGCACTTACAAAATAAATAAAAGTAATTTAGACTGTGTCGCCCTACCGAAGGAACCCGCATTACTCCCAAATTTCTAGAGGACTGCCATTTTTCGATCAGAGCAATAATATTGAACGCTACTTTTGGATCTCGTGCACGAGACTGCAGATCAATCTCATTAGATGTCATGGCAGATAGGTTTCGATTGACAATGCACAACAATGCTCCGCAGCTACACACAATCTAATTCTCTCCAAACCATCCCATACGCCATCCTCAGATCGTACACATTTGATGTTTCAGATAATTCCAAGGCTGATTTGGCCTTCGGGGGAATTAAAACACAGTGGAACATTCAACATAATCTTACATCTACCTCATCTACGAAGGGTCCAAATAATTCCAGAGATTATAATAATAACCTCACACACCCTTAGCTTGAAAATTGGAATAATATATTTCATTTTCCTTGTTTCATTATGATTTTTAATTTATTTGATATTTAAGTATTTGACACATTATTATTTCTCGAATTCAAGAAATACGTTTAGTCATTTCAATATTTTGTTGTTTTGTGTACACTAATTACCGAAGTTAACATAGGACAATCACATTTTTATTTCAATAGATCCTTGTTCGTCTGCTCCTTGTCAGAATGGTGGGGATTGCGTTCCTAATACAGGGGCTTCACCTTGGCACACCTGTAATTGTATTGATGGACATACCGGAGATTTTTGCGAATTAGGTAAAATGATAGAAATAATGATTACTTAATATTAATACTTAAAAGATGACAAAAAATCTGTTCTTTTAATGCTTTGGTTATGTAATACAAAATAGCTATCAATACTTAAATTAAATGATTATGTCAGCTCAATCTCACTGTCTGCCGTGAGAACGTGTTTCTATCTATGAGAACCATTAGCTTATAGCCATGTGATATTAATGTGACTCATTAAGCTCGAAAATGAATGATATTAAATAACAGTAGTGGCCACATAGACATCAATAGGGCACAAGTTTGTACTGGGTTTTTATTTGTGTACGTTTGCGAAACAGACCATGCAGTGAATCTAGACTATTTTAACAAAATCATAATTTAAAAAAAGTGATTGTTGCTTGAATTGATTACACATTTGATGCCGACGCAACAAAAAAACAGTAGGTTTTATATTTCTGTCAAGCTGTCCAGCCTACCATTCCATATTCAAACAAAAATAAAATATAAGATGATTTAAATCGCATGTAACTCACTACTGCTCCGCTACACAGCAAAATTACTGATTCCTTTCACAATAATATTTGCGGATATTTTATCTTATCATGGAAATGTTTTTTTCTGGAAAAGAATATTTCATTTTTCCATATATTGAAAATAGTATTCTTGAAAATATCATTTGAGGATAATTATTCTTGCCGGGATAGAAAAAACTAGAATATATATAATTGTTGAAAAGGTTCTGGGTTGTTATATGTATTCTCATGTGAAGAACCATTATAATTTATAGCTCATTGGCCTCCTCAATGAAATATTCAAAGCCAAACAGAATGCTTCTTCACAGTTCTCAATCTAATCCAATAAACAGCCTTTATAAGAAGTAGCTTAACAAAATCACAGTCTGGTTTATGTAATCCATCTTTGAAATTAAAAAGCAGGATATAATTATGTCATATGATACAATTTCTGCATATATTCTTGTAACATTCTATTTCATAATATGTTTGACAGCACACTAGCTAGGTAACATAATAATCGAAATAAAAAATAATTGCATGAAAAAAATTTGAAGGGAATGTTTTTTTATAATTCAAGTATACGTATATATATATATATATATATATATATATATATATATATATATATATATATATATATATATGGTTTTACATCAACAGCTATTTATAATAATAATAATGACAATATTATCAAAACTATATACAACATCAACACAGCAAATAAAAATCATAAACCTTATTAATGTATATATAATCATTAATCTCACACAAACTATATTCAAATATCTCTACATCAAATCATATGCCTCTCACAATCGTCGACCTGTAAAATATTCTCTCTAATTCTATATTACATCTGGAATCAATTAGAAGCAGTTGTTATTAACCAAATTTAGCAGAAATATTTCATCAATCATATATAACCTAATAATGTTACGATTCAACAAGACATGCTGTCCAAATTTAATTGCAAGGTTTCATCATTCTTCTATGACAATAGCGTTACCATTAGACAGTACAAGCCATCCAAACTTAAATGGCCAAAAACTAAATTAAGTTCATCTTCACGGAAATCTTGTAGCCGTAAATAAACTATCAATTCCACTTAGACAACATTAATCTTCAATTCTTCAAGGTAGATTGTAAAATAAGGAGAGATTAAAATATATATTACTGATATTTCCCACAGACTAATGACTAGGAATAACAGTTAAGATTATTTATTATGAAAATAATCAAAGTCTTACATCGGATATATTAAATTTTGCTTTATGTCATCTAGCCCTTTCAATTAAAGCTAAATATGTTCTTGAAGTTTGGCTGCAGAAGAAATAAAGTATAAAAGTATATGTAGCACTTACAAAATAAATAAAAGTAATTTAGACTGTGTCGCCCTACCGAAGGAACCCGCATTGCTCCCAAATTTCTAGAGGACTTCCATTTTTCGATCAGAGCAATAATATTGAACGCTACTTTTGGATCTCGTGCACGAGACTGCAGATCAATCCCATTAGATGTCATGGCAGATAGGTTTTGATTGACAATGCACAACAATGCTCCGCAGCTACACACAATCTAATTCTCTCCAAACCATCCCATACGCCATCCTCAGATCGTACCCATTTGATGTTTCAGATAATGCCAAGGCTGATTTGGCCTTCGGGGGAATCAAAACACAGTGGAACATTCAACATAATCTTACATCTACCTTGTCTATGAAGGGTCCAAATAATTCCAGAGATTATAATAATAATCACACATACCCTTAGCTTGAAAATTGGAATAATATATTTCATTTTCCTTGTTTCATTATAATTTTTAATTTATTTGATATCTAAGTATTTGACATATTATTATTTCTCGAATTCAAGAAATACGTTTAGTCATTTCAATATTTTGTTGTTTTGTGTACACTAATTACCGAAGTTAACATAGGACAATCACATTTTTATTTCAATAGATCCTTGTTCGTCTGCTCCTTGTCAGAATGGTGGAGGTTGCCTGCCTAGTACAGGGGCTTCACCTTGGTACACCTGTGATTGTATTGATGGACATACCGGAGGAGATTGCGAATTAGGTAAAATGATAGAAATAATGATTACTTAATATTAATACTTAAAAGATGACCAAAAAATCTGTTCTTTTAATGCTTTGGTTATGTAATACAAAATAGCTATCAATACTTAAATTAAATGATTATGTCAGCTCAATCTCACTGTCTGCCGTGAGAACGTGTTTCTATCTATGAGAACCATTAGCTTATAGCCATGTGAAATTAATGTGACTCATTAAGCTCGAAAATGAATGATATTAAATAACAGTAGTGGCCACATACACATCAATAGGGCACAAGTTTGTACTGGGTTTTTATTTGTGTACGTTTGCGAAACAGACCATGCAGTAAATCTAGACTATTTTAACAAAATCATAATTTAAAAAAAGTGATTGTTGCTTGAATTGATTACACATTTGATGCCGACGCAACAAAAAAACAGTAGGTTTTATATTTCTGTCAAGCTGTTCAGCCTACCATTCCATATTCAAACAAAAATAAAATAGAAGATGATTTAAATCGCATGTACCTCACAACTGCTCCGCTACACAGCAAAATTACTGATTCCTTTCACAATAATATTTGAGGATATTTTATCTTATCATGGATATGTTTTTTTCTGTAAAAGAATATTTCATTTTTCCATATATTGAAAATAATATTCTTGAAAATATCATTTGAGGATAATTATTCTTGCCGGGAGAGAAAAAACTAGAATATATTTAATTGTTGAAAAGGTTCTGGGCTCTGATGTATTCTCATGTGAAGAACCATTATAATTTATAGCTCATTGGCCTCCTCAATGAAATATTCAAAACCAAACAGATTGTTTCTTCACAGTTCTCAATCTAATCCAATAAACAGCATTTATAAGAAGTAGCTTAACAAAATCACAGTCTGGTTTATGTAATCCATCTTTGAAATTAAAAAGCAGGATATAATTATGTCATATGATACAATTTCTGCATATATTCTTGTAACATTCTATTTCATAATATGTTTGACAGCACACTAGCTAGGTAACATAATAATCGAAATAATAAATAATTGCATGAAAAAAATTTGAAGGGAATGTTTTTTTATAATTGAAGTATACGTATATATATATATATATATATGGTTTTACATCAACAGCTATTTATAATAATAATAATGACAATATTATCAAAACTATATACAACATCAACACAGCAAATAAAAATCATAAACCTTATTAATGTATATATAATCATTAATCTCACACAAACTATATTAAAATATCTCTACATCAAATCATATGCCTCTCACAATCGTCGACCTGTAAAATATTCTCTCTAATTTTATATTACACCTGGAATCAATTAGAAGCAGTTGTTATTAACCAAATTTAGCAGCAATATTTCATCAATCATATATAACATAATAATGTTACGATTCAACAAGATATGCTGTCCAAATTTAATTGCAAGGTTTCATCATTCTTCTATGACAATAGCGTTACCATTAGACAGTACAAGCCATCCAAACTTAAATGGCCAAGTACTAAATTAAGTTCCTCTTCACGGAAATCTTGTAGCCGTAAATAAACTATCAATTCCACTTAGACAACATTAATCTTCAATTCTTCATGGTAGATTGTAAAATAAGGAGAGATAAAAATATATGTTACTGATATTTCCCACAGACTAATGACTAGGAATAACAGTTAAGATTATTTATTATGAAAATAATCAAAGTCTTACATCGGATATATTAAATTTTGCTTTATGTCATCTAGCCCTTTCAATTAAAGCTAAATATGTTCTTGAAGTTTGGCTGCAGAAGAAATAAAGTATAAAAGTATATGTAGCCCTTACAAAATAAATAAAAGTAATTTAGACTGTGTCGCCCTACCGAAGGAACCCGCATTGCTCCCAAATTTCTAGAGGACTTCCATTTTTCGATCAGAGCAATAATATTGAACACTACTTTTGGATCTCGTGCACGAGACTGCAGATCAATCCCAATAGATGTCATGGCAGATAGGTTTCGATTGACAATGCACAACAATGCTCCGCAGCTACACACAATCTAATTCTCTCCAAACCATCCCATACGCCATCCTCAGATCGTACCCATTTGATGTTTCAGATAATGCCAAGGCTGATTTGGCCTTCGGGGGAATTAAAACACAGTGGAACATTCAACATAATCTTACATCTACCTCGTCTACGAAGGGTCCAAATAATTCCAGAGATTATAATAATAATCACACATACCCTTAGCTTGAAAATTGGAATAATATATTTCATTTTCCTTGTTTCATTATAATTTTTAATTTATTTGATATCTAAGTATTTGACACATTATTATTTCTCGAATTCAAGAAATACGTTTAGTCATTTCAATATTTTGTTGTTTTGTGTACACTAATTTCCGAAATTAACATAGGACAATCACATTTTTATTTCAATAGATCCTTGTTCGTCTGCTCCTTGTCAGAATGGTGGAGGTTGCCTGCCTAGTACAGGGGCTTCACCTTGGTACACCTGTGATTGTATTGATGGACATACCGGAGGAGATTGCGAATTAGGTAAAATGATAGAAATAATGATTACTTAATATTAATACTTAAAAGATGACAAAAAATCTGTTCTTTTAATGCTTTGGTTATGTAATACAAAGTCGCTATCAATACTCAAATTAAATGATTATGTCAGCTCAATCTCACTGTCTGCCGTGAGAACGTGTTCCTATCTATGAGAACCATTACCTTATAGCCATGTGATATTAATGTGACTCATTAAGCTCCAAAATGAATGATATTAAATAACAGTAATGGCCACATAGACATCAACAGGGCACAAGCTTGTACTGGGTTTTTCTTTGTGTACGTTTGCGAAACAGACCATGCAGTGAATCTAGACTACTTTAACAAAATCATAATTTAAAAAAAGTGATTGTTGCTTGAATTGATTACACATTTGATGCCGACGCAACAGAAAAACAGTAGGTTTTATATTTCTGTCAAGCTGTCCAGCCTACCATTCCATATTCAAACAAAAATAAAATATAAGATGATTTAAATCGCATGTACCTCACAACTGCTCCGCTACACAGCAAAATTACTGATTCCTCTCACAATAATATTTGAGGATATTTTATTTTATCATGGAAATGTTTTTTTCTGGAAAAGTATATTTCATTTTCCATATATTGAAAATAATATTCTTGAAAATATCATTTAAGGATAATTATTCTTGCCGGGAGATAAAAAACTAGAATATTTATAATTGTTGAAAAGGTTGTGGGTTGTGATGTATTCTCATGTGAAGAACCATTATAATTTATAGCTCATTGGCCTCCTCAATGAAATATTCAAAACCAAACAGAATACTTCTTCACAGTTCTCAATCTAATCCAATAAACAGCATTTATAAGAAGTAGCTTAACAAAATCACAATCTGGTTTATGTAATCCATCTTTGAAATTAAAAAGCAGGATATAATTATGTCATATGCCATATGTCATAATTCACTGCCATGTAGCAGAACTTCGTCTGTTGAACTTTCAGCTTACAATTTTCGTTTCGCTGACCACTCCTTAATTACTTCATTTTTCGAGAATATCGATTGGTCAATAATATTTTTCCATTGTTCGACCATTGTCCAGTTCTGGACTGCCTTTATCGCTGTCTACACTATTATTTTAAGTAACTTTATCCCTCTCACTACGCAAAGCTGCGTGCATTCATGGTCACCCAAAATCAAGGCTCAAAATAAAGAAACCAGAAGTCTGTACTGTCTTTATAAAAGTACTGGTGATGTTAAATCTAAAGCAATATGGAGGCAATCGCAAGGTTTACTTCGTAAACTAATTCGAAATTATATGAGATCTAAAGAGAACAGTTTTATTTCTAAATTCTTCTCTTCTAAATCTTTCTGGTCATTTTTCAAGTCTCGATTCAGTAACCGTCAACGCATACCACCATTTCATGGCCCAGGATCAATTATTGCTGAAACTGACAGTGACATTGCCCATTTATTAAACAGTCGATTTGTCTCTGTTTTTACAGAAGACAACAATACACCCTTAATATTACCACTTCAAGTTGTTAAAACCAGCCTAGAGTTTGTTGATTTCAGCCTGGCCAAGATAAAATATAATGTCATCAAACTACAGCCCAAGCTATCATCTGGAACAGACTTAATCCCGGCTGTATTCATCAAGCGATATATAGAATATTTGTGCTATCCACTATATGTACTTTTCAATGTTTCATTTGAGACGTCACAGTTACCGATGGATTGGCTATCTGCTGATATCATGCCGATTTCTAAAACACCTAGTCCAAGCACAAATTTCACTCTATACACAAATTCACTCTAAGCACAAATTAGCTTTACATTAAATGTTTGTCGACTAATGGTTCGTATTATTAAAGAAGCGATTGTCGATCATCTACGTGATAACGGATTAATATCTTGTTTTCAACATGGATTTATGTCACTGCGATCCACTGTGACGCAATTAGTAGAAACAATTAATGTATGGTCTACTCTTGTCGATCGTCAGCATTCTGTTGATGTTATTTATTTAGATTGTGCAAAAGCATTTAACACTGTTTCACATTCTAAACTGCTGCAAAAATAAAATCTCATGGCATTAAAGGTAAATTATATGACTGGATAGAAGGATTCCTCACTAACAGGCGTCAAAGAACCGTTGTCAATGGAAACCATTCAAACTGGTCTGACGTAAAGTCAGGTGTACCCCAAGGCTCTGCACTAGGGCCAGTATTATTTTTGATATAAATTAATGACATTGTTGATATAATAAAACACAGCAGTATCAGATTATATGCAGACGATTATAAGCTGTTCTTTACGTGTGACTCAAATGCTGATCATATTGCCTTGCAAGCTGACTTAGACAACATGTTGCAGTGGGCCACTCATAACCAGCTAACAATGGCATGCCATAAATACGAAGTATTACATTTGGGAAAAAATAATCCTAAGCAAAATTATCGTATTGGAGAAGTAGATTTAGAATCTGTTGATAAAATCAGAGATCTAGGTGTTTTAATGACATCAACGTTAAATTTTTCTACACATATAACAAAAATTGTAAAAAAAGCAGCTATTCATAGTAGAATGATTAATCGTGTATTTTATAGCAGAGATTGTTTATTTAAAATCAAACTATTTATGACGTATGTGCGTCCCATCATTGAATATGCCAGTGAGGTCTGGTCACCAATTTTGATAAAAGATATCAAATTGCTAGAATCTGTGCAACGACGATTTTCAAAAACACTGCTGTATCAATCCGATTTAATTTATAAAGAACGCATCTTTAATTTGAATATCGAAACACTTGAAAGTAGAAGATTGATTGCTGACCTATTATTTTGTTATAAAGTTATTAATAGCTTTGTGGATATTGACTCCAGTAACCTTATTACTGTCACTAAACATGGTCGACTTGTTGTGCCAATGGCGCATTCAAATCGCCATCGTCAAACTTTTTTTGTAAAATGCGTAAATGAATATAACTCGTTAAGCGTGGAAACACGTCAGGCACCCAATGTTTAAAAATTCAAAATATATCTCTCCAATGAAAATCTATCTAAATTCTTAATTATGGAAAAACTATTTAATCATTTGTTAATTTATGTTATGTTATTCTGTATGTAATTCAAATTTATATGTGTTATGCAGAAATAAACAAATCATTCATTCATTCATTCATTCATTCATATGATACAATTTCTGCATATATTCTTGTAACATTCTATTTCATAATATGTTTGACAGAACACTAACTTAGTAACATAATAATCGAAATAAAAAATAATTGCATGAAAAAAATTGGAAAGGAATGTCTTTGTTATATTTGAATTATACGTATATTATATATATGGTTTTACATCAACAGCTATTTATAATGATAAAAATGACAATATTATCAAAACTATATACAATATCAACACAGCAAATATAAATCATAAACCTTATTAATGTATATATACTCATAAATCTCACACAAACTATATTCAAATATCTCTACATCAAATCATATGCCTCACACAATCGTCGACCTGTAAAATATTATCTCCAATTCTAAATTACATCTTGAATCAATTAGAAGCATTTGTTATTAACAAATTTAGATGCCATATTTCATCAATAATATATAAGATAATAATGTTACGATTCAACAAGACATGCTGTCCAAATTTAATTGCAAGGTTTCATCATTCTTCTATGACAATAGCGTTACCATTAGACAGTACAAGCCATCCAAACTTAAATGGCCAAGTACTAAATTAAGTTCATCTTCACGGAAATCTTGTAGCAGTAAATAAATAATCAATTCCACTTAGACAACATCAATCTTCAATTCTTCAAGGTAGACTGTAAAATAAGGAGAGATAAAAAATATATGTTACTGATATTTAAGAATAACAGTTAAGATTATTTATTATGAAAATAATCAAAGTCTTACATCGGATATATTAAATTTTGCTTTATGTCATCTAGCCCTTTCAATTAAAGCCAAATATGTTCTTGAAGTTTGACTGCAGAAGAAATAAAGTATAAAAGTACATATAGCACTTATAAAATAAATAAAAGTAATTTAGACTGTGTCGCCCTACCGAAGGCACCCGTATCACTCCCAAATTTCCAGAGGACTGCCATTTTTCGATCAGAGCAATAATATTGAACGCTATTTTTGGATCTCGTCCACGAAACTCCAGATCAATCTCAGGAGATGTCATGGCAGATAGGTTTCGATTGTCAATGCACAACGATGCGCCGCAGCTACACACAATCTAATTCTCTTCAAACCATCCCATACGCCATTCTCAGATCGTACCCATTTGATGTTTCAGATAATGCCAAGGCCGATTTGGCCTTCTGGGGATTTGAAACACAGTGGAACATTCACCATAATCTTACATCTACCTCATCTATGAAGGGTCCAAATAATTACAGAGATTATAATAATAACCTCACCTACCCTTAGCTTAATAATTGGAATAATAAATTTCATTTTCCTTGTTTCATTATTTTTTCAAATTTGTTTGATATCTGCGTTTTGACACATTATTATATCTGGAATGTCAGAAATACCTTTAATAAATTCAATAATTTCTTGTTTTGTGTACACCAATTTCCCCAATTAACATAGGACGATCATTTTTTTCTTTCAGTGGATCATTGTTCAGTCTCACCTTGTGAGAATGGAGGAAGTTGTGAGCTTGATCCAGCGGCTCCAATGCTTTTCACCTGTACCTGCCTTAATGGATATATTGGAGATTTGTGCGAATCAGGTAACATTATTGAAATAATCATTACTTAATATTAATAAACAGAATATGACAAAACAATCTGTTCTTCAATGGAATATTAATGTAATTTAAAATAGCTACCAATAGTTATTATGAATGACTACCTCAGCTAAAACTCACTGTCTGTCATGAGAAAGTTTGTCTAGGTAAGTGATTCAGTAAGTTTCAAAATGAATGATATTGAATAACATTAAAGGCCACGTACAGAACAGCAGGGCACACACTTGACCTGGAATTTTCTTTGTGTACGTTTCCGAATCAGACAATGCAGCAAAATTATGCTACTTTAAAGAAGTGATTTTTGCTTGAGATAATTAAACATTTTATGCCGACGCAAAAAGGAACAAGACATTTATATTTTTGGCAAGCTGTCCAACCTAACAATCCAGATTCAAAATAGAAAACTTACAAGGTGATTTACATCACATGTAGCTCACAATTGCTCTGCTACACACTAAAATTACCGATTCCTTTCCCAAGAATATATCAGGATATTTATTTTTATCATGGAAATGTTATTTCCTGGAAAAGAATATTTTATTTTTCCATATATTAGAAATAATATTCTTGAAAATATCATTCAAGGATAATTATTCTTGCCGGGAGTACAAAAACTAGAATATATATTCTTGTTGAAAAGGTTCTTGGTTGTGATGTATTCTCATGTGAAGAATCACTTTAATTTATATCTCATTGGCCTCCTCAATGAAATATTCAAACAAAGCAAAACGCTTTCTCATAGTTGTCAATTTATTCCTTTTAACAACGTTTATAAGAAGTAGCTTAACAAAATTACAGTGTGGTTTATATAATCCATCTTTGAAATTAAAGAGCTGGATATAATTATGTCATATGATACAATTTCTGCATATATTCTTGTAACATTCTATATCATAATATGTTTGACAGCACACTTAAGTAACATAATAATCGAAATAAAAAAATAATTGCATGAAAAAAATTTGAAAGGAATGTTTTTGTTATATTTGAAGTATACGTATATATATTTATATGGTTTTTTCATCAACAGCTATTTATAATAATAATAATGACAATATTATCAACACTATATACAACATCAACACAGCAAATATAAATCATAAACCTTATTCATGTATATATACTCATAAATCTCACACAAACTATATTCAAATATCTCTACATCAAATCATATGCCTCACACAATCGTCGACCTGTAAAATATTATCTCCAATTCTATATTACATCTTGAATCAATTAGAAGCATTTGTTAATAACCAAACTTAGCTGCCATATTTCATCAATAATATATAACATAATAATGTTACGATTCAACAAGACATGCTGTCCAAATTTAATTGCAAGGTTTCATCATTCTTCTATGACAATAGCGTTACCATTAGACAGTACAAGCCATCCAAACTTAAATGGCCAAGTACTAAATTAAGTTCATCTTCACGGAAATCTTGTAGCAGTAAATAAATAATCAATTCCACTTAGACAACATCAATCTTCAATTCTTCAAGGTAGACTGTAAAATAAGGAGAGATAAAAAATATATGTTACTGATATTTCCCACAGACTAATGACTAGGAATAACAGTTAAGATTATTTATTATGAAAATAATCAAAGTCTTACATCGGATATATTAAATTTTGCTTTATGTCATCTAGCCCTTTCAATTGAAGCCAAATATGTTCTTGAAGTTTGACTGCAGAAGAAATAAAGTATAAAAGTACATGTAGCACTTACAAAATAAATAAAAGTAATTTAGACTGTGTCGCCCTACCGAAGGCACCCGTATCACTCCCAAATTTCCAGAGGACTGCCATTTTTCGATCAGAGCAATAATATTGAACGCTATTTTTGGATCT
Source organism: Haliclystus octoradiatus (assembly GCA_916610825.1). Taxonomy (NCBI): domain Eukaryota; kingdom Metazoa; phylum Cnidaria; class Staurozoa; order Stauromedusae; family Haliclystidae; genus Haliclystus; species Haliclystus octoradiatus. The sequence continues at coordinate 6,225,315 of OU744453.1, forward strand.
CGTCCACGAAACTCCAGATCAATCTCAGGAGATGTCATGGCAGATAGGTTTCGATTGTCAATGCACAACGATGCGCCGCAGCTACACACAATCTAATTCTCTTCAAACCATCCCATACGCCATTCTCAGATCGTACCCATTTGATGTTTCAGATAATGCCAAGGCCAATTTGGCCTTCTGGGGATTTGAAACACAGTGGAACATTCACCATAATCTTACATCTACCTCATCTATGAAGGGTCCAAATAATTACAGAGATTATAATAATAACCTCACCTACCCTTAGCTTAATAATTGGAATAATAAATTTCATTTTCCTTGTTTCATTATTTTTTCAAATTTGTTTGATATCTGCGTTTTGACACATTATTATATCTGGAATGTCAGAAATACCTTTAATAAATTCAATAATTTGTTGTTTTGTGTACACCAATTTTCCCAATTAACATAGGACGATCATTTTTTTCTTTCAGTGGATCATTGTTCAGTCTCACCTTGTGAGAATGGAGGAAGTTGTGAGCTTGATCCAGCGGCTCCAATGCTTTTCACCTGTACCTGCCTTAATGGATATATCGGAGATTTGTGCGAATCAGGTAACATTATTGAAATAATCATTACTTAATATTAATAAACAGAATATGACAAAACAATCTGTTCTTCAATGGAATATTAATGTAATTTAAAATAGCTACCAATAGTTATTATGAATGACTACCTCAGCTAAAACTCACTGTCTGTCATGAGAAAGTTTGTCTAGGTAAGTGATTCAGTAAGTTTCAACATGAATGATATTGAATAACATTAAAGGCCACGTACAGAACAGCAGGGCACACACTTGACCTGGACTTTTCTTTGTGTACGTTTCCGAATCAGACAATGCAGCAAAATTATGCTACTTTAAAGAAGTGATTTTTGCTTGAGATAATTAAACATTTTATGCCGACGCAAAAAGGAACAAGACAATTATATTTTTGGCAAGCTGTCCAACCTAACAATCCAGATTCAAAATAGAAAACTTACAAGGTGATTTACATCACATGTAGCTCACAATTGCTCTGCTACACACTAAAATTACCGATTCCTTTCCCAAGAATATATCAGGATATTTATTTTTATCATGGAAATGTTATTTCCTGGAAAAGAATATTTTATTTTTCCATATATTAGAAATAATATTCTTGAAAATATCATTCAAGGATAATTATCCTTGCCGGGAGTACAAAAACTAGAATATATATTCTTGTTGAAAAGGTTCTTGGTTGTGATGTATTCTCATGTGAAGAATCATCTTAATTTTTATCTCATTGGCCTCCTCAATGAAATATTCAAAACAAAGCAAAACGCTTTATCATAGTTGTCAATTTAATCCTTTTAACAACGTTTATAAGAAGTAGCTTAACAAAATTACAGTGTGGTTTATATAATCCATCTTTGAAATTAAAGAGCTGGATATAATTATGTCATATGATACAATTTCTGCATATATTCTTGTAACATTCTATATCATAATATGTTTGACAGCACACTATAGCTAAGTAACATAATAATCGAAATGAAAAATAATTGCATGAAAAAAATTTGAAAGGAATGTTTTTGTTATATTTGAAGTATACGTTTATATATTGTTTTGGTTTTTTCATCAACAGCTATTTATAATAATAATAATGACAATATTATCAACACTATATACAACATCAACACAGCAAATCTAAATCATAAACCTTATTAATGTATATCTACTTATCACTTATCACTTATCACTTATCACTTATCATATCTACTTATATTAATAATACTGTCTGTTTATATATCACAATCACTTATCACTTATATACATAATACTGTCTGTTTATATATCACTATATTTCTGTGTCTGTCCGCGACTTATGTACGTCTTACTGGCGAAATAATACGGATAATCCGTTGTTGGGAAATTATGCAAACATTTGTGTCGAGATAACCGTGTACAGTAACAAATTTGTTGTATGAAAAGTATGGGTCTATGACGTTGTTTTAAAATAATATACTTCATCTGATATTTTATTTGATATCATTGCATTAAAAAATTCAGAGATTTTGAAAAATTTCATAGGACGATAATCTAGCGGGCAGCCAAATCGAATTCAAATTGAAATCTCCAGAACAAAAATATTTTGCTTTCAATTTAAAAGCTGCGTGTAAATTGTTTGAACAAGTGAAACTTGAAACTGAATCAGTTTTATGATAATTAAAACAATACGAAATACTGAATTACATTGAATTACCAGTATAACTAGGCCAGACAAAATATTTTTTTGAAATCAAAGGAACGTAGACCTATTTCATGTAGTGTTGATATCAGCAATACATATATAGCGCGGCACAAACGCTATGAAAATTGAAGAGACTTTAGGTCTTAATTCAATTTATTAAATGAAACAAAATGCCGTTCATTACTTTTCTCAAAATCGAGATATAAAACCTTTCACTTTTAAAAAGGCTATTTTGATATATAATTTGTGAAAACACTGAGCAAACAATCTGTTTTGAAATGAATAATCTATCGCGGGGCATAAAAACAAATTAACTTGCAAGAATTTTCAAAATGACGTTGGCGTTCGACTAATTCGAAAAATATTCAAAGCTCGAATAGATTATCTGTCTACAGTATAAAATTATAGAGTTTAGAATTAATCAAGGCATTGCACAAAAGTATTTCTATAATTAATTATTTAATATAAAAATATGAATCATTTGGTTTTGAGCAGGCAGGGGTTTATTTTCAGATTTTGCTTCCATAATTAACGAAGGAATTGTAAGCATCGATTAAAATTAAAATTTCATTTTGTTGACTTGCTATAAGAATAAGACATAGTATGTTACTACAGTTTCGAGAATAAAAATAGCGGTGTCTTGTTATTATCTCTGATCAACATTTAATAAAGTTAATTTCAGGTATATCAAATTTAACAAAGTTAAATTGAATTGAGCGTATGATTTGTGATAAATAATAATAATTATAATATTTTCAGCGTTCAACAATTTTTCTTTGAAATTAAAAGCACAAAAACATAATTCAAAAACATTTTTAAATAGTTAATACAGTTTGGATGAGTGTAACAAACCTTGTGTTACAAAAATAAAAAGCGAAAAGGTTGCATGAAATAATCGATCATAGCAAACAATGTTTATTAAAATACAACTTTCCATTTTCCAAATGAGATCCAAATAAAAACTATACGAGCGGCATAATCTCCGAACAACATTTAAATACATAATAGCGGGTTCTCTGAGTTAATACACCAATCAATAATAAGTTAACAACCATATTTTATCGAAGGAGAATGTACGCCCGATAAGAATAAAATAAAGATTGTCTTTTATTCGAAATAATTCTGACAAAAATGATCATTTCATATCGTGATCAAATGCATGGTAAAGTAGATTCATTTTCTACATAGTAAATTATCCTTTTCGTCAAACATCATACATGAGCATTTAAATTTTACCATCGGCTGTGGTATTTTATATCTTTGAAGCTGCACTAAACATTTCCACTCTATAAACCATCGCGTCCGTTTCAATAAATTCTGAATAAATATGCATATCACGAATCTGGCAAAATGACTTGTTTTCGTTTTTCTATCAAAATAATTAATTTATTCATAATCATCTTTCCTTTCATTCGACATCTGTAATGTATTATAAATAGCGCGTAGAAATATTAACAACAAGATGTAATCAATATCGAATTAGTATAGCGATTTATTATAGAACTTTATTTCCTTTTAAAAGAATGTTGATGCTATTATTCTGGAAAATTTGATAACAAGAACCACTATCAGACCAATTTTTCAGATCTTTTTTTTACTTATAAAATTTTATTTTCAACGAACTCTTAGTATTTTGATAGACTGCCATGAAAATCACAGGCCTGCTTGCTGAGATTGCAAAGATCAAAAATATATAGGCTCATATACTATCATATCATAATATTTTCAGATTATATATAATTTGATTTTCAATTCACGCGCGTGGGTCGGCCTTGTTCAATAATACGTTGTCGAAGCAGTAGGTTTGTTGACCACTTCAGTTAAAGCACCGATAACAAAAAGTAAGGTAGTGGTCGATTGGTTAATGCCCTGGTATTACAAAATCAGGGTCGTCAGTCCAAATCCACCATTCGGCAATTTTTATCAACGATTTTTCTGATTTTTTTTAATATGAAGCAGTAAAACATTGTTAATTAACAAAAGATATCGTTGATCATGTTAATAACAGAAATTAGTGACCCATGTGTCTTATCGAAGCTAAATTAATTTAATATTGAATATATTACATGCGATGCCACGAGTTTGACAGGCCTCACCTTGACGGCGTTATTTTGTGAACACCACAATAGTGTTGTATGTATTGCAATGAAGATTTATCAATCCGAACCGAACGCGATTTGATCGTATCGGGTCAGATTCGGGTTAATATTTTAGGTCTTCGGATCGGATCGGATTTGAAGTGATTTTTTATGGAAAGTTTCAGATTTCGAAATTTGACTGAGTATTTGTAATTTATTATAATTAATGTGTTCTGGCTTCCTTTCAGCACATAAAATAAAGTTTTTCTATGTAGAGATAGCTACGTTAAATAATACATTTCAATCGACTCAATTGATGTGAAATAAATTAAATTTTTATTAAAGGAATGATCAAGATGTATTGATTAATGCTACATCGTTTCAATGCGTATTGTGTCTCATGTTCTCCTCCAGAGTTCAGACTCCGTATTATACAGCGATAGAAAGCTTAATCAATTGTTTAATTATAAGTGATCTGAAAGTTTTATCATAGAAGGTCCATAATGGACCACAACACTCATTGCTAGTATACATAATACTGTCTGTTTATATATCACAATATTTCTATATTTCGATATTTCTGTTTCTGTCCGCGACTTATGTACGTCTTACTGGCGATATAATACGGATAATCCGTTGTCGGGAAATTATGCAAACATTTGTGTCGAGATAACCGTGTACAGTAACAAATTTGTTGTATGAAAAGTATGGGTCTATGACGTTGTTTTAAAATAATATACTTCATCTGATATTTTATTTGATATCGTTGCATTAAAAAATTTAGAGATTTTGAAAAATTTCATAGGTCGATAATCTAGCGGGCAGCCAAATCGAATTCAAATTGAAATCCCCAGAACAAAAATATTTTGCTTTGAATTTAAAAGCTGCGTGTAAATTGTTTGAACAAGTGAAACTTGAAAATGAATCAGTTTTATGATAATTAAAACAATACGAAATACTGAATTACATTGAATTACCGGTATAACTAGGCCAAACAAAATATTTTTTTGAAATCAAAGAAACGTAGACCTATTTCATGTAGTGTTGATATCAGTAATACATATAGCTCGGCACAAACGCTATGAAATTAAAGAGACTTTAGGTCTTAATTTAATTTATTAACGAAACAAAATGCCGTTCATTACTTTTCTCAAAATCGAGATACAAAACATTTCACTTTTAAAAAGGCTATTTTGATATATAATTTGTGAGAACACTGAGCAAACAATCTGTTTTGTAATGAATAATCTATCGCGGGGCATAAAAACAAATTAACTTGAAAGAATTTTCAAAATGACGTTGGCGTCGACTAATTCGAAAAAATATTCAAAGTTCGAACAGATTATCTGTCTACAGTCTAAAATTATAGGGTTTAGAATCAATCAAGGCATTGAACAAAAGTATTTCTATTATTTATTATTTAATATAAAAATATGAATCATTTGGTTTCGAGCAGGCAGGCTTTTATTTTCAGATTTTGCTTCCATAATTAACGATTGAAATTAAAGCATCGATTAAAATTAAAATTTCATTTTGTCTACTTGCTATAAGAATAAGACACAGTATGTTACTACAGTTTCGAGAATAAAAATAGCGGTGTCTTGTTATTATCGTTGATCAACATTTAATAAAGAAAAATTTAAGGTATATCAAATTTAACAAAGTTAAATTGAATTGAGCGTATGATTTGTGATAAATAATAATAATTATAATATTTTCAGCGTTCAAAAATTTTGCTTTGAATTTAAAAGCACAAAAACATAATTTAAAAACATTTTTAAATAGTTAATACAGTTTGGATGAGTGTAACAAACCTTGTGTTTCAAAAATAAAAAGCGAAAAGGTTGCATGAAATAATCGATCATAGCAAACAATATTTATTAAAATACAACTTACCATTTTCCAAATGAGATCCAAATAAAAACTATACGAGCGGCATAATCTCCGAACAGCATTTAAATACATAATAGCGGGTTCTCTGAGTTAATACACCAATCAATAATAAGTTAACAACCATATTTTATCGAAGGAGAATGTACGCCCGATAAGAATAAAATAAAGATTGTCTTTTATTCGAAATAATTCTGACAAAAATGATCATTTCATATCGTGATCAAATGCATGGTAAAGTAGATTCATTTTCTACATAGTAAATTATCCTTTTCGTCAAACATCATACATGAGCATTTAAATTTTACCATCGGCTGTGGTATTTTATATCTTTGAAGCTGCACTAAACATTTCCACTCTATAAACCATCGCGTCCGTTTCAATAAATTCTGAATAAATATGCATATCACGAATCTGGCAAAATGACTTGTTTTCGTTTTTCTATCAAAATAATTAATTTATTCATAATCATCTTTCCTTTCATTCGACATCTGTAATGTATTATAAATAGCGCGTAGAAATATTAACAACAAGATGTAATCAATATCGAATTAGTATAGCGATTTATTATAGAACTTTATTTCCTTTTAAAAGAATGTTGATGCTATTATTCTGGAAAATTTGATAACAAGAACCACTATCAGACCAATTTTTCAGATCTTTTTTTTACTTATAAAATTTTATTTTCAACGAACTCTTAGTATTTTGATAGACTGCCATGAAAATCACAGGCATACTTGCTGAGATTGCAAAGATCAAACATATATAGGCTCATATAGTATCATATCATAATGTTTTCAGATTATATATATATAAATTGAAATTCAATACACGCGCGTGGGTCGGCCTTGTTCAATAATACCTTGTCGAAGCAGTAGGTTTGTTGATAAGGTCAGTCAAAGCGCTGATATCAGTAAGTAACCCAGTGGCTAATTGGTTAATGCTCTGGTATAATAATTTCAGGGTCGTCAGTTCAAATCCGCCATTCGGAAACCTTTTATCAACGATTTTTCTTTTTTTTTAATATGAAGCAGTAAATCATTTTTAATTAACAAAAGATATCGTTTGATCATGTTAATAACATAAATCAGTGGACCATGTGTCTTGTTGAAGCTAAATTAATTTAATATTGAATCTATCGCATGCAATGCCACGAGTTTCACTGGCCACACTTTGACGGTGTTATTTTGTGAACACCACATTAGTGTTGTATATATTGCAATAAAGATTTATGAATCCGAACCGAACGCGATCCGATCGTATCGGGTCAGGATTCGGGTTAATATTTTAGATCTTCGGATCGGATCGGATTTGAAGTGATTTTTTATGGATAGTTTCAGATTTCAAAATTTGACTGAGTATTTGTAATTTATAATAATTAATGTGTTCTGGCCTCCTTTCCGCACATAAAATAATGTTTTTCTATGTAGATATAGCTGCGTTAAATTATACATTTCAATCGACTCAATTGATGTGAAATAAATTTTTATTAAAGGAATGATTAAGATGTATTGATTAATGCTACATCGTTTCAATGCGTATTGTGTCTCATCTTCTCCTCCAGAGTTCATACTCCGTATTATACAGCGATAGTCAGCTTAGTCAATTGTTTAATTATAAGTGATCTGAAAGTTTTATCATAGAAGGTCAATAATGGACTACACTCATTGCTAGTATTTCTATCACTTATATACATAATACTGTCTGTTTATATATCACAATATTTCTATATTTCTGTGTCTGTCCGCGACTTATATACGTCTTACTGGCGAAATAATACTGATAATCCGTTGTCGGGAAATTATGCAAACATTTGTGTCGAGATAACTGTGTACAGTAACAAAGTTGTTGTATGAAAAGTATGGGTCTATGACGTTGTTTTAAAATAATATACTTCATCTGACATTTTATTTGATATCATTGTATTAAAAAATTCAGAGATTTTGAAAAATTTCATAGGTCGATAATCTAGCGGGCAGTCAAATCGAATTTAAATTGAAATCTCCGGAACAAAAATATTTTGCTTTGAATTTAAAAGCTGCGTGTAAATTGTTTGAACAAGTGAAATTTGAAACTGAATCAGTTTCCTGATAGTTAAAACAATACGAGATACTGAATTACATTGAATTACAAGTATAGCTAGGCCGAACAAAATATGTTTTGATTTCAAAGAAACGTAAACCTATTTCATGTAGCGGTCATATCAGCAATACATATAGCGAGGCACAAACGCTATGAAAATTAACGAGACTTTAGGTCTATAATTTATTAATGAAACAAAATGCCGTTCATTACTTTTCTCAAAATCGAGATACAAAGCATTTCACTTTGAAAAAGGCTATTTTGATATATAATTTGTGAGAACACTGAGCAAACAATCTGTTTTGAAATGAATAATCTATCGCGGGGCATAAAAACAAATTAACTTGCAAGAATTTTCAAAATGACGTTGGCGTTTGACTAATTCGAAAAAATATTCAAAGTTCGAAGAGATTATTTGTCTACAGTATAAAATTACAGAGTTAAGAATCAATCAAGGCATTGCACAAAAGTATTTCTATAATTTATTGTTTAAATTAAAAATATGAATCATTTGGTTTTGAGCTGGCAGGCTTTTATTTTCAGATTTTGCTTCCATAATTAACGAAGGAATTTGTAAGCATCGATTAAAATTAAAATTTCATTTTGTTAATTGTATTGCTATCAGAATAAGACACAGTATGTTACTACAGTTTCGAGAATAAAAATAGCGGTGTCTTGTTATTATCGTTGATCAACATTTAATAAAGTTAATTTCAGGTATATCAAATTTAACAAAGTTAAATTGAATTGAGCGTATGATTTGTGAAAAATAATAATAATTATAATATTTTCAACGTTTAAAAATTGCTTTCAACTTTAAAAAAAGAAAAGCATAATTCAAAAACATTTTTCAACAGTCAATATAGTTTGAATGAGTGTTACAAACCTTGTGTTACAAAAATAATATTTATTAAATACAACTCACCATTTTCCAAATGAGATCCAAATAAAAACTATACGAGCGTCATAATCTCCGAAGAACATTTAAATACATAATAGCGGGTTCTCTGAGTTAATACACCAATCAATAATAAGTTAACAGCCATATTTTATCGAAAGAGAATGTACGCCCGATAAAAATAAAATAAAGATTGTCTTTTATTCGAAATAATTCTGACAAAAATGATCATTTCATATCGTGATCAAATGCATGATAAAGTAAATTCATTTTCTACATAGTAAATTATCCTTTTCGTCAGACATCATAACATGAGCATTTTAATATTACCATCGGCTGTGGTATTTTATATCTTTCAAGCTGCACTAAACATTTCCACTCTATAACCATCGCGTCCGTTTCAATAAATTCTGAATAAATATGCATATCACGAATCTGGCAAAATGACTTGTTTTCGTTTTTCTATCAAAATAACTAATTTATTCATAATCGTCTTTTCTTTCATTCGACATCTGTAATGTATTATAAATAGCGCGTATAAATATTGACAACAAGATGTAACATAATATCAATATCGAATTAGTATAGCGATTTATTATAGAATTTTATTTCCTTTTAAAAGAATGTTGATGCTATTATTCTGGAAAATTTGATAACAAGATCCACTATCAGGCCAATTTTTCAGATCTTTTTTTTACTTATAATATTTTATTTTCAACGAACTCTAAGTATTTTGATAGACTGCCATGAAAATCACAGGCATACTTGCTGAGATTGCAAAGATCAAAAATATATAGGCTCATATACTATCATATCATAATATTTTCAGATTATATAGATAATTTGAAATTCAATACACGCGCTGTCGCGCATGGGTCAGCCTTGTTCAATAATACGTTGTTGAAGCAGTAGGATTGCTGATCAGTACAGTCAAAGCGCCTATCACATTAAGTAAGGCAGTGGCTCATTGGTTAATGATCTGGTATAACAATGTCAGGTTCGTCAGTTCAAATCCGCCATCTGGCAACCTTTTATCATCCATTTTTCTTAATTTTTTAAATATGAAGCAGTAAATCATTGTTAATTAACAAAAGATGTCTATTGATCATGTTAATAACAGAAATCAGTGGACCATGTGTCTTGTTGAAGCTAAATTAATTTAATATTGAATATATTGCATGCAATGCCACGAGTTTGACCGGCCACACTTTGACGGCGTTATTTTGTGAACACCACATTAGTGTTGTATATATTGCAATAAAGATTTATGAATCCGAACCAATCGCGATCCGATCGTATCGGGTCAGATTCGGGTTAATATTTTAGGTCTTCGGATCGGATCGGATTTGAAGTGATTTTTTATGGATAGTTTCAGATTTCGAAATTTGACTGAGTATTTGTAATTTATAATAATTAATGTGTTCTGGCTTTCTTTCAGCACACGGCAAAATAAAGTTTTTTCTATGTAGATATAGCTACGTTAAATTATACATTTCAATCAACTCAATTGATGTGAAATAAATTAAATTTTTATTAACGGAATGATTAAGATGTATTGATTAATGCTACACCGTTTCAATGCGTATTGTGTCTCATGTTCTCCTCCAGAGTTCAAACTCCGTATTATACAAGGATATTCAGCTTAGTCAATTGTTTAATTATAAGTGATCTGAATGTTTTATCATAAAAGGTCCATTATGAACCACACTCATTGCTAGTATTTCTATATTTCTGTGTCTGTCCGCGACGTATGTACGTCTTACTGGCGAAAAAATATGGATAATCCGTTGTCGGGAAATTATGCCAACATTTGTGTCGAGATAACCGTGTACAGTAACAAATTTTTTGTATGAAAAGTATGAGTCTATGACGTTGTTTTTAGATTTATGAATTTTAAATTAACTTTTCTTAAAATCGAGATACAAACATTTCACGTTTAAAAAGGCTATTTTGATATATAATTTGTGAGAACACTGAGCAAACAATCTGTTTTGAAATGAATAATCTATCGCGAGGCATAAAAACAAATTAACTTGCAAGAATTTTCAAAATGACGTTGGCGTTCGACTAATTCGAAAAAATATTCAAAGTTCGAAGAGATTATCTTTCTACAGTCTAAAATTACAGATTTTAGAATCAATCATGGCATTGCAGAAAAGTGTTTCTATTATTTATTATTTTATATAAAAATATGAGTCAATTTTTTGATTATATTGATTATTTTGATTAAAAATATGTTACTGATATTTCCCACAGACGAATGACTAGGAATAACAGTTAAGATTATTTATTATGAAAATATTCAAAGTCTTACATCGGGTATATTAAATTCTGCATTATGTCATCTAACCCTTTCAATTAAAGCTAAATATGTTCTTGAAGTTTGACTGCAGAAGAAATAAAGTATAAAAGTATATGTAGCACTTACAAAATAAATAAAAGTAATTTAGACTGTGTCGCCCTACGGAAGGAACCCGTATCACTCCCAAATTTCCAGAGGACTGCCTTTTTCGCATAAGAGCAAAAATATTGAACGCTCTTTGTTGATCTCAGCCACGACACTGTAGATCAATCTCAAGAGATTTCATGGCAGATAGGTCTCGATTGTCAATGCGCAACGATGCGTCACAGCTACTCAAAATATGATTCTCTCCAAACCATCCAATAAGCCATCCTCGTGTGGTTCGCATTTGATGTTTCAGGTAAAGCCAAAGCTGAGTTGGCCTTCGGGGGATTTGAAACACAGTGTAACATTCAATATAATCTTACATCTACCTCATCTACGAAGGGCCCAAATGATTTCAGAGATTATAATAATAACGTCACATACACTTAGTTTAAAAATTGCAATAGTAAATTTCATTTTCCTTGTTTCATTATTTTTTCAAATTTGTTTGATATCTGCTTTTTGACACATTATTATATCTGGAATGTCAGAAATACCTTTAATCAATTCAATAATTTGTTGTTTTGTGTACACTAATTTCCCCAATTAACATAGGACGATCATTTTTTTTCTTTCAGTGGATCATTGTTCATTGTCACCTTGTCTGAATGGAGGAAGTTGCGAGCTTGATCTAGCGGCTCCATTGCCTTACACCTGTACCTGCGTTAATGGATATACTGGATATCATTGCGACTCAGGTAACATTATTGAAATAATCAATACTTAATATTAATAAACAGAATATGACAAAACAATCTGTTCTTCAATGCAATATTAATGTAATATAAAATAGCTACCAATAGCTATTATGAATGACTACCTCAGCTAAAACTCACTGTCTACCATGACAAAGTTTGTCTATGTATGTGACTCTTAAGTTTCAAAATGAATGATATTAAATAACATTCATGGCCAAGCAGAGAATAACATTGCACACACTTGACTTGGGTTTTTCTTTGTGTACGTCTGCGAACCTGACCATGCAGGAAAACTAGGCTACTTTAACAAAATCATAATTTAACAAAAGTGATTGTTGCTTGAGTTGATGAAACATTTTTTGCGGCGCAACAAAAATAACAAGAACATTTTATTTTGTCAAGCTATCCAACCTTCCAATCCAGATTCAAAAAATTAAAATTATAAGATGATTTAAATCACATGTAGCTCACAACTGCTCCGCTCCACAGCAAAATTACCAAGTCCTCTCCCGAGAATATTTCAGGATATTTTTTTTTATCATGGAAATGTTATTTTCTAGAAAAGAATATTTTATTTTTGCATATACTTTTTACCATTTCTGGAAATTTGCCTCTGAAAGAAACGTCCAATCTGTTCTATAAATGCCGCAAATTGATGAAGGAGGGGAAATCCTCGCTGCATAGTCTTATGATTCATAGGTTTACTTGAAAATTAGTTGCCAATAATCTTGGAAATAGGTGATGAAGATGAGCTGTTTACTTTTGATTAATTTCATTTTACTTACGTTTATATATTTGATAAATTATGATTAATACAGTAGGCTTACCTTCAATCATCCGGTTACGCTATCTTTCCTTGGATGATGTTGATCATAAACATCTTACTCTTGGTTTTCAAAATGTTCGTAGCATATTAAAAAACCATGACAAACTTTCGGAATGTTTATCCCACTTCAACTTCAAAATCTTGGCATTGCAAGAGATCTGGCAAGAAGGAGCCACTTTTATTTCTAATTGTAATTTTGTTTTTAAAGAACCACCAAATAGGAGAAATGGTGGGGTAGGTTTTGCTGTTCATGACTCATTCCCTTTTTCTGTCTGTGATAACCTTACAACTATCAGTCACCACCTTCAACGCTTTACATTTTAAACTCCTTCTTTATTCATTTCGTCTATTTGTATCACATCTAAATCAATACTTTCAAAATCTCTTTATACTTTGGAAAGCTATTTAAATAAAACTAGAAAAAAGACTGTTTTTCTGTAAGGTGAATTCAATACTGATCTTCTTATTTCTTCATGAAAATCCCAATATCTCATTGATTCATTATTTGATTTTAAATTATTTCCCTTGATTTCTAAGCCTAGACGTTTAACACAAAAATCCTGCACATTAATAGACAATATCTTCATTATTTCAAGGCATTCTATTTCCAGTGGTGTTATTACATCAGATATTTCTGATCATTTTAGCCCTTTTATATCCATTGGCAACCACAGTATCCCCTGCAGAAAATATATTTTCATGCTAAGGGTCCAAATTACATGGCACATTTCAAGCATTTGCTTTCTCTTTGTGACTGGTATTTACCCGACACACAAATTGATTCGTTTCAAAAATTTGATTCTAACATCAACACTCTTCTTGCAATTGCTTGTCCTGTGATCAATAAGCCTTCTAATAGGGGAAATCACAGGCTAAACCCCTGGTTAACAGGTTTATACAACAAATGGACTAGAACAAGAAATATCAATGCAAAGGCACTCTATGATTCATACATAAAATTGTATTACAAATTAATTAGAAAAAGTAAGACTATTTATTGGAATACTTTCTTTGATGAAAACAAAAACAACATTAAGTCGATATGAAAGGCCACAAATGAAATCCTTGGTAGAAACAAAAACAAAAATAGATATCCAAACTTTTTCAATTTGAGCAATAAAGAAATTCATCAAAAACATGAGATTTCTAAGCATTTCAACAATATTTTTATCAACATTGGAAAATCCTTTAAGAACAGTTTTCTAGAATATTCTAATTTTGCACAATTTCTCCCAAAAAACAATAGTAATTCATTCAAATTCAAACATGTTACTAAATTTTCTGTAGAGAAAAAATTGTGTCCAATCTTAAATCAAAGTCCAGTAATGGTATAAAGCAATATCTAGCTCATTGCTGAAACAAGGTAAAGATGTTTTAATCCCACCATTAACATTTCTTGTGAACATTTCCTTTCGCACCGGTTGCCTTCCAGATTCTTTCAAAATTGCTAAAGTAATACTTATTTTCAAATTAGGAAAATACAAAGAATTTTCAAATTATAGACCAATTTCACTGTTGTGCACTTTTTCAAAAAATTTTAGAAAATGTTGTATATTTTCAAATGTATAACATTTCAACACCATTTTCTTTACTAATGACCAATTTGGTTTTTCTATATATTTTTCCACAAATCATTGCTTAATCAACTTTTTAAACAATATTTTTTCTTCAAAACATTAAAAATATCAATGTGCAATATTTCTCGACATCAAAAAAGCTGTTGAGACAATCTCCGATGGCATTCCTTTACCGAAGTTGAATCATTATGGTTTGCATGGGATTGAATTTGAATGGATGACCAATTACCTGTCTAATAGGAAGCAAGCAGTTCTATTTGATGGAGCTTTATCTTGTTTTTGTGAAATAAGTTGTGCAGTACCGCAAGGTAGTATTCTCGGTCCCCTATTATTCTTGATTTTTAAAAATGATTTACCAAATCGAACAAAATTCCAAGTAACCCCTTTTGCTGATGACACAACTTTGCAATGGTCCTCTAATAACAAGGAAGACCTTGAAAATGAAATAAAAATGAATTGATCTGTGATGCATTGGTTTTACGAAAATCACTTGACTCTACACCCAGACAAATGTAAGTATATGCTTTTCAACCATGCAAGATATTTAGCTGCATCTTTATCATTTGATGGTCATGCTCCAGAACATTGCGGTTCTCTACAAAAGAATCATTTCCTGAAATTTGTAGGTGTACTGATCGATGATGATCTCAGTTAGAAACCCCATGCCAATTTTGTTGCTTCCAAATTACGTAAAACAATCTTCACATTAATTCGTCTGAAGAATTTCTTATCTTTGAAGCATAAACTAATAATTTACAATTCTTTATGGAAACGTCACTTTGAGTATTGTATTGAGATTTGGGCTCATGCAAATGTTTCACGGTTAGAGCTGTTGCAGAATAGGTATATTATAATGAACGCAAAGTACCTATCCCATTCTGAGCCGCTGATGAAAAAATTAGCTATCTTGAATCTCAAAGATTTATACCATTTAAAGGTGGTTTCTTACATGCATAGATTGTTAATTGCCAATGATTCTGTCCCATCTTTTTTACTATCAATGTTACATTTTATTTGAATTCATATTCAGAAAGTTGAATGTTTTTGAAATTCCTTTTGTAACTAAAAAAAATACTACAATCATTACCAAATTGTAGACTTCCAATACTTTGAAATGGTTTCACTTATCCCTTTCCTGAAAATTTATATTCATCGTCTAATACTTTCATAACTATAGTCGAAAAAACATTATAAATTCCTACTATTCAGTTTGCACTTACAAATACTGCTACGTATGTTGATAACTTGTATTTTGCTTTTGTATATGTTAGCTTCTTAATTACAATTAATTTTGAATTTTCTTTTACTGTACTTTAAATCCATCATTTTAGTTTTATCCTTTTACCCATGGCTTTCATAAACTCTATAGAGTCTCTCAATAGACAAGCAAATTTTGCTTAGTAGATGACGTTAGCCACTGTATATCATATTTTATTTATCAATGGCTTTAGCCTGTAAATATCTTTCTATCACGTGGTTGAAATAAAATTCTACTATATTCTATTCTATCTATATATTGAGAATATTATTCCTGAAATTATAATTCAAGAATAAATATTCTTGCCGGGAGAAAAATAACTAGAGTATATATTTTTGTTGAAAAGGTTCTGGGTTGTGATGTATTCTCATGTGAAGAATAATTCTAATTTATAGCTCATCGGCCTACTCAATAAAATATTCAAAACAAAACAAAATGCTTTTTCAGAGTTGTCAATTTAAAACTACTGCATATAATATTTTAACATTCTATTTCATAATATCTTTGAAAACACACTATAGCTAAGTAACATATTAATCGATATAACAATTAATTGCCTGAATAACTATTGGAAGTAATGTTGTTATTTTGCTTGAAGTATATATACTTCATACATGTATATATACGTATATATACGTATACGTATGTATAGTTTTACATTAACAGCTACTTATAATAATAATAACAATGACAATATTATCAACACCTTATACAGCATCAAAACAACATATTAAGATCATACACTTTATTCATGTATATATACTCATAAACCTCACACAAACCATTCAAATCACTCTACATTAAAAGATAGACCTCTCTCCATCGTCAACTAGTAACAAGGTTCTCTAATATTTTAACACATATGAAATAATTTAGAAGCATATAATATTGATCATATATAACTGCAGTCCTTCATCAGTATTTTATGACATAATAATGTTACCGCTCAACAGTTACCTAACCCCACGACTTCAAAATTTAAATTGCCAAGTATTAAATTAAGTTTCTTTGTAAAAATAGTTTCATAACAGTCATTATTCTAGATGATTACTCACTTCCCAAAACCCATCATCCACATAGCCAACACAGACATAGACCAAATCAGCACTATTGGAACAAATAATGAAAACATCACCATTGACGATATCACCTTACCTTGGCTAGATAAAATAAAGATTCTACCTGTTCATATTGACAACAAAATAAATATGAGATCTCATCTCCAAAATTGTATCCGAATAGCCAATCTCTCATTATAGCAAATTAGACAAGTCAAAAACCATTAAATCCTAACTTGGCAAAATCATTTCACATCACATACACTCGTCCTTAACTTTAACATTGCAGTCTTCTTTTACTTGGAATCACTCAAACTGATAGATTAAAACTACAAAGAATTCAGAAGAAAAGTCTAAATCCCCTAACACTACGTAATGCTGAAATTGAGCATCATCTTCTAAGTTTACGCGTCAGAAGAATTGTAAAATTATCAAAATTTCGTAAAATTCGTATCGATTTTAAACGAATATTTTGCTCATTTTAGCTACGAACTCAAATAGTATATAACACGTACGTCTGAATTTGTATTTAAATTTAAAGTAACAAATATAATACTAGAGGTCACTCGAAGAAATTTTTACCACAGTAACGATCCTGTTTATAACAATTCCAAAACGTTAATCCAAAACATATTTGTGCCGACATGGAATGCATTATCTGAAGAAGTAGCAGTTATGTGTCAGTTCATTATATACATTAAAATCTGTTCATTCAGTTGTGGACTTCAAATTGCTTCAATGGAAATGCTAGTAAGTCCTTAGGATGCACATATATAGAGAGTTAGTTTTCATGGCTACCTTTTTTTTCTTTCTAAATATTATGTTATAATTATTGTAAATATAATGTCATATAATAAGTATAACATTTAGCACTGCCTTCAATCGCAATAGTTTTCAAACATAAATGTAAAATCAATATTTGGCTTCATCGCACATCATTTTCCCGTTTGCCATTAAGAGCATCACTAGCCATCAAGAGAAAAACTCGCTAGACGAGGCTCGATCTAGATCAAGGCCGATAGCCATTCGATCAAGTGTTGCAGTCGATCATGTGATTAGGGTTTGGGTTAGGGTACGGTCACGTGATAAAAATTAATCAAGTATAAATTAGTTTCTGTTTCATGTAGACATATCACAGTCGTATTGCGTCTGATTAGTGTGCAGTTCATGCTAGTTCCTGTTCAGTTCATTCCAAAATTACAATTTACATACACCAATCATTACCATAATAGTATGGCACTATTATTTCTAGGATTGTGTGAAATCACGTAGCCTGTTTATTTCACGTAAACATCGTAAATGCGTAACAGGGGATGAATTTTCCCTCTTTCTCTATCCTGTGTTAGCTCTAGTACTGCCATGCAATCCTATTCTGACAATATACTTAGTTGTTAACCACAGTAATGAGTCACAACAATAATTCAACGACAAAAATCCATGATGTAATAAATTTAGGTTTATGATTTACATTAAATGATGTCTTCATCTTCTTCAATTTAGTCTAAAAAACTTCAGTACCAGGCTGATTGTTGAGTTGATATTAATATAGCTCTATTAATTACTTTTAGAGAACGGGTTACATCCAGTGTTTAAATGAGATTGATAATTTGATTTTCTCTAATGTAAATCAGTTGTATCTAAATTATTCTGCATCTTTTACATCAATAACATGCGCTTTTGTCTACTACGATCTTGCATGGATTGCTATTTTAGACCTTTTAACAAAGTTGTTAAGTTGTTATGCTTATTTATATCTCGTATAATTTATTTCTTACATAGAAAGCAGCTCAACCTTGCACTTTTTCAATCTTTTCAATATCTTTCTTCAAGCAAGGGTTCAGTGCACTAAATATATTTTCTAGAAACAGACGAACGTGTTACTTGTAGGCTGTATTTATTTATTTACATGATGATTGCTAGATAATTAATGAAACGAAGCTTATAATGGTTTTGCTTTTATGGAGATGGATTGCATCTATAGGGACGGAATAATTCCTCGCAAGAAGAAGATATCGTAAAATATGCAATTCATTCTAAACCAGCATTCTACAACATACTTATGTAATCTGTGTTAATTACACTGGAAGCCATGCTGCATTCAAATACATCAATTTTAAGCACAAGTTGTTTAAGCACATCGGGATAGCCATACACATCAGATGGACTTTTGAATTCCACAGTGCCATTTGATGGAAACAAAATCAAAAATAATGAAATTCTTCTCAGAGCTTACATTTTAACTAATAAAATATTTCTCTAATGCGTATAGTTTATGTTTTATTCAATGTAACGATCATGCTTTAGGGAAAGCGAGGTACCGTCATGCTAATTATCATAACTGACAATAGTGCAATTAGAAATGATCATATTTATTGTTTTTCCACAGAACCACCCGAAGACCCTTGCTTTACTGACCCATGTGAATTTGGAGGAATTTGCATTATTGATCCTACTAATCCACTGGTATTCTCATGTGTTATGGAATAGAAATGAACTGGAATATATACTGGAACATATTGCGTAAGGTGAAAGTAATACATTCATTCATAAATTATCATAAAGTAAAATTGCTCAACATAATTATAGTATTTCAGGACTCATATGTTAATTATTGTTTTATTAGCCAAGATATAAAAATGATATATCAATACATAGAAACAATAATATCGAAATTAGTTTTGGAAATTTCTGAATATTTTTTTCTACTTCTACATATTATATTGTAGAGGGATTCCAATGTGATCGCATAATGGTCAAAAATTTAAAAAGCTATAGGAGATTATCAATGTTTCAAGAATGAGACTATCTATCATAAATGTCCTACGAATCTTCACTCCTGTATGATATCAATGCCAACAACAACCAACCATCGAACGTGATACTGATCGCTGATTGGTTGTTTCGGATTGTGCAAAGCTATGTAAGATCGTACTATTACTGCTAACTTGTACTTCCCTATAGCGAAAAAATGTGAAATTATTGTACGGAATTACTCAAAATTAACCCCAATTGAAAGAATGAAACATTAATTTACAAACTGGCATAATGATATATATAGATTCGACTGATCCAAAGAAATGAAGGTTTGAAAGTCGAATTGCAATTTTGATGGTGTTGTTCTAATGGGTAAAATTATCATTAGTTCAAACAAATATTGGGAAATGGGTGCCTCTACTACAGTGTAAACAAATTCAATGTGGAAAACACTTCAAAATTTAAAAAAAATATATTATCCAAGCTATGCAAAGTATTGAGCCTCAACTTCAGTTGAGAGTCATTATTGTTGGCATAGCAAATAATTTTGGAGTGTTTATGAAAACGAAGTGAAGCCCAAATCTAATTTTTATCTTACCGGAAGATAACTCAATTTTGCATCTATCCACCGAGATATTTGCTTAAGTTGACTGCATACACCTGGAATACAAAAATTTTCAAAATTTTTGAAAAAAAATGTTTTGGCTAATATTAGTTGTTTATGTTCAACTAAAGTTCTCATATAAGAATTTTAAATGCAAGAATCTTCGTTTAAAATGTAGCGCATTCTGTCGTTTGGTGTTGATATATTTGTAAAAAACTAGTTTGTCTTCCTGAAAATTCATTTTTATTTGAAAATAATCCATCTAGTATTTGGTATAAAATGAAAGATCGAACCTTCGACAATCACGCTGCAGCCATTATGGACTCACATAGCAAAGGCTGTGCCCCCTGTAGGCTGTTTTTCTTTGCTCCCTGTATTCTATTTTTAGGACATCCATTGTTTCTCATCCTTGCTTTTTCTGAACCTTTTCATATTTGAGACAATTATTCCTATAACTTTTATAATTTTCGGCGCATTACCTAGAAATTGTTTGTACAATACCATCTTACAATACCATTTTAATTTAATTCTAGCTATATGGATAAAAGTGAAACTTTTGTATTTGCAGCACCTTTGTATCTAGAAAATTAGATAACAGTATAGAAATAGCTTGTTTCCAATTCTGAAGTTCTGAAAGTCAACAAATCGCAGTATTATCTCCATATCGAGGCAAATAAACTTCCACAGTTGTAAGACTTTTTAGCTTCAGTGGACGCTAAAATTGAAAAATATAAGTATTCTTGTAGAAAATGTCTTTCAATTAGCTGTTACGTTATACAAAGTTGAAATGTTACTAATCAGACATCGCTTCGTATTCTCCTTTTGTGGGTAAAGAGAATATAGAGAATGATGATAACGTGTTTGGTCTTCACCACAATATCAAATATTTAATGGGAATTGTTATGAAGCACTGTCGCTCAAAAGCTTGTCGGTTCCCCGGATGTTTCCTATATCGCGTTCTACAGACCATGCGCAATTGAAATCCTTTGCTCGATGTACTTTTTTTGCTTTGCTATTATTTATTATTTATTCCTTATTTATTATTTATTTGTAATTTTATTCCATTATTGGAATTGTTTATATCATTATAGAATTGATATTGCAAATCAATAAAAATGTCAAATTATCTTTAATATATTATATGAAAATATCTTTTTTTAAATTGATACTGTCTTTATTTCTGCAGATATTGGACACTTCCGACACTTCCGAACTCATCCGACAAGAACGATTTCATTAACTCCTTATCCAAGACGAAATCATTTCCTATCATCATTTATCATTTTTTAACTTTTAAAATACGTGACAAAGATATTCAAAAGCTGCCATGTTGAATTTTTCTATTTTGTGCAATTGTTTTTCTGTAACCAATAATATTATCCTATTGTGCTGTTTCATCCTCCGGATCACAACGTTGCAGTCGTTGTTGGTGGTTCAGATTGAAATAGCTAAAAATTTCACAGTTGACGATATTCTATAGCATGTATTGTAATGCAATGAATGGATTCTTTTTGAAATTCTTTTCTAGATAATCTGCAATAAAAGTGTATACTCCCTATACTTTGTGTGATGTTTGGATCTAATCTTCAATACCTAATAACATTTCATTATCTAAATACATATCATCATCTATTATATAATCATCAGTATTTTAATCGGTTTTCCGCCACTCATAAAAGCCATATTCAATAAGATGGATGGATATGTAAACATGACAATTATCAACCAATCACAGAGTATCTAGCATATGCGATGGCACGAAAACTAAAACTGACGCCAATGGGTTTATTCATCACCATGATTAGTAATGCGGGATTTTGAAAAGAATTTGACCCTATTGTCTTGAGATAATATATATAGGTTTTGCTATAAATCATATCAATGTAGTTCATTCAAATTGAAGATAATTGAACATTAGACGAGACTTACATTAAGGTGAAGTTTGATTTAGATTCTCCAATACCACAACAGCAGCAAAGAATAATGAGAGACAGCGCAATCGTACTAAACTCCAATATTCAAAGCTGTCCATAGCATCGTTATTGTGTCTTTCTGTAACCATGCCATGTTAACGATACTTTAAAAAGTCATCGTGTAAATAATTACTTTTTCTTCAGTGCATTCAGGGGATTGGAAAGAATTGTGATCAAATCAATACACGGGTGGGAATATTTGCTGATGTTGTGGTATGAGAGAATTTACATCAAAATTCATCTAAAGGTAAGTCTTGTTTAATGTTCAATTCTCCCATACAACAGCAGCAAAGATTAATGAGATTTCAAAGACATCTAGACACAAGTACCAACAGTAACATTCCAAAAAGAAAATAATTATGAATAAGATATGATGATACGAACAAGATCATACTAGTATCCAGAATTGAATTAAAACGTGCTAATTAACACTAATACTGACGCCTGACAATATTATACAGCGATTATATATTATAAGCCTGACAGTATTATATTATATCGATTATAAACCGTAAAGGTAAACGATAGAAGATACACATTTAGACAGTTATTACATACATGCATGCATATATATCAATTAATTGTTACTAGCCTTAGCGTATTTTTTCTGCCTTCTTTTCTAACGATTAAACATTTCTGAAGGCAGAATCCGAATTCCAGGATGCAATGATAATTTTTAAAGGCATCTTGAAATTAAGTGCTACGCTGGAGGAGACCAAGATTATACTGAGCGGCTTGAACATAGGTGAATCTCTATCAGCGCTCATCTTCATCTGATTTCCAACAAGAAATTGAGTCATTTTATGCATGTTTAATTTCACCGTTGCAAATAGGGAATAAGCCGATGTTTTTGCATTGCAGCTCTTATAGATCTGTTAGTTCTCAATGTATTGCGAGATGCGACAAGTAAGTACAATATAATTGCAACGTTCGCGTTCTATAGGTATCCCTATATTTTGATTACAGGTTGTTTTCTACATGTTGTTGATTATTCAAATGACTAAATATGGAAAGCGAAATAATCAGTAACTTATTTACCCTGTTTTTTATACGAGTAAGATCGAGCGAATATAGAGTTTGTATTCTTCGAGCTAATACTAATGCTTTATTAGCAATGGATAATTTGTGAGTTCTTACTTTAAAGTCATATTATCATGAGAAAATGAATGTCCGTAATATTGCAGAACCATGTTCACATCAATATATCAATATATATATATATAAGCTATGATAACGTGGCAGCCAAGGATGTACCTGGCATATCAGCGAAATTCACAAATTTGTTAATCAGTTGACGTATCCCAATCGTTTTCTCACCACATATCACAGTAATCTACCGAGAGAGCACAATCAGCACATTGACCAGTTATTACTATAATTAATCAGTAAAGTATACTGCAATCTAAACATAGAAAAGTGCCTCCACCTCTTGTTCTGCTCCAGGAACCTGAGAGTCACCGCACACACGGGCTAGAAATACATTTTATCAAATTGTATTTCCCGAAAACGCAAGATAGCCAATCATATGCAACCTTGGATCACATGATGAAATTTTGTTGTTGTTTTGTTTGTCTTGGGTTGGCCAGTATAGGGCAATTAGCAATTAGCAATTTTGTAAAAATGAAGGCAATAGATTTGACTATTACAACAGTAAGATGCACAAACTTCTAGTTGGTGAGCAACTTGATCTGAGAGCCTAGACACATAGTTGAAGCTGAGCATTTAATATAGGGGCAAATATGTCAATGTCAGGCTTACCAAATTCAGCGAATACACAGGCAAATAGAGAGGCAAATAATTCTCTGTCAAGTACCCACCCTCCTGATCATGAAAACTCTGGAGGCCTTGCTAACCTCATTGTTCTGAATGTCTGGTATGTGTTACAGAGAAGGAGTTAGGCAAATACATTTATAGCCATCTATGATATATTTTTGAACCAAAATCAATTATTATTGAAACATTATTACATTCATAGGACTCGCCCATGTGGCTTAGATAAGCGACATATGTTATAAAATCTGCCAGAACTATAAAGTGGCAGTTGTTATATGTATCTGTGGGATCGCCTATTCAGGTCCTCAAGCCCTATAGGTTAGAAGCATCTATAGTCAGCACATAATATATAGGACCCTATACATTTCCTGTTTGGAAAATTAGCTTTCATCAGCCCTCCATATAATGTATTTTGCCATTTCGGTAAACTCACGAGGGCATATAATTTCTATTATGCCATCTTTAAGGGTAGGTGACCTCTCTCTCTTTAGGACACCTCACTCATAAAATGGATTCGTACTCAAAACTTAGTACTTAGTTTGGATGATTGTCAAACTGAAGGGCTAACATATGATTTTCAAGGTCATGCTTAGCATAAAACTTATCCGAGGTGAATGCGAGGATTACGAGTTGGAATAATGAGCATTGCCAATAATACTTCAGATATTTTTGATCACAGTTAACATGGTATAGAGTAATATGTATCTTATTAATAGCCTGATAATTAGTAGCAAAGAATGTCAAATTTATGATGCAACTATCTATGTCATCGATTTAAAAAAGTGGAAAAATAAAATATATGGATTCCAATGTTTGGATTGAATATTAGGGTGTGTTCCACCCTTTCCGGTCATACAATTGTAGATGATATCATCATCATCATCATCTCCATATATCCAGAACACCATTCAAAAATACCGGTTACTTTTCCTGTATGGTTTACATAACCCCAAATATAGAAATTCAAATTTGGGGTTTTCTACTGTTGTGTAGAATTCAGTTGTACCTGTCTATTATAATCCAGACTTACATCGTCAAGTAAGCAAGAATTCAATTATGTGCCCGGATACAAATTGAATATCGTATAGCCAGATGCAAGAAACTTTCAATAATTTGATCCCCTTGTAATATGAGGTAGTAAATTGCTTACCTCGTGAAATGATTGTGATAGTATTTGGCTGTAGGTTCGTTTGTACCAGTGTTGTCCAAAATACACTCCTTTCGAGTTATTTGACATAAGTTAGACATCGACAACTATTGTTTAGGTTTGAATGTTTCTAACGTTTTACTGTCTGAAGAGTAATCTTCAGTTAGAGTAGAGCCCACTACGTGGGTTTATGTCGCACAATGACTCAAATTGTAAATACAGATCATTCTGGAACATTTCCCTTAGTGCCAGGTTGAGGTTATGATTTGCTGATGTCAGCAAAATCATGGCATCAAATAACGTACTCAAAATCTCCTTTGACATACTATACGATAGCAAATATCACTATATTATAAGTTAAAATTGTGTTTTTATGGGAATAATCCCAGCAACAAGTGTGGATTGCACACCCTTCAAGTCAAACGTTTGTGCGTCTTGATATTTGACTATATCATACAACACGATTTTCCACGTTGAACATGTGTACGATTGCTGCCTGGATTCTCACGCAAAGAATCACTACAACTAACAAAATATTATTCAGTACAGTCATTACAGACTCATATTGTTCTTGTGATGAAATATTACCTGAAATTTCTGTGTACAAGGAATCATTCAGCATTAGTTGACCCTTCTTCTCTTCTTTTATTTTTTGGACCTTCTGTCCTCGAGTATTGTTCTCATCATCACAATGAGGTTGAACACGAGAACGGTTGCTACTGGAATTCTCACGCAAAGAATCCACAACCGGCAATAAATTGATTAGCGCAGCGATTACAGACTTAATTTGGTCTGGTTATGATTGTGGTGCTGTGTTATAGTATTGGAGAATAAATTGGCCTATCACGCGAACAGCCTTCCCAGAATCTTCCGTTATCTCTCTTTCGTTTAAAGTCGTGGAAGAGATTAACACATCCATAAGTCCACAACGTCATTGTTTTCCTTAGACATTTCCAACAATACAACTCAAATTAAAGAACCAAAGTACATTTAAAATACTTTACATCAAATTGATTCAAATAAATAATAATATTTACAATACACAGCAAAATTGTGGGTTCTTATTCTGAGAATAGTTCCGAATATATATTCTCTTTGTAGGAATACATATCCTTAATGTTAGAATATAGGTGTTTTCCGTGTGGTGAGAAGAATTAATCTTAAATTATATATTTGAAAATATGGATTCTAGAAATGGGAATAATAGAAGGAAAGTTATTTTTGAATATTAATTGTTTTTATTGTTCCATTTTCGATGGAATTCTTTGGGGTACCAATTTCCCGAAAGTAGAATATTATTGGTATAATTCAAAAACCAAAAAAAATCAGAACAACAAAGCATTTCTTCACAATCTGCAATTTTATTCAGAAGCTGTGTGTTTTCCTTACAATTTATTGTGTTGGTTATAATATTCTATTCTACCTTTACTTCATGCTATAATTTACAACAACGGTTAATGAATAATAATATTTAGAATTCATTGTGAAATTAGTTTACATAAAACTATCAAGCAATGCAGTATTATAAAATAGTTTAATTTATAAAAATAGCTGTAATAAAATATGTATCAAATTGTTCTCGATTTTCTATATTAGTAGGAGTAGTAGTATAGACAGTCACATTATAGGAATGTGCCATCCCTCTTACGCCTTACATATTTGTTACACAAAGAACGCCACAAAACACGGTCAGACATAGCTGACAAAGAAACTTTAAATAACACAATTCACGATACAAACTATTATGAAAAGATACTACTCTACCATAGCCCCGTCGAAGCATCTCCTTGGTTGCCAATGAAGGATGTCATGCAGCGGTTGAGGGGCATACGTCTTTGATCTTTCGATGTGACCTAAAAAAGACATCTGACGTTGGTGAGCAATAGCAGAAGCAGAAGGGGAAAGTTTTCTAAATTTAGCAGTAGACAGTAAGTTGGGCCAATGTACTCCTAAAGCATGCCGAAGCATGGCGTCATAAGCTGAGTCAAGTCGGGTCAATAGTGAGGTTGATAGAACCCACGTTTCAGATGCATATAATAGAACAGGTTCTATCGTGTGTCTGAACAGTCTTAACTTAACGTCAGAGTTGACATCGGACTCCCAGAATATATTCAGACCTCTAATGGCTGCCCAAGCCTGGCATCTACGTTGTGCTAAATCATCTGAAGAAGATGGAAGTACAGAACCTAGGTACTTTAACGAATCTACACGTTCTATGTCACCATTAGATGTAGCAAGGTGTGCCTGTTTTATGCCTAAAGCAATAAATTTCGTCTTAGTCGTGTTAAATGTCAAGCCTACTGATTTACCAACCCGTTCAACTTCATCAAGAAGCTGTTGTGCATCAGATATGCTATTTGTTAAGATAGCAATATCGTCAACGAATGAGAGGTCCGATACGCTTCGCTCTGGATGACGTGAAGACCTATGACAATCAAGGGTAAAACCGGAAGAGTCAGGACATGAAATACGAAAAACATAATCAATAAATAGTGTAAATAAAAAAGTGGACAATGTGTCACCCTGTAGTACGCCACAAGCTGTCGGGAAATCATCAGTATAACCATAGTGAGTTCTAACAAAAGCCGAAGTAGAAGAATAAAAGGACATAATAGCATCGATAAGAACAATAGGTACATAATAGAAGTCTAATATTTCTGGGATTCTGCATCTTAACACAGAGTCAAAGGCCTTTTTGAAGCCAATAAAATTTGCAACAATGTCTTTTTGATGAGTCCTACAACCTTCTAACAATATCCTAGCTGATAGAATTTGGCCTAAGGTTGACCGGCTATTCCTGCCACCATTTTGATTGTATCTTAAATGTGGGTCAATTACTGACGCCAGCCTTTTATGTAGAATCTTATTATTAGCTTTCCCTGCAGTACAACTTAAAGTGGTACCCCTCTGTTGGTCTAGGTCTCTAGACGTGTTCTTGTTGACGGTGATGACAGCAGATCTTCGCCATTGACCCGGTACTTGTTGCTCCCCTGACAAAACGGCATTTATGATGGTAAGTAGCTCATTTTGTACAAGAGGTTCTCGAAGTGCCAGGGTGGGGACTCCATCTGGTCCAGGAGACGCAAGGGGTTTTATAGAAAATAGAATAGAGCATAATTCGTCATTAGTAACAGGAGAAGTATTATAATTAGACATATCAGGAGGGGAGAAGTTAGGCGGTGGAGCTAATTTAT
This sequence comes from Haliclystus octoradiatus, assembly GCA_916610825.1. Taxonomy (NCBI): domain Eukaryota; kingdom Metazoa; phylum Cnidaria; class Staurozoa; order Stauromedusae; family Haliclystidae; genus Haliclystus; species Haliclystus octoradiatus. The sequence goes on from OU744453.1 coordinate 6,253,823, forward strand.
TTAACGATAGTAGACAGGATGGGGGAATATATAAATCATAAAAATAATTACGAATCATACTGTTTGCCTCGACAGAATCATACGCTTCAACTAATAAGGACTTGTGGGTTGGTTCTTAAGACGCCTTATCTCTTTCCATGCTATACAATGCTTATTACTATTACTAGCCGTTTTTACCGCTAAAATTACAGCGTTTAATTCACGCTCGATTAGGGCGTATGAGCGGCAGCGAGATCTATTGTTTTTTGATCAACAATAGATTGTAAAAGACTGATATTGTGTATAGTAGGAGAACAATCACGTAATTGTTTTTTAGCAAGTTTCAATTCATATCTTACCTGTGTGATCATTGCGTCACTGTCCCAAGAGACGCGTGGCCATTGTATTTTCTTCCGCGGCAAAGCGGTCTCGGCTGCTTTGATGATGGCTGAGGAAAGAATGGAGATATCACCTCTTGTGGGTTGTCCGACAAGAGAATTCTCAAGACAGTCATTAAACGCTTGTGAAAACTCTGACAGACTTTCCCAACAAAGGGATGACCCCGCCTTTCTAATGCAGTACAGGATGCGTTGTTTCATGCAAGAGAAAACAAGGCGATGATCAGATGGAATAGCAAATGGTGCTATAGTATCACAATCGTAAGATAAACGTGGACAATTAGTGAGAATATAATCAAGACGCTCTTTCCGGCCTTTCGGACCAAAGAAAGTAGCACGTCTTGACAAAGGTTTACGATACAAAGAATTTAACGGAGTAAGGTCATAGATATTAATAAGATCAATTAAATAAGGGGAATTATCATTTAAATTACGTCCTACAGGGTTTAATGACAAGGGGTAACACGCATTAAAATCACCACACAACATAATAGCATCACGGGATGGTATTTTAACTAAGATTGAAGATAACTGAGTATAGAAAAGGGAGGCCACGATCTGTCTGACAGCAGTGGAAGAGTAAACAGAGAAAACATGTACGATACGATCAAATAATTTAACAGACAATTCTAAAATACGGGATGAATGAGACCTTACACGAACATAACGAACATCAACACACGGATTACACATAAATCCTACACCACCAACACCATAACATTCAGCAGACGATGTAATAAATGTACATTTATTATCTAAATCAGAATAACGAATAGGTTCATCGTGGATAATACGATGTTCCTGAACAGCAACAAACAAAAAAATTAACTTACGTGTGAGTGTAGCTAGCTCTTTCTGTCACCACGGACACTTCAGGGTTCTGGAGTTGAACGTAGCAATACGATTATGCGTAGAGGGTATTTTCGCTGAAGGAGATAATGTGCTATCTCCATTTGGAACTCGATTGCGAGATCGCAGTTGTGATCCAATAAAACTTGAAGCCTTCGGTTTGTGACTATTTCTGTTTCTATTACGATGTTCGGAGTTACGCTTTCTTCTTGCAGCAAGTGCTTTCTGAGAACGGAAACCTCGTCGACAAAACCTTGGCTTAAGTTTTAATTGGGGAGGTGGAATGATGGTAATTTTCTGGCTACCGCAGCAACTAATAAAAGTGCGCGTAAAGGCCAATAAAACTTCAAAGAGAAATCGCGCGCCGAAACACGTCCGTTCTTGATGAAAACCTCACCTCTATGACATGACAGTATTTGTTTAAAATCAGGCAACCAATATGTTTCGAAGAGATAGGAATGAGTCGAGTCGTAGCAGATTGATATTAATTGACAGTTTAATAAATTCAGTATAAAAAACATTCTAAAACGATGGAATAATTCCTTGCGATTTGATTGGTCGTCGAGCGTGCTGGTAAAAGTCCATGAAGGCTCGTTGCATCCTTTGTTCTCGAGTCATTGAATGACTCCTAGCAGTTTGATTTGTCGATTGAGCGTGCACAATAAATAGATGAAGGCCCTTGGGAAGTTAAACCAGGGTTTCTCGGGTTTCTGACCAAGAGGTTTCTGATTACCCCCCAAAAAATCAAAACAAATAAAATGGCATAAGGGAAATTTAACTTCAGATAAAATTTAATTAATTATAATAATAATGTCGATAATAGTAACAATGGTTGCAGGTTCTCTAAGAAAGGGATGAGGAAATTGACGAAATCCTGCTAAATTCAACAGCAAAAACAGCAAAATACAATTAATAAATTAATTGAATAAATTATAATGCGCGGCTATTAGAAAATCAACTAAAGCAATGTAGTGATGTGATATCAAATGCATTGGGAAATTATGAGGCTCTTCTTGTTAATCAAGCTGGATGCAATTTTAGTTTGTCCTTGCCATCAGCACCAGTTGCAGGGCCGTCTACGTCTTCGGGTTATAATCATTATCCCGTTCAACCAGCGTTCAACAATTGCTCGATCGCGTCCATTACCATCAATTATAACAGTTAGATAATTTATATCTCTTTAATATTATAAAATAGTTCAAATGTTACATTGTTCAAGTAAAGTTAAATTAAAATATAATATGATCATTCATGTAGTGTATTTTCTTTTATCTTTCATCCCATACAGTCTGAAAAATACTGGCGGTATTTTCTACATTGATCATACGAGGCGTCTAGTCCAACCACATCACGTGATCAAAACCTGACGATTGTAATTGTGTCAAGCTGTCATCGATATTTCGATATTTTCGTGAGTGGCTTTGAAAGTTTTGTTGATAAAAACATAATTCATAACTTGGGAAATTAGAAAGATTAAATAAGTATGATTTTTGTTTTAGAAGAGCGTTCATGCACGGGTTTTCCAATGCTTCATCGCAGAATTATTGCACTCTGGATGTTGGAAGACACTCAGGAATTGTAATGAAGAAACTCGTCCAGGAAAGCTGGTTAATTCATTACACTTCCCGAGTGTCTTCCAACATCACTCGTGCAAGAATGTTTCGATGAAGCATGGCAACTATATATACTGCAATTGCTTTTGCCGTAATACTACTTTTACAGGGCTTCTATACTGTTTTTAATGGCGTCTGCATCAACTAATCAACTATCAGTCTAGTCTAGAATATAATACAGTAATTACCAGGTGCGGATCCAGGAATTATTTTATGGGGGTCAAAATTAATTACGTCATTTGCCACGCCCATTTTGTACACCAAAGAAAGATTGAGTAAGAAGAAAGGAGTCAGCCAAAAAGTCACATAACGATAAACATACAATGACAACAAATGTTAAATTGTAATGGTTATTTTGAGTTAAATATATATAATTATATTGAACTTCACTTCATCAAGAATTAGTCTTCAATATCTAATATACAATTCAGCTACAATCTGCAGCATTAAAAAATGACAATCCACAAATAAAAATATATAGGAACTATAAATATGCACTCTTGAAAGGGTGTAGTGTTATATAAAATTGATGAATTTATCCGGGATTTAAAATCGATTATAAGACTGTTCCATTTTATTAGAAATCCCTATAGTCCTGGTATTTGAAGTGAGTTTACCACTTTGATCAAGAAATCCACAAAGCTAAGTTCACTGTCTATTCCGGGTATGAAGTTTTCAAGGTAAGTAGTTGTAGCATTGAGCTCCATTGCCTTATTTTTTATGTCAGCAGTTGGGCCGGCTTGTTGTGCTTTCTACTTTCGGTACTCAAACTTAGTTGCCAGGTTAGATAAGAGACTAATAGCAGAAAAATGAACCCAAAAAGGACGGACAAGCAGTCAGAAGAATGCAATGGCCTGGCAAATTAAAACACAGTAGTGACATGCTTTGAACACTTGTATACGACAAATTACAGTTTCGAGACACGCAATTTTAATTTTGAAATTTCATTCTCATAACACTGTAAATAAAAATTAAATTAAATCAGAACTACAATCACAATTATTTCAAATATAAACAATTGTTATGGCTTGTCTGACTTTGCCCTCTTTGTGGTTACTTTTTTCATGCTCAAATATATTTTTTCTTTGTTGACCTTGGAAATTGCGACACAATTGAGTTCAGGTTGAAATGATTTAAACAACGTTATTTATATAACAGACGTACTTACACATTGCCTCCAAGTTCTCTACCAGTTTGTACAATTTCTAATTACTGCGTATATTTTCTTCGTGTAAATCTATCAGCCTTCCAATTCATTCTTCCAAATATATCTCGTTGTTGATTAGGGTTCAATTCGTAATAATTCGAAGAAAGTCTTGATAAAATAGATAATCCCTGTCGTCATGACCATTGCAATAAACATGGTTTTTCTCTTTCTTCATGAACATTGCAATAAACATGGTTTGTAGCAGAGTAGATTTGCTTTGAATTTGTTCTGATGCTTCAACACTGATAGTCACACGAAAACAAGACTGTCGATTAAAACTGCAAAAATATCTAGAAGCGCCATGTGAAGTCACTTTGAAATCATCCAATCAGATATCAAGACTTAGCACAACGTGTGCAATTATTGCGAACAGATTTGCGAACATATTTTTGAGATAACGACCCTGAACACAGGCAAACTTTTATCAAATTCTGTAGGTCTAAACTACAACGTGGGTAGGTCAATTGTTATTTTTTCAGCCAATTTACCAATCGGTGACTCGAACGCACAAAAGAAGTGGGATGGGTGGTCAAAATAGCTCCCGGATGAGTGGGTCAGTACCGTTTTCTCTTTGGCAACGAGCTCATCGACGGTAGGTCAATTGTTAAAAATCTTTGAGATAGAAACAATAGACAGAGTTATAAACAATAGATCTACTTCCGCAGCATACCACAGCCCCGCTCGACTTCAGTATATTACGTAATCTAATACAACTTCTAAGGGAATCCAAACCTTAAACGTTGAACATTGAATTCAATACGATTACGATCATTTACTACAAAATTAATACGAACATTAAATATTGAAAGTTTATCGTTAAAAATAATTGAACAGAAGATAAAAAGGAATGATAATTTTGATCAAAATACAATATATATTCATCATTAACAAATAAACGATGACGTGATCTTTATAGTGATGTCATTATAAATTTTACCGAAAAATTTCGGGGTGGCATCTGACCTACTTGCACCCGTCTTGATCCGCGCCTGGAATTACTAAATACATGGAAATAAATAAAGTTAAACTAAATAACTACTATAACAATAAGCCGGTTACACCCGATCTAGCCATGACCGCCAAAGTTCCCTGTTGGTGACTATAGTCAGGATGTTATATACTAATTAAACAATTAAAGACATTGTATCATGGAGACAGGAAAAATTTATACTTTGCAAGGCTATAAGATTAAATTTGCTATAATAAAAAGTTCGTTGATTACGTTAATTACGATATATGAATTAAGAGTATGTATAACACGCTCCACACCATGGAAGGATTATCTCGTATTCTTCCATCAGATCATCAACAATCATCAGTAGGTAACAATAAACAAAGTCTAATTATTGGTCTTTCATAAACACCTGTCACAGTCTTGAACTTGATATTTCTTGTTAGGTTGTTGATTCCCTTGAATGTTTCCATAAATCTACCCATTTTCCATTTACCACTAGCCATGTTTGGATCGATTACCAAAACGATATCATTAATTGTGATTTCTCTCTTCTTTCCTGTCCAATTCTTACGTGAATACAATGTAGGAAGATGATTACGAATCCATTTGAGCCATAATTGATTAACAATCGTTTATAAAAATTGAAAGCGCTTTCTTGCATTATTTGTATCTGCAAACGGTCATTCTGGAATTGCTGTTGATGATCTTCCTAACAATAATTGATGAGGGGTAATGTAACACCATCATTAGGCTTTACTGATAATGGTGCCAGCGGTCTTGAATTCACGATATTTTTAAGTTTGCATAGATATGTTTGCAATTCTTCTTGTGGTAGAACATGATCTCCATAGGCTGACTTTAAGGATTTCTTCACAGACTTAACCATGGCTACAAACACGACCCCTTGATGTGGGGCATTTGGTGTATTAAACTTCCAAATCATTTGTACGTTGGCAGCGAATTCTTGTAGTTTTGAATTGTCCCATCCTTCTACCATCTCCTTTAATTCCCGTTCCTCTCCAGCGAAATTTGAGCCATTGTCTGATACAACCATTTTTAGATATCCTCGTCTTGCCATGAATCGAAATGAAAATAGGCAACCATATCGTTTTTCTCTGCAGCGTTCGATCTTTATTGTCAATGGTCCAAAGTAATCTATGCCAGCATAGAAAAATGGCGGAGTGAACCGTATGAGATAGAATCCGGGCAAATTGGTCATCAACTCTTGGTGTGGTAGTGATCTCAAATTTTGGCATTTTATGTATTTTCTTCGAATGGCTTTTGATAAATGCCTTTAAGTTATTATCCAAAATTCCCTTCAGCTTTTTGTCAATACCCTTTCAGAACCGGCGTGGCCAACCATGAACTGAATTTTTACCATGATAAGCTTGGACAATGCATGTTTCTTTTGATGAAGAATTGGGTGATTTTGGTGATATGGTAAGCATTTCCCAGCGTCTACTCTACCAAAAACTCTTATCACATCTTTGGAATCTTTGAAGGGCGTCAACTGTTTGAAATCTCCATTATCCAGTCTGGGGTGCAATTCTGCTTGGGCCTGGAGTATCTACTGTAATCCCGTTGATTCAAACTCACTTAGAAAGGTTGACCACTTCTCTTCTCACTACTTCGTTTGATGTTGTTGATAAATCTCAGTACGTATGTTGTAACTCTGATTAGTTTTTGTTGTACTTTGAAAATCTTTCTACATCTATGACTATTTCTGAGTTGGATGACGCAGCACATACCAATTTCACAATCTTTCTTTCTTCATTTGTTTTTCTGATTGGTAGACTTTGTAGTGGCCAGCCGTTCTCGTCATCTCCTAGAAATGTTCATCCTTCTATCCATCTGTTCTGTAATTCTTCTATGGAAATTCCTCTTGACGCATCATCGGCTACGTTCAATACCCCCTGGAAAATGCCTCCACTGTTGTGAATTAGAATTAATCTGAATTTCACCAATTCGTACAGCAACAAAGGTTTTGAATTTTTTTGCTTGACTTTTATCCAGGCCAATGTGACAGCACTATCGCTCCAATAGATAGTATCTTCTAGTTGGATTCTTAGTTCGTTGGTGATGATGTTTGCCAGTCTTGTAGCAAGAACTGCTGCTTGAAGTTCTAAGCGTGGTACAGTCAATCTCTTTAATGTTGATACCCTTGTATTGGCCGCTACAAACGTCGTCTTGGTTTTGCCATTGTCTAGCTGCCATCGTAAGTATGCACATGCTGCAAACGTTTCTTCACTGGCATCAAAGAATGCATGTAACGTTGAATGATCTTTGGCATGTTCTGGCTTTAGGCATCTTGAGATGTTGAATTGTTTTAGCTGTTGTATTTCTTCAAAGAATTTGCACCACTCCTTTTGGCCTTCATCTTCTAATGGTTCCTCCCACGTTAAACATTGTGACCATAATTTCTGGCTTTGATCATTACAGCTACTGCAAAATCAATTGGATCGAATATTCCTGCTACTCTGCTGAGGATGATTCTTTTTGTAAGTATTTCAGAGGGTATCTCTTTAATTCAAAATCTAGTCTGTTTGCGGCTTCCAAATTGTCCCCAAACCTTTTCTTCTTTGTGATCTATGTCCCTTGGCTCATTCATGTTCTTATCATCGCCTTGTGTTAAGGTAAATTTTGTACAGTTTGATGTCCGTTTTTTCAACTTGAACCCTCCAGTTGCCAAAGTTTCTGCTAGTTGACTTGTTAAGATCTCTGCTTCCTCTTTGGTTGATACACTGTCGCATATGTCGTCCATGAAGGCGTTGGTGGTAATTGGTGCTGCTGCTTGAGGGTGAATCTCGATGTTGGCTTCAGATTCCATTTGTAACACTGTCTGTGACATTGCTTGTGCTGGTTTATCCTCAAAGGTGGCTATTTGCATCCTGTATACTTGCGGCTTGCTAGTTGTATCCATATTTCGCCATAGGAACATGTGTAGATGCTGATCTGTGACCGGCATCTTCATTTGTGGAAACAATTTACTTATGTCAGCGCATATCCCAACTTCATTCTCTCTGAATCTTGTGATGACGCCAAATAGTGAATTGAGAAGGTCTTGTCCCTACATTATATGGTCATTCTAGCTTTTTTCTTCAAACTTTGCTGATGATGACGGCATGATGTGCTATGTAGTATATGGCCTTCATATTTGTGGATTTCATCATCTGTTAGTCTTTTTGAAAATCCTAAACGAGCATATTCCATTATTTGCTTGTTGTACTCTGCTGCAAATTGCTCAGTTTTGGATAATTTCTTCTCAGTTGATTCTAACCTATTTAGAGCCAATGTGTAGTTATTTGGTAATGTTGTTTGGTCTTCTTTCCATGGTAGCGAAATTTCATACCGATCGTCAATCTTCGTGTATGATTTTCTCAGTAGTTTGGCAGCCTTCTCATCCTCATCTGACATCGTTGATGGTAGGCATTTACATGTCTATGACCCCATTCCAAAACTTTCTATCTCCAAGAAGGCTACTGAATCAATTGGTTGCTCTTCTTTGATACATTTAATGTAATTAACTGAAAGCAGCCTGTTCTTTCCTGTTGACTCTGACTTTATAGGCCCGAACAGTACCCAACCAAGTTAGGTCTTTATTGCTATTGGCATCCCTCTTTCACCAGTTCTGTGTTCTCCAATGTGTAGATCTGGATGGTCGACGCTAACTAAAATATCTATTGGTCCTGTTTCGTAGTGGAGTTCAATGTCTTCTAGATGTTTTAGACCTTTCATGTCATCAATAGAAAACGCGTTTACGTCAGCACATATCTTCTTGATTTCCAATGTATCCACTTTAACTGTTTTTCCTTCTTTTGTGATTGGTTTCATCTCAACTGTGATCTTTATGGACTGGCATCTATTCTCTTTGCCACTAACCATGGACAGATTTAATGACGTCGCCTTTCCAGGAAAACTTGGCTCGTTGGCGAAGTCTTCTCTGATGAAGGAAATCTGTGCACCAGAATCTATGAGAGCATAGGCCTTCTTTTCTTTACCATTTTTTCTTTTTACTGATACTCTTGCAATCGGCAGTATTGTTTGATTACCCTTGGTCGACGTTGTGCTTGCCACTGGTACATGCAGATGAAGTATTGGATGATGCTTCTTTGTGCAGCCTTCTGATGTGCATTCTTGGGGATTTCTGCATTCCCCTATACTATTTCTTTCTTTGAGGCAACAGAAACACCTATTATTTTTTATTAATGTCCATCTATGGTCAATGTTTACGTCTAAGAACTTTGAACAAGCTTGTATGAAATAATTATCTTCACACAATGGGCATTGTCAATATCTCTTTTTGTCTATTGTTTGGGCTGTGTTGACTGAAGTCGATGACTGTTGCTTTTTACGTCCAGTGCCATAGTATTGCTCTAAAGAATGTGCCTGGCTTTTGATGATGTTTTCCGATTCCAATCATTCGCTCAATCCACGGACAGTGTTAGGCTTTCTTGTCTCATTTACTTCTCTGCCAAATCACTCTCTGTCTTGATCCATCATTTTATTTACTATCGTCTTTAACAATCCGTTGTTCCATATACTGCAATTTCTACTGTCCTAATACTACTTTTGAACGGTTTTTATACTATTCTTAATGGCGTCTATATTAACTAATTAACTTACCAGTGTAGTCTAGAATATAATACAGGGATTACTAAATACATGGAAATTAATATAGGTAAACTAAATGACATCTATAACAATATGCCGCTTTCACCCGGTCTAGCCACAATCGTGACTGCTCCGTGTTCGTGACTATAGTCAGAATGTGATGCGACAATACGTGAAAATATCTTAATTCAATGTTTCAAAAATCTTGTAACATTATTTGTTCTGTAATTGCAGAAGTACTAGCAAAAATTTAACGAAAATATACGTTATTTCAAGAAAATGTATGCTTATTTTAAGAATATATATGCTCATTTCATGAAATTTATGCTGGAAAACAGAATAAAATATCAAATAGTGCTTATAATAAGAAAATATAACAACCAAATTTGTTCTAGGGTAGAAATATTTGCTTCCTATGTAGATCCTATTTAAGTTTCCGCTGTGGTGAGTGAATTTCTGAAACCTTTTGCGTGCCTGATATCAACTCGAGTGTTTATAAAAACCATATCACACAAGAAAGTGTTTGATACGTGGTTTATAAAATAGAAATATCCTATACGTTTTCAGAAATCCCTACCCCCTGCATTTATGATCATACGTATCACTTATATCACTTATCTACCTATATCAATAATACCACATGTCTGTTTATATATCACAATATTTCTATCACTTATATCGCTTATATACATAATACTGTCTGTTTATATATCACTATATTTCTATATTTCTGTGTCTGTTCGCGACTTATGTACGTCTTACTGGCGAAAAAATACGGATAATCCGATGTCTGGAAATTATGCAAACATTTGTGTCGAGATAACCGTGTACAGTAACAAAATTGTTGTACGAAAAGTATGGGTCTATGACGTTGTTTTTAAATTTATGAATTTAAATTAACTTTTCTTAAAATCGAGATACAAACATTTCACGTTTAAAAAGGCTATTTTGATATATAATTTGTGAGAACACTGAGCAAACAATCTGTTTTGAAATGAATAGTCTATCGCGAGGCATAAAAACAAATTAACTTGCAAGAATTTTCAAAATGACGTTGGCGTTTGACTAATTCGAAAAAATATTCAAAGTTCGAAGAGATTATCTGTCTACAGTCTAAAATTACAGAAATTAGAATCAATCATGGATTTGCACAAAAGTGTTTCTATAATTTATTACTTTATATAAAATATGAATTATTCGGTTTTGAGCAGGCAGGCTTTTATTTTCAGATTTTGCTTCCATAATTAACGAAAGAATTGTAAGCATCGATTAAAATTAATATTTCATTTTGTTGACTTGCTATAAGAATAAGACACAGTATGTTACTACAGCTTCGAGAATAAAAATAGCGGTGTCTTGTTATTATCGTTGATCAACATTTAATAAAGTTAATTTCAGGTATATCAAATTCAACAAAGTTAAATTGAATTGAGCGTATGATTTCTGATAAATAATATTAATTATAATATTTTCAACGTTCAAAATGGCTTTCAACTTTAAAAACAGAAAAGCATAATTCAGAAACATTTTTCAATATTTAATACAGTTTGGATGAGTGTAACAAACCTTGTGTTACAAAAATAAAAAGCGAAAAAGGTTGCATGAAATTATCGATCATAGCAAACAATACTTTTTTAAAATACAACTTACCATTTTCCAAATGAGATCCAAATAAAAACTATACGAGCGGCATAATCTCCGAACAACATTTAAATACATAATAGCGGGTTCTCTGAGTTAATACACCAATCAATAATAAGTTAACAACCATATTTTATCGAAGGAGAATGTAAGCCCGATAAGAATAAAATATAAATTGTTTTTTATTCGAATTATTTCTGACAAAAATGATCATTTCATATCGCGATCAAATGCAAGGTAAAGTAGATTCATTTTCTATATAAGTAAATCCTTTTCATCAGACATCATAACACGAGCATTAAAATACTATCATCGGCTATGGTATTTTATATCTTTGAAGCTGCACTAAACATTTCCACTCTATAAACCATCACGTCGGTTTCAATAAATTCTGAAAAATATGCATATCACGAATCTGGCAAAATGAGTAGTTTTCATTTTTCTATCAAAATAACTAATTTATTCATAATCGTCTTTTCTTTCATTCGACATCTGTAATGTATTATAAATAGCGCGTAGAAATATTGACAACAATTAGATGTAACATAATATCAATATCGAATTAGTATAGCGATTTATTATAGAATTTTATTTCCTTTAAAAGAATGTTGATGCTATTATTCTGATAAATTTGATAACAAGAAGCACTGTGAGGCCAACTTTTCACATCTTTTTTTTATTTATAAAATTTTATTTTCAACAAACTCTTAGTATTTTGATAGACTGCCATGGAAATCAGAGGCCTACTTGCTGAGACTGCAAAGATCATAAATATATAGGCTCATATGCTATCATATCATAATATTTGCAGATTATATATATAATTTGAAATTCGAATCACGCGCGTGGGTCGGCCTTGTTCAATAATACGTTATCGAAGCAGTAGGTTTGTTGATTACGTCAGTTAAAGCGCCGATCACAGTAAGTGAGGTAGTGGCCTATTGGTTATTGCTCTGGTATGACAATACGTCAGTTCAAATCCGCTGTTCGGCAACTTTTTATCAACGATTTTTAATTCTTTTTAATATGAAGCAGTAAATCATTGTTAATTAACAAAAGATATCGTTTGATCATGTTAATAACAGAAATTAATGGACCATGTGTCTTGTTGAAGCTAAATTAACTTAATATTGAATATATTGCATGCAATGCCACGAGTTTGACCGGCCACACCATGACGGCGATATTTTGTGAACACCACATTAGTGTTGTATATATTGCAATAAAGATTTATGAATTCGAACCGAACGCGATCCGATCGTATCAGGTCAGATTGGGGTTAACATTTTAGGTCTTCGGATCGGATCGGATTTGAAGTGATTTTTTATTGATAGTTTCAGATTTCGAAATTTGCATGCAACTCGAAATCCAGATTCATGCATTTATTTATTTCAAGAGCCCGTAGGGTTCAAGTATGATTTTTTTTACATTGTTAATTGTTAGTTTTCAGTATTGGGAAAATTATACTTCTTGACTAAATGTATAAGTGTTGTAATCCAACTCCGAGTTTAATATTTGTTCTATCAAATAGTTTGTAGTATTTCACATTGAAATGTTCACATGTATAATCTATCTATCATCAGAACATGTAAATTTATAATATCATTTTATTTAGTTTCATCACTAAACATTGTAAAGCAACACTCACACCATGGCAACCTTTATAAATTCATGGATAAGATTATTCAATAATTGATTCAATCCACTTTCACGAAAGAAAAACTATTTTTTATTGTTTACATTTTTTAGTAAAACACACTGATCCCATCTAACTGTCCAATCGAGTTACATCGCATTTGAATCCTCGTAAAACTATATATGCGATCGCTCATAAATAATAATAATAATAATTTATTGTCGATGATAAAGTGGAATTTTGTATGTCTATTGCTTTCTATATTAATATATTTTCATTAGTAAAATTGCCGGCTGTCACTATCAGTATAGACATGTGAGATTATATTGAAAAAATTAGAATTTCCGCAGCGTGGGTTTGTTTACAAATGTGATATATCGTTCCTATCCGAATAGTTTATGTCTAGTCTTAAAAACATTGATTATATAATTTCCATTCTGACCCATGACCATACACAAAACAAAAGATCGATCTGCACTTCTGCTGAGAGACAAATGAAAATCATTCAAGTGCGAAACTGCTTAGTTAGCGCTTAAGTCTGAGAAAGCATTGTTGTTGAAAAAGGAAAAAGTTTTCATTGGCTTTTATCAACTTTCATGTATTTATTTAAGAAATGAAGCCAGCAATGTACGCCTCTGGTTAATAACGAATCCATTGATATGTGTTTCAAGTCAATTGCATCGAAACTGGCATCGTGAATCCCCGCATTACATACCGACATACAAATGGAAATGGTGTAAACTTAAAAGTAGATCATCGATTGTGTGTTCGTTTGTAGATAAAGGTTTAAGCTTTTCTTCCAGCCGTTCAGCTAGTTTAAAATTATAAGAGTTCGTAGAAGAAAGAGTTGGCCTCATTGAAAGTACCTGTTTGTGCGTTTTCGGTAAACCATAAATATGTGCTAGCCTGGACCCAACGGGTGATAATGAATCTGAAATAATAGTTTTAGGAAAAATCCGTTTTAAAGCCTTTTCTACTTTTGTTTCTCTTTCCACAAAACTTATGATCGATTTTTCTTGGACGGCCTCTTTTTAGCTGAGTCACTAATATATGGTCGGAATCTATCGGTTTTATTTATAGACGCTTCACAAAGAAGGCACAAATATTCACTTTTCTCCATAGCAACAACCCCGTTACCTTTATCAGGTTTTGTAATTATTAGATCAATTTTACTTTTTAGACTTTTGACTGCTCGAAGGAGTTGCTTGGGAGCAGTCAGTCCTTTGTGTTGCATATAATTAATAGCTATAGATTTTAGGGTACTATGAGCAAGTTCGTTTTGTTCTTGTGTAAGCGACCGGTCTAGCCTTCGACACGCCTTTTCAAAACTGGCCAATACATCTTGTTCTTGCAATATATTTCGACGTGGTAGAGAAAATTTGTGGCCGCGTGATAAAACTAATTTTTCGAAAAATGATAAATGTAATGAAGGTAAAGTTGTAATATGTTTATCCACATCGGTGTTACGAGCCAACATTCTACATTTAGAATTCATTCTACAACATTCTACATGAACGACGTTAATGTTTTATTACCTTTTAAAGACCCTATTTCGGCAAATAATTTAAGAAGGCAATTATCAAATCTCAGTACAAATATCGGTCAAATTATCAGACCAGTTTTTAGCAATAAAAAACTAATTGATGATTTGAGGATACGCGAACAAAAGCCACCGATGCTGTCCCGTCAATTCGTTGTGTATTGTTTTCAATGTGGCTTGTGTGACGCTAGTTATGTTGGCTACACATGCCAACACCTTCATCAACGTATTGACGGACACATCGGTTCAGCTGTTGGTGCACACCTTCGCCACTCTCACGGTTGAACTGTCCGAAACAGTCACCACATTTTCCGCGTTTTAAATAAGTGCAAAAACAAAACCGATTGTCTGATTTATGAAATGCTTGCAATCAGGCGGATCAAGCCAACACTCAACACGCAATCGGATTCTATAAAATCCCGGTTGTTTGTTTGATTTCCGTGCAATTGTATTTGATAATTTCCTTTGTAAACTCAAACTCTATATATTTGTAAAAATTTTTAATTTGAATTTATTTATCTGATGATGCCATGAAGATATGATATGGCAAAACGTTATGAAATCCCTTATTTTTATCGCTGTTATTTGTTACAAATATAGCATTGCAGCATATTAATCCCCGGATAAACGAGTAATGCTAATTTTGACAAAAAGTTCTCAGCATACCGTTCTTTATTCCATTTTTATGATTAAATGATGCAAATACTAATGCGAGCCGAACTTCAGAGCAGGCGATATTTCATATATCGTCCACTAATATTATGGCGTTATTTTTCTTTATATAGTAAACAACCACAATATATATGCACATAGTTGTTGTTGGAATAATTCTGGTTGTGAAATATATCATTACAATTCCATAAATTCTGGCAGAATAACCATGGCGAAATTTATCAATATTTCCAATTTTTCTTGTTTCGCTAGCATCGGTCAGAAGTTATCTTTCCCTGCTAAGATTTCTTTCTTTCTCTATTTTTCAGATTGTTCCTTGATGTGCTATTTACAAATGAAGAGAAATTATAAAATACAAGCTTACATTTTGGTTGTCCTTTTTATCGGATGTTATTAGATGCCATGGATTTGCTATAAACCACAAAGCGCACATACTCATAATGAGATTGATGAAGCCAAAAGCTGATTGGCCATATAGAAACAGATCTATAGAGATTTACATAACTCAATCTCAGTGATTGGCAAATTTTTCAAATCTTCAATACGAATTTAGCATAAAGCAGATACAAAGTTTACGGCTTGTAATAATGACATCATATGGAAGCATTCATGAACAAGATATATATCCAACAATTCATATCCTAACCTCCACTTTCTCATTTTACTTAAAGTAGACTCTAAATTCTAGGCATACTTCGATGTATCAAGGTAGATCTTCCTACAATAAAATACAAGTTTGCAATATAAAAATTAACTCCGTAAAGTTATACAACTGAACAGAATTATAATCATTCTTTGATTTGTCGAATAGATAGTATGCTGCAAGGTGACTTTCGTGCACCAGATCATACAAATTTGAATAGAAAGCTTATCAATTCTTAAGGTCATAGAAGTTAAGCAGTACAATACAATACAATACAATACAAGGCGTTGAACATGTCGCCACAGTCGGCAGCAACTGTGGATCATTAACTGATCATGAATGACATTTTTTGATCATCAATATCTGTTTACTAACCATATATTCTAGTGAATATGCTTAAATGATGTTATTCTGATAACTATACATGTATTCAAATCTAGTGGACTATAATATAGATAAAAAGCTTCACGGGAAGAGATCTGTACATAGTTTATTCACCCGTTGTTGATTGTTATATAACTCGTGAGTAAAATCCGTATCAGGCATCTCACAGGAAGTAATCATTTATATTCTGGATAAAGAACAACAAAATATAGTAAACAGCATGCATTCTGGTTTCGTTGGGAGCAAGAAATATTATCTTACATTTCGGTGGTCTTGTTATCGGATGTTATTAGTTGTGATGGAAATGCTAGAAACAACAAAGTACACATAATCATATTGAAATTCATGAAGCCAAAAGCTGATTAGCCATATCGAAACAGATCTAGAGATTTACATAATTCAATGTCTGTGATTTGCAAATTTTTCAAATCTTCATTACTAATTAAGCATATAGCAGATATAAAGTTTACGGCTTGTAAAAATGAGATCACATGGAAGCATTCATAAACAATATATATATATCCAACAATTCATATCCTAGCCTCCACTTTCTCATTTTACTTGAAGAAGACTCTAAATTCTAGGCAAACTTCGATGTATTAAGGTAGATATTCCACCAATAAAATGCAAACCGGCAATATAAAAGTTAACTCCGTGAAGTAGTTCAACTGAACAGAATTATAATTAATCTTTGCTTTGCCAAATATATAATATGCTATAAGGTGAATTTCGTGCTGCAGACCACACAAAGTGGAATAGAAACCTTATCAATTCTTAAGGTCATAGAACTTAACCAGTACAGTACAGTACAATACAATGCCATGCAATGCAATACAATACAAGGCATTTAGGGTGCAACTCGACATTGTCGGCAGCAACTGTGGATCATTATCTGATCATGAATGGCAGTTTTTGAGACAAATACCTCTTTCCTAACCCTGTGTTCTAGTGACTATGTTTATAGTATCTTGAGCTGATAACTATACAGATGTATTCAATTCTAATGGACTACAATATATAAAAAGGCTTCACGGGAAGAGATTTGTACATAGTTTATTCACCCATTGTTGATTGTTATATAACTCGTGAGTAAAATCTGTATCAGGCATCTCACAGGAAGTAATCATCTATATGCTGGATAAAGAACAACAAAAAATAGTAAACAGCATGCATTCTGGTTTCGTTGGCAGCAAGAAATATTATCTTACATTTCGGTTTTCTTGTTATCGGATGTTATTAGTTGTGATGGAAATGCTAGAAACAACAAAGTACATCTAATCATATTGAGATTCATTAAGCCAAAAGCTGATTAGCCATATCGAAACAGATCTATAGAGATTTACATAATTCAATGTCAGTGATTTGCAAATTTTTCAAATCTTCATTACTAATTAAGCATATAGCAGATATAAAGTTTACGGCTTGTAAAAATGAGATCACATGGAAGCATTCATAAACAAAATATGTATCCAACAATTCATATCCTAACCTCCACTTTCTCATTTTACTTAAAGAAGACTCTAAGCATACTTCGATGTATCAAGGTAGATCTTTCTACAATAAAATGCAAACCGGCAATATAAAAGTTAAATCCGTGAAGTAATACAACTGAACAGAATTATAATTAGTCGTTGCTTTGTCAAATAGATAATATGCTATAAGGTGAATTTCGTGCTGCATACCACACAAAGTGGAATAGAAACCTTATCAATTCTTAAAGTCATAGAACTTAACCAGTACAGTACAGTACAATACAATGCAATGCAATGCAATGCAATACAATACAAGGCATTTAGGGTGCAAATCGGCATCGTCGGCAGCAACCGTGCGTCACCATCTAATCATATGTGGCGATCTTTTACGTCTTACTCCATTGGCCATGCATAGAAGAATCACCATACCATTATAAAAATGAATATAAATACACCTTCTCCACATACCATACTCATTATAATTATAGAAACTGAAGGGATAGGTCTATTCCGACTTTTAAAGGTGGACCATAAATAAATTACAGCCCGAAACACCTTGCTGAAGAAGATTCGTAGCTCTGAAAATCTATACAGCTATACCATAATGCGATCAATTTTTGCTTTGTTAATAGCAGTATTCTTACAAAGTATATATACGCCATGTCAATCTTTTCGATCTATCCGATCCTGTCCAACACATGTACAAGATGCAGGTAAGCTGAAAATAAAATTTTATGAAATAGAAATATTTTTATTCAAAAGGCATATAACATACCATCGCTCTATTCTGCTGTGTTTCGTTTTCAATTGCAGATGTTAAAGTTATAACAATGTATGGTAGATGGAGTAAATGCAATGAAAGTTGTGGAAACGGTACAATGACTAGAGCTGCATTATGTCGTACAAAAACTTTCAGAAACAAGAAGCGACGAAATTTTGGGCGTGGACTTTGCATGTGTAATGCAGTACGACCGTGCGTTGGGACTGATTGCCTCGGTGAGAAGAATATTAACTTAAATTATCAATCATTTTAACATTCTTCCGAGCTATTTTATATATTATAGATCATTTAAAATTCAAAAAATGAAAGTTTGAAACTCGAATTGCATTCTTGATTTTATTGTTGTTATGGGTAAAAGATTCATAACAGCAAAATTAGAGTTGAAAAATATAGTGGGAAATGGGCGCTCAATGCCAATCCAGTTAAACACAAAATTGAATATACACAAATTGAATGGGGAAAATGCTTGAAAATTTCAAAAAATATAGTTTAATATCGGTAAAGCATTTTTGAATAATTTTTTTATTTCTGTAATGTAAGAATCTCAGAAATATTACTGTGACCTTTAAATGTCTATTGGATGAGATGCTATACTGAAAATTTGTGTTTCAAAGTGAACCATTTGAACGCATGGCTTCCACTGTGGTTTTGACATATCATACAAGTGTGTGGTTTTGTGTTCTGTGAAGATGTTGACCGATGTTAATTTCAATTTACTATGATTTGTCACAGATTAGTTGGAAACTGTTTGTTATAAAAAAAACTAACATGGATAAACAGCAAAATTTGAAATTCCCGCTAAGAATGTTCCAAGAATAAATATTCTTCATTTTCAATTTTAAAGAGTATTTTGTTTTGATCAGAAGAGATCAAGAATATGTAAAAATGGGGAGCGGCATCGAGAATATATATTCTATATAATTTGGACAGTGATCTTTGTACATTTTTGTTGGGAAATATGAGCATAGCAATGATCCAAAGTTATCCAAAGTCCAAGAAAAACAAAATATGTCAACTTCTTTCCATTTCACATCTATTTTTAATTCTACAGAAAAAGAAACACTTTAATAATTTGTAAAAATAACAGAGGAAGCCTTACATTCAAATGCATCACTTTGAAACACAATGTTTAAGTGTAGGTTTTCACCCAATAGACGTTTTAAAGGCTATAGTAATATTGTTGATACTCTTATCTTCGCAGACATAAAAACTTAATTTAAAATACTTGATTTTGATTTGATGAAATTGAAAAAATTTTGATTTCATGATTGTCTTACCAACTAGAGCAATAAAAACGAGAATGCAATTCAACTTTCAAATTTTATTTTCTCAGAACCAGTCTAGGGGGCAGTCATTTTTACTGCTGGGTGCCAGGGCGGGATCAAAAATGCCATTCTCGCACCTCACAGCTGTAGTAAGCCTTGACATCCCAGCAGGGCATCTTCTGTTTTACCTCGAGTTAAATGTGACAGTAATAGATTGAGAACAATTTGGAAACAAGAAACTTTAGCCGTCCAGCAGCGTTTCATAGCTACACGATAATCCTGATGATGTAATCAGTATGTACTAGAAAGGGCTAAAACAAAAAATTACAAATTTGAAGGTTGATAGTGCTTATTGAAATATGTTATACTATATGAAAAGTAGCTAGCAGGATCCAGATGAACACTTGAATATAAAAAGAAAAAAGCCATTCCGACATTGCTTTGCGTGTAGCAAGTAAAACGTGGAATGCTGGCCAAGAAACACGCTCAAACTCATTTGTGGTCATAAATGATCGATCCGTTTTTGGCTTCAGAAAGTGGGACACGAGAATCTCCAAAGTGTCATGTTGAAGGTCAATTTGAAGGGCTAGAGTCGTACAGTGTAGAAATACGTTCCATATACAATCAGCTGTTTTAAACAGGCGATATATTCACTTTAGTGATAATTTGCTATTATCTCCATCTTGACATTTGACACAGAACAGCTACAACTCACATAGACAAAAAAAGTTGAATGTGTACATGTGTTCAGTTGGTGCGAAACATTTCATTATATTTTAAGTGGACTTAAAAGTTTTTGAATTGATGGACTTAATGGAAAATTTGATTAAACTTGTTGAAGTCACCCACTAATTAGGACTACAAATATTCAGCATCATACTGGAACATTAAACATAATTTTACATCATCAGGGCTTCATCTAAGATTGGGAAAAATGATTCCAGAGATAAAAATAATAACGTCACATACCCTTAGCTTAAAAATTGGAATAAAAAATTTTCCTTGTTTCATTATAATTTTTAATTTATTTGATATCTAAGTATTTGACACATTATTATTTCTCGAATTCCAGATATACGTTTAGTCATTTCAATATTTTGTTGTTTTGTGTACACTTATTTCCGAAGTTAACATAGGACAATCACATTTTTATTTCAATAGATCCTTGTTCGTCTGCTCCTTGTCAGAATGGCGGAGGTTGCGTTCCTAGTACAGGGGCTTCACCTTGGTACACCTGTAATTGTATTGATGGACATACCGGAGATGTTTGCGAATTAGGTAAAATGATAGAAATAATGATTACTTAATATTAATACTTAAAAGATGACAAAAAATCTGTTCTTTTAATGCTTTGGTTATGTAATACAAAGTAGCTATCAATACTTAAATTAAATGATTATGTCAGCTCAATCTCACTGTCTGCCGTGAGAACGTGTTTCTATCTATGAGAACCATTAGCTTATAGCCATGTGATATTAATGTGACTCATTAAGCTCGAAAATGAATGATATTAAATAACAGTAGTGGCCACATAGACATCAATAGGGCACAAGTTTGTACCGGGTTTTTCTTTGTGTACGTTTGCGAAACAGACCATGCAGTGAATCTAGACTACTTTAACAAAATCATAATTTAAAAAAAGTTATTGTTGCTTGAATTGATTACACATTTGATGCCGACGCAACAAAAAAACAGTAGGTTTTATATTTCTGTCAAGCTGTTCAGCCTACCATTCCATATTCAAACAAAAATAAAATAGAAGATGATTTAAATCGCATGTACCTCACAACTGCTCCGCTACACAGCAAAATTACTGATTCCTTTCACAATAATATTTGAGGATATTTTATCTTATCATGGATATGTTTTTTTCTGTAAAAGAATATTTCATTTTTCCATATATTGAAAATAATATTCTTGAAAATATCATTTGAGGATAATTATTCTTGCCGGGAGAGAAAAAACTAGAATATATTTAATTGTTGAAAAGGTTCTGGGCTCTGATGTATTCTCATGTGAAGAACCATTATAATTTATAGCTCATTGGCCTCCTCAATGAAATATTCAAAACCAAACAGATTGTTTCTTCACAGTTCTCAATCTAATCCAATAAACAGCATTTATAAGAAGTAGCTTAACAAAATCACAGTCTGGTTTATGTAATCCATCTTTGAAATTAAAAAGCAGGATATAATTATGTCATATGATACAATTTCTGCATATATTCTTGTAACATTCTATTTCATAATATGTTTGACAGCACACTAGCTAAGTAACATAATAATCGAAATAAAAAATAATTGCATGAAAAAAATTTGAAAGGAATTTTTTTTTTATTTGAAGTATAAGTTTATAGATATATAGATGGTTTTACATCAACAGCTATTTATAATAATAATAATGACAATATTATCAAAACTATATACAACATCAACACAGCAAATATAAATCATAAACCTTATTAATGTATATATACTCATAAATCTCACACAAACTATATTCAAATATCTCTACATCAAATCATATGCCTCTCACAATCGTCGACCTGTAAAATATTCTCTCTAATTCTATATTACATCTTGAATCAATTAGAAGCAGTTGTTATTAACCAAATTTAGCAGCAATATTTCATCAATCATATATAACATAATAATGTTACGATTCAACAAGACATGCTGTCCAAATTTATCTGCAAGGTTTCATCATTCTTCTGTGACAAAAGCGTTACCATTAGACAGTACAAGCCATCCAAATATAATGGCCAAGTACTAAATTAAGTTCATCTACAAGGAAATCTTGTAGCCGTAAATAAATTATCAATTCCACTTAGACAACATTAATCTTCAATTCTTCAAGGTAGATTGTAAAATAAGGAGAGATACAAATATATGTTACTGATATTTCCCACAGACTAATGACTAGTAATAACAGTTAAGATTATTTATTATGAAAATAATCAAAGTCTTACATCGGATATATTAAATTTCATCTAGCCCTTTCAATTAAAGCCAAATATGTTCTTGAAGTTTGACTGCAGAAGAAATAAAGTATAAAAGTATATGTAGCACTTACAAAATAAAAAAAAGTAATTTAGACTGTGTCGAACTACCGAAGGAACCCGTATCACTCCCAAATTTTCTAGAGGACTGCCATTTTTCGATCAGAGTAATAATATTGAACGCTATTTTTGGATCTCGTCCACGAGACTGCAGATCAATCTCAGGAGAGGTCATGGCAGATAGGTTTCGATTGTCAATGCACAACGATGCGCCGCAGCTATACACAATCTAATTCTCTCCAAACCATCCCATACGTCATCCTCAGATCGCATCCATTTGATGTTTCAGATAATGCCAAGGCCGATTTGGCCTTCGGGGAAAATAAAACACAGTGGAACATTCAACATAATCTTACATCTACCTCATCTAAGAAGGGTCCAAATAATTCCAGAGATTATAATAATAACCTCACACACCCTTAGCTTGAAAATTGGAATAATATATTTCATTTTCCTTGTACCATTATAATTTTTATTTTATTTGATATTTAAGTATTAGACACATTATTATTTCTCGAATTCCAGAAATACGTTTAGTCATTTCAATATTTTGTTGTTTTGTGTACACTAATTTCCGAAGTTAACATAGGACAATCACATTTTTATTTCAATAGATCCTTGTTCGTCTGCTCCTTGTCAGAATGGTGGAGATTGCGTTCCTAGTACAGGGGCTTCACCTTGGTACACCTGTAATTGTATTGATGGTCATACCGGAGATGTTTGCGAATTAGGTAAAATGATAGAAATAATGATTACTTAATATTAATACTTAAAAGATGACAACAAATCTGTTCTTTTAATGCTTTGGTTATGTAATACAAAGTAGCTATCAATACTTAAATTAAATGATTATGTCAGCTCAATCTCACTGTATGCCGTGAGAACGTGTTTCTATCTAAGAAGAACCATTACCTTATAGCCATGTAATATTAATGTGACTCATTAAGCTCCAAAATGAATGATATTAAATAACAGTAGTGGCCACATAGAAAACAACAGGGCACAAGTTTGTACTGGGTTTTTCTTTGTGTACGTTTGCGAAACAGACCATGCAGTGAATCTAGACTACTTTAACAAAATCATAATTTAAAAAAAATGATTGTTGCTTGAATTGATGCACATTTGATGCCGAAGCAACAAAAAAACAGTACGTTTTATATTTCTGTCAAGCTGTCCTGCCTACCATTCCATATTCAAACAAAAATAAAATATAAGATGATTTAAATCGCATCTACCTCACAACTGCTCCGCTACACAGCAAAATTACTGATTCCTTTCACAATATATTTGAGGATATTTTATCTTATCATGGAAATGTTTTTTTCTGGAAAAGAAGAATTCATTTTTCAATATATTGAAAATAATATTCTTGAAAATATCATTTGAGGATAATTATTCTTGCCGGGAGAGAAAAAACTAGAATATATATAATTGTTGAAAAGGTTCTGGGTTGTGATGTATTGTCATGTGAAGAACCATTATAATTTATAGCTCATTGGCCTCCTCAATGAAACATTCAAAGCCAAACAGAATACTTCTTCACAGTTCTAAATCTAATCCAATAAACAGCATTTATAAGAAGTAGCTTAACAAAATCACAGTCTGGTTTATGTAATCCATCTTTGAAATTAAAAAGCAGGATATAATTATGTCATATGATACAATTTCTGCATATATTCTTGTAACATTCTATTTCATAATATGTTTGACAGCACACTATAGCTAAGTAACATAATAATCGAAATAAAAAATAATTGCATGAAAAAAAATTGAAAGGAATGTTTTTTTATAATTGAAGTATACGTATATATATATATATATATATATATATGGTTTTACATCAACAGCTATTTATAATAATAATAATGACAATATTATCAAAACTATATACAACATCAACACAGCAAATATAAATCATAAAACTTATTAATATATATATACTCATAAATCTCACACAAACTATATTCAAATATCTCTACATCAAATCATATGCCTCTCACAATCGTCGACCTATAAAATATTCTCTCTAATTCTATATTACATCTTGAATCAATTAGAAGCAGTTGTTATTAACCAAATTTAGCAGCAATATTTCATCAATCATATATAACATAATAATGTTACGATTCAACAAGACATGCTGTCCAAATTTAATTGCAAGGTTTCATCATTCTTCTGTGACAATAGCGTTATCATTAGACAGTACAAGCCATCCAAACTTAAATGGCCAAGTACTAAATTAAGTTCATCTTCAAGGAAATCTTGTAGCCGTAAATAAATTATCAATTCCACTTAGACAACATTAATCTTCAATTCTTCAAGGTAGATTGTAAAATAAGGAGAGATAAAAATATATGTTACTGATATTTCCCACAGACTAATGACTAGGAATAACAGTTAAGATTATTTATTATGAAAATAATCAAAGTCTTACATCGGATATAAAAAATTTTGCTTTATGTCATCTAACCCTTTCAATTAAAGCCAAATATGTTCTTGAATTTTGACTGCAGAAGAAATAAAGTATAAAAGTATATGTAGCACTTACAAAATAAATAAAAGTAATTTAGACTAATTTCGCCCTACCGAAGGAACCCGCATCACTCCCAAATTTCTAGAGGACTGCCATTTTTCGATCAGAGCAATAATATTGAACGCTATTTTTTGATCTCGTCCACGAGACTGCAGATCAATCTCAGGAGATGTCATGACAGATAGGTTTCGATTGACAATGCACAACAATGCACCGCAGCTACACACAATCTAATTCTCTCCAAACCATCCCATACGCCATCCTCAGATCGTACCCATTTGATGTTTCAGATAATGCCAAGGCCGATTTGGCATTCGGGGGAAATAAAACACAGTGGAACATTCAGCATAATCTTACATCTACCTCATCTACGAAGGGTCCAAATAATTCCAGAGATGATAATAATAACCTCACACACCCTTAGCTTGAAAATTAGAATAATATATTTCATTTTCCCTGTTTCATTATGATTTTTAATTTAATTGATATCTAAGTATTTGACACATTATTATTTCTCGAATTCCAGATATACGTTTAGTCATTTCAATATTTTGTTGTTTTGTGTACACTAATTTCCGAAGTTAACATAGGACAATCACATTTTTATTTCAATAGATCCTTGTTCGTCTGCTCCTTGTCAGAATGGTGGAGATTGCGTTCCTAGTACAGGGGCTTCACCTTGGTACACGTGTAATTGTATTGATGGTCATACCGGAGATGTTTGCGAATTAGGTAAAATGATAGAAATAATGATTACTTAATATTAATACTTAAAAGATGACAACAAATCTGTTCTTTTAATGCTTTGGTTATGTAATACAAAGTAGCTATCAATACTTAAATTAAATGATTATGTCAGCTCAATCTCACTGTCTGCCGTGAGAACGTGTTTCTATCTAAGAAGAACCATTACCTTATAGCCATGTGATATTAATGTGACTCATTAAGCTCCAAAATGAATGATATTAAATAACAGTAGTGGCCACATAGAAAACAACAGGGCACAAGTTTGTACTGGGTTTTTCTTTGTGTACGTTTGCGAAACAGACCATGCAGTGAATCTAGACTACTTTAACAAAATCATAATTTAAAAAAAGTGATTGTTGCTTGAATTGATTACACATTTGATGCCGACGCAACAAAAAAACAGTAGGTTTTATATTTCTGTCAAGCTGTCCAGCCTACCATTCCATATTCAAACAAAAATAAAATATAAGATGATTTAAATCGCATGTACCTCACTACTGCTCCGCTACACAGCAAAATTACTGATTCCTTTCACAATAATATTTGAGGATATTCTATCTTATCATGGAAATGTTTTTTTCTGGAAAAGAATATTTCATTTTTCGATATATTGAAAATAATATTCTTGAAAATATCATTTGAGGATAATTATTCTAGCCGGGAGGGAAAAACTAGAATATATATAATTGTTGAAAAGGTTCTGGGTTGTGGTGTATTCTCATGTGAAGAACCATTATAATTTATAGCTCATTGGCCTCCTCAATGAAATATTCAAAGCCAAACAGAATGCTTCTTCACAGATCTCAATCTAATCCAATAAACAGCATTTATAAGAAGTAGCTTAACAAAATCACAGTCTGGTTTATGTAATCCATCTTTGAAATTAAAAAGCAGGATATAATTATGTCATATGATACAATTTCTGCATATATTCTTGTAACATTCTATTTCATAATATGTTTGACAGCACACTAGCTAAGTAACATAATAATCGAAATAAAAAATAATTTCATGAAAAAAATTTGAAAGGAATGTTTTTTTTATTTGAAGTATAAGTATATATATATATAGATGGTTTTACATCAACAGCTATTTATAATAATAATAATGACAATATTATCAAAACTATATACAACATCAACACAGCAAATATAAATCATAAACCTTATTAATGTATATATACTCATAAATCTCACACAAACTATATTCAAATATCTCTACATCAAATCATATGCCTCTCACAATTGTCGACCTGTAAAATATTCTCTCTAATTCTATATTACATCGTGAATCAAATAGAAGCAGTTGTTATTAACCAAATTTAGCAGCAATATTTCATCAATCATATATAACATAATAATGTTACGATTCAACAAGACATGCTGTCCAAATTTAATTGCAAGGCTTCATCATTCTTCTATGACAATAGCGTTACCATTAGACAGTACAAGCCATCCAAACTTAAATGGCCAAGTTCTAAATTAAGTTCATCTTCACGGAAATCTTGTAGCCGTAAATAAATTATCAATTCCACTTAGACAACATTAATCTTCAATTCTTCAAGGTAGATTGTAAAATAAGGAGAGATAAAAATATATGTTACTGATATTTCCCACAGACTAATGACTAGGAATAACAGTTAAGATTATTTATTATGAAAATAATCAAAGTCTTGCATCGGATATAAAAAATTTTGCTTTATGTCATCTAACCCTTTCAATTAAAGCCAAATATGTTCTTGAAGTTTGACTGCAGAAGAAATAAAGTATAAAAGTATATGTAGCACTTACAAAATAAATAAAAGTAATTTACACTAATTTCGCCCTACCGAAGGAACCCGCATCACTCCCAAATTTCTAGAGGACTGCCATTTTTCGATCAGAGCAATAATATTGAACGCTATTTTTGGATCTCGTCCACGAGACTGCAGATCAATCTCAGGAGATCTCATGACAGATAGGTTTCGATTGACAATGCACAACAATGCACCGCAGCTACACACAATCTAATTCTCTCCAAACCATCCCATACGCCATCCTCAGATCGTACCCATTTGATGTTTCAGATAATGCCAAGGCCGATTTGGCATTCGGGGGAATTAAAACACAGTGGAACATTCAACATAATCTTACATCTACCTCATCTACGAAGGGTCCAAATAATTCCAGAGATGATAATAATAACCTCACACACCCTTAGCTTGAAAATTGGAATAATATATTTCATTTTCCCTGTTTCATTATGATTTTTAATTTAATTGATATCTAAGTATTTGACACATTATTATTTCTCGAATTCCAGATATACGTTTAGTCATTTCAATATTTTGTTGTTTTGTGTACACTAAATTCCGAAGTTAACATAGGACAATCACATTTTTAATTCAATAGATCCTTGTTCGTCTGCTCCTTGTCAGAATGGTGGAGATTGCGTTCCTAGTACAGGGGCTTCACCTTGGTACACCTGTAATTGTATTGATGGACATACCGGAGATGTTTGCGAATTAGGTAAAATGATAGAAATAATGATTACTTAATATTAATACTTAAAAGATGACAAAAAATCTGTGCTTTTAATGCTTTGGTTATGTAATACAAAGTAGCTATCAATACTTAAATTAAATGATTATGTCAGCTCAATCTCACTGTCTGTCGTGAGAACGTGTTTCTATCTATGAGAACCATTACCTTATAGCCATGTGATATTAATGGGACTCATTAAGCTCCAAAATGAATGATATTAAATAACAGTAGTGGCCACATAGACATCAACAGGGCACAAGTTTGTACTGGGTTTTTCTTTGTGTACGTTTGCGAAACAGACCATGCAGTGAATCTAGACTACTTTACCAAAATCATAATTTAAAAAAAATTATTGTTGCTTGAATTGATGCACATTTGATGCCGACGCAAAAAAAAACAGTACGTTTTATATTTCTGTCAAGCTGTCCAGCCTACAATTCCATATTCAAACAAAAATAAAATAGAAGATGATTTAAATCGCATCTACCTCACAACTGCTCCGCTACACAGCAAAATTACTGATTCCTTTCACAATAATATTTGAGGATATTTTATCTTATCATGGAAATGTTTTTTTCTGGAAAAGAATATTTCATTTTTCCATATATTGAAAATAATATTCTTGAAAATATCATTTGAGGATAATTATTCTTGCCGGGAGAGAAAAAACTAGAATATATATAATTGTTGAAAAGGTTCTGGGCTGTGATGTATTCTCATGTGAAGAACCATTATAATTTATAGCTCATTGGCCTCCTCAATGAAATATTCAAAACCAAACAGAATGTTTCTTCACAGTTCTCAATCTAATCCAATAAACAGCATTTATAAGAAGTAGCTTAACAAAATCACAGTCTGGTTTATGTAATCCATCTTTGAAATTAAAAAGCAGGATATAATTATGTCATATGATACAATTTCTGCATATATTCTTGTAACATTCTATTTCATAAAGTGTTTGACAGCACACTATAGTTAAGTAACAAAATAATCGAAATAAAAAATAATTGCATGAAAAAAATTTGAAAGGAATGTTTTTTTATAATTGAAGTATACGTATATATATATATATATATATGGTTTTACATCAACAGCTATTTATAATAATAATAATGACAATATTATCAAAACTATATACAACATCAACAGAGAAAATAAAAATCATAAACCTTATTAATGTATATATACTTATAAATCTCACACAAACTATATTCAAATATCTCTACATCAAATCATATGCCTCTCACAATCGTCGACCTGTAAATTATTCTCTCTAATTCTATATTACATCTTGAATCAATTAGAAGCAGTTGTTATTAACCAAATTTAGCAGCAAGATTTCATCAATCATATATAACATAATAATGTTACGATTCAACAAGACATACTGTCCAAATTTAATTGCAAGGTTTCATCATTCTTCTGTGACAATAGCGTTACCATTAGACAGTACAAGCCATCCAAACTTAAATGGCCAAGTACTAAATTAAGTTCATCTTCAAGGAAATCTTGTAGCCGTAAATAAATTATCAATTCCACTTAGACAACATTAATCTTCAATTCTACAAGGTAGTTTGTAAAATAAGGAGAGATAAAAATATATGTTACTGATATTTCCCACAGACTAATGACTAGTAATAACAGTTAAGATTATTTATTATGAAAATAATCAAAGTCTTTCATCGGATATATTAAATTTTGCTTTATGTCATCTAGCCCTTTCAATTAAAGCTAAATATGTTCTTGAAGTTTGGCTGCAGAAGAAATAAAGTATAAAAGTATATGTAGCACTTACAAAATAAATAAAAGTAATTTAGACTGTGTTGCCCTACCGAAGGAACCTGCATCACTCCCAAATTTCTAGAGGACTGCCATTTTTCGATCAGAGCAATAATATTGAACGCTACTTTTGGATCTCGTCCACGAGACTGCAGATCAGTCTCAGGAGATGTCATGGCAGATAGGTTTCGATTGACAATGCACAACAAAGCGCCGCAGCTACACACAATCTAATTCTCTCCAAACCATCCCATACGCCATCCTCAGATCGTACCCATTTGATGTTTCAGATAATGCCAAGGCCGATTTGGCATTCTGGGGAAATAAAACACAGTGGAACATTCAACATAATCTTACATCTACCTCATCTACGAAGGGTCCAAATAATCCCAGAGATTAAAATAATAACCTCACACACCCTTAGCTTGAAAATTGGAATAATATATTTCATTTTCCTTGTTTCATTATGATTTTTAATTTATTTGATATCTAAGTATTTGACACATTATTTTTTCTCGAATTCCAGATATACGTTTAGTCATTTCAATATTTTGTTGTTTTGTGTACACTAATTTCCGAAGTTAACATAGGACAATCACATTTTTATTTCAATAGATCCTTGTTCGTCTGCTCCTTGTCAGAATGGTGGAGATTGCGTTCCTAGTACAGGGGCTTCACCTTGGTACACCTGTAATTGTATTGATGGTCATACCGGAGATGTTTGTGAATTAGGTAAAATGATAGAAATAATGATTACTTAATATTAATACTTAAAAGATGACAAAAAATCTGTGCTTTTAATGCTTTGGTTATGTAATACAAAGTAGCTATCAATACTTAAATTAAATGATTATGTCAGCTCAATCTCACTGTCTGCCGTGAGAACGTGTTTCTATCTAAGAAGAACCATTACCTTATAGCCATGTGATATTAATGTGACTCATTAAGCTCCAAAATGAATGATATTAAATAACAGTAGTGGCCACATAGACATCAACAGGGCACAAGTTTGTACTGGGTTTTTCTTTGTGTACGTTTGCGAAACAGACCATGCAGTGAATCTAGACTACTTTACCAAAATCATAATTTAAAAAAAATTATTGTTGCTTGAATTGATGCACATTTGATGCCGACGCAAAAAAAAAACAGTACGTTTTATATTTCTGTCAAGCTGTCCAGCCTACCATTCCATATTCAAACAAAAATAAAATATAAGATGATTTAAATCGCATGTACCTCACAACTGCTCCGCTACACAGCAAAATTACTGATTCCTTTCACAATAATATTTGAGGATATTTTATCTTGCCATGGAAATGTTTTTTTCTGCAAAAGAATATTTCATTTTTCGATATATTGAAAATAATATTCTTGAAAATATCATTTGAGGATAATTATTCTTGCCGGGAGGGAAAAACTAGAATATATATAATTGTTGAAAAGGTTCTGGGTTGTGGTGTATTCTCATGTGAAGAACCATTATAATTTATAGCTCATTGGCCTCCTCAATGAAATATTCAAAGCCAAACAGAATGCTTCTTCACAGATCTCAATCTAATCCAATAAACAGCCTTTATAAGAAGTAGCTTAACAAAATCACAGTCTGGTTTATGTAATCCATCTTTGAAATTAAAAAGCAGGATATAATTATGTCATATGATACAATTTCTGCATATATTCTTGTAACATTCTATTTCATAATATGTTTGACAGCACACTATAGCTAAGTAACATAATAATCGAATTAAAAAATAATTGCATGAAAAAAATTTGAAAGGAATGTTTTTTTATAATTGAAGTATACGTATCTATATATATATATATATGGTTTTACATCAACAGCTATTTATAATAATAATAATGACAATATTATCAAAACTATATACAACATCAACACAGCAAATATAAATCATAAACCTTATTAATGTATATATACTCATAAATCTCACACAAACTATATTCAAATATCTCTACATCAAATCATATGCCTCTCACAATCGTCGACCTGTAAAATATTCTCTCTAATTCTATATTACATCTTGAATCAATTAGAAGCAATTGTTATTAACCAAATTTAGCAGCAAGATTTCATCAATCATATATAACATAATAATGTTACCATTCAACAAGACATGCTGTCCAAATTTAATTGCAAGGTTTCATCATTCTTCCGTGACAATAGCGTTACCATTAGACAGTACAAGCCATCCAAACTTAAATGGCCAAGTACTAAATTAAGTTCATCTTCAAGGAAATCTTGCAGCCGTAAATAAATTTATCAATTCCACTTAGACAACATTAATCTTCAATTCTTCAAGGTAGATTGTAAAATAAGGAGAGATAAAAATATATGTTACTGATATTTCCCACAGACTAATGACTCCTAATAACAGTTAAGACTATTTATTATGAAAATAATCAAAGTCTTACATCGGATATATTAAATTTTGCTTTATGTCATCTAGCCCTTTCAATTAAAGCCAAATATGTTCTTGAAGTTTGACTGCAGAAGAAATAAAGTATAAAAGTATATATAGCACTTAAAAAATAAATAAAAGTAATTTAGACTGTGTCGCCCTACCGAAGGAACCTGCATCACTCCCAAATTTCTAGAGGACTGCCATTTTTCGATCAGAGTAATAATATTGAACGCTATTTTTGGATCTCGTCCACGAGACTGCAGATCAATCTCAGGAGATGTCATGGCAGATAGGTTTCGATTGTCAATGCACAACGATGCGCCGCAGCTATACACAATCTAATTCTCTCCAAACCATCCCATACGCCATCCTCAGATCGCACCCATTTGATGATTCAGATAATGCCAAGGCCGATTTGGCCTTCGGGGGAAATAAAACACAGTGGAACATTCAACATAATCTTACATCTACCTCATCTACGAAGGGTCCAAATAATTCCAGAGATTATAATAATAACCTCACACACCCTTAGCTTGAAAATTGGAATAATATATTTCATAGTCCTTGTTTCATTATAATTTTTAATTTATTTGATATCTAAGTATTTGACACATTATTATTTCTCGAATTCCAGAAATACGTTTAGTCATTTCAATATTTTGTTGTTTTGTGTACACTAATTTCCGAAGTTAACATAGGAAAATCACATTTTTATTTCAATAGATCCTTGTTCGTCTGCTCCTTGTCAGAATGGTGGAGATTGCGTTCCT
The DNA here is from genome assembly GCA_916610825.1 of Haliclystus octoradiatus. Lineage (NCBI taxonomy): Eukaryota > Metazoa > Cnidaria > Staurozoa > Stauromedusae > Haliclystidae > Haliclystus > Haliclystus octoradiatus. Next base: position 6,287,298 of record OU744453.1, read on the forward strand.
AATACAGGGGCTTCACCTTGGTACACCTGTAATTGTATTGATGGACATACCGGAGATGTTTGCGAATTAGGTAAAATGATAGAAATAATGATTACTTAATATTAATACTTAAAAGATGACAAAAGTCTGTTCTTTTAATGCTTTGGTTATGTAATACAAAATAGCTATCAATACTTAAATTAAATGATTATGTCAGCTCAATCTCACTGTCTGCCGTGAGAACGTGTTTCTATCTATGAGAACCATTAGCTTATAGCCATGTGATATTAATGTGACTCATTAAGCTCGAAAATGAATGATATTAAATAACAGTAGTGGCCACATAGACATCAATAGGGCACAAGTTTGTACTGGGTTTTTCTTTGTGTACGTTTGCGAAACAGACCATGCAGTGAATCTAGACTACTTTAACAAAATCATAATTTAAAAAAAGTGATTGTTGCTTGAATTGATTACACATTTGATGCCGACGCAACAAAAAAACCGTAGGTTTTATATTTCTGTCAAGCTGTCCAGCTTACCATTCCATATTCAAACAAAAATAAAATATAAGATGATTTAAATTGCATGTACCTCACAACTGCTCCACTACACAGCAAAAATACTGATTCCTTTCACAATAATATTTGAGGATATTTTATCTTATCATGGAAATGTTTTTTTCTGTAAAAAAATATTTCATTTTTCCAGATATTGAAAATAATATTCTTGAAAATATCATTTGAGGATAATTATTCTTGCCGGTAGAGGAAAAACTAGAATATTATATATAATTGTTGAAAATGTTCTGGGTTGTGATGTATTCTCATGTGAAGAACCATTATAATTTATAGCTCATTGGCCTCCTCAATGAAATATTCAAAACCAAACAGAATGCTTCTTCACAGATCTCAATCTAGTCCAATAAACAGCATTTATAAGAAGTAGCTTAACAAAATCACAGTCTGGTTTATGTAATCAATCTTTGAAATTAAAAAGCAGGATATAATTATGTCATATGACACAATTTCTGCATATATTCTTGTAACATTCTATATCATAATATGTTTGACAGCACACTAGCTAAGTAAGATAATAATCGAAATAAAAAATAATTGCATGAAAAAAATTTGAAAGGAATGTTTTTTTATAATTGAAGTATACGTATATATATATATACTAGCAATGAGTGTTGTGGTCCATTATGGACCTTCTATGAAAAAACTTTCAGATCACTTATAATTAAACAATTGACTAAGCTTTCTATCGCTGTATAATACGGAGTATGAACTCTGGAGGAGAACGTGAGACACAATACGCATTGAAACGATGTAGCATTAATCAATACATCTTAATCATTCCTTTAATAAAAATTTAATTTATTTCACATCAATTGAGTCGATTGAATTGTATAATTTAACGTAGCTATATCTACATAAAAAAACTTTATTTTATGTGCTGAAAGGAAACCAGAACACATTAATTATTATGAATTACAAATATTCAGTCAAATTTCGAAATATGAAACTATCCATAAAAAATCACCTCAAATCCGATCCGATCCGAAGACCTAAAATATTAACCCGAATCTGACCCGATACGATCAAATCGCGTTCGGTTCGGATTGATAAATCTTCATTGCAATACATACGACACTAATGTGGTGTTCACAAAATAACGCCGTCAAGGTGAGGCCGGTCAAACTCGTGGCATCGCATGTAATATATTCAATATTAAATTAATTTAGCTTCGACAAGACACATGGGTCACTAATTTCTGTTATTAACATGATCAAACGATATCTTTTGTTAATTAAAAATGATGATGATATTAAAAAAAATCAGAAAAATCGTTGATACAAGGTTGCCGAATGGCGGATTTGAACTGACGACCCTGAATTTATTATACCAGGGCATTAAAGGAGCAAAAATGACCGGCAGGCGCTACGCACTTAGGATCACGTGCACGCTTATTGTTATAACACCATGTTCATTGTTGACATGAATTTTATTACAAGTTAGGCCTGCGTATAACAATTGTTTCAAAGCGAGACGGTTGAATTACCCTAAGCATAAATTCAACTTGTGCTCGCAGCGGTCGCCGGTCAATTTTGCCCCTTTAACCAATTGGCCACTACCCTACTTTTTGTTATCGGTGCTTTGACTGACCTGGTCAACAAACCTACTGCTTCGACAACGTATTATTGAACAAGGCCGACCCACGCGCGTGTGTTGAAAATCAAATTATATATAATCTGAAAATATTATGATATGATAGTATATGAGCCTATATATTTTTGATCTTTGCAATCTCAGCAAGCAGGCCTGTGATTTTCATGTAATGGCAGTCTATCAAAATATCAAGAGTTCGTTGAAAATAAGATTTTGTAAGTAAAAAAAAAATTGGCCTGATAGTGCTTCTTGTTAGCAAATTTTCCAGAATAATAGCATCAACATTCTTTTAAAGGAAATAAAGTTCTATAATAAATCGCTATACTAATTTGATATTGATATCATGTTACATCTTGTTGTCAATATTTCTACGCGCTATTTATAATACATTACAGATATCGAATGAAAGAAAAGACGATTATGAATAAATTAATTTTTTTGATAGAAAAACGAAAACAACTCATTTTGCCAGATTCGTGATATGCATATTTATTCAGAATTTATTGAAAAGGACGCGATGGTTTATAGAGTGGCAATGTTTAGTGCAGCTTCAAAGATATAAAATACCATAGCTGATGGTAGTATTTAAATGCTCATGTTATGATGTCTTATGAAAGGATTTACTTATATAGAAAATGAATCTACTTTACCTTGCATTTGATCACGATATGAAATGATCATTTTTGTCAGAATTATTTCGGATAAAAAACAATTTATATTTTATTCTTATCGGGCTTACATTCTCCTTCGATAAAATATTGTTGTTAACTTATTATTGATTGGTGTATTAACTCAGAGAACCCGCTAATATGTATTTAAATGTTGTCAGAGATTATGCCGCTCGTATAGTTTTTATTTGGATCTCATTTGGAAAATGGTAAGTTTTATTTTAATAAATATTGTTTGCTATGATCGATTATTTCATGCAACCTTTTCGCTTTTTATTTTTGTAACACAAGGTTTGTTACACTCATCCAAACTGTATTAACTATTTAAAAATGTTTTTGAATTATGTTTTTGTGCTTTTAATTTCAAAGAAAAATTGTTGAACGCTGAAAATATTATAATTATTTTTAATTTTCACAAATCATACGCTCAATTCAATTTAACGTTGTTGAATTTGATATACCTGAAATTAACTTTATTAAATGTTGATCAACGATAATAAAAAGACACCGCTATTTTTATTCTCGAAACTGTAGTAACATACTGTGTCTTATTCGTATAGCAAGTCAACAAAATGAAATTTTAATTTTAATTGATGCCTACAATTCCTTCGTTAATTATGGAAGCAAAATCTGAAAATAAAAGCCTGCCTGCTCAAAACCAAATGATACATACTTTTATATTAAATAATAAATTATAGAAATACTTTTGTGCAATGCCTTGATTGATTCTAAACTCTGTAATTTTAGACTGTAGACAGATAATCTATTCGAACTTTGAATATTATTCGAATTAGTCGAACGCCAACGTCATTTTGAAAATTCTTGCAAGTTAATTTGTTTTTATGCCCCGCGATAGATTATTCATTTCAAAACAGATTGTTTGCTCAGTGTTCTCATAAATTATATATCAAAATAGCCTTTTTAAAAGTGAAATGTTTTGTATCTCTGATAAAAGTAATGAACGGCATTTTGTTTCATTAATAAATTAAATTAAGACCTAAAGTCTCTTTAATTTCATAGCATTTGTGCCGCGCTATATGTATTGCTGATATCAACACTACATGAAATAGGTCTACGTTTCTTTGATTTCAAAAAAATATTTTGTTTGACCTAGTTATACTGGTAATTCAATGTAATTCAGTATTTCGTATTGTTTTAATTATAATAAAACTGATTCATTTTCAAGTTTCACTTGTTCAAACAATTTACACGCAGCTTTTAAATTCAAAGCAAAATATTTTTGTTCTGGGGATTTCAATTTGAATTCGATTTGGCTGCCCGCTAGATTATCGACCTATGAAATTTTTCAAAATCTCTGAATTTTTTAATGCAACGATATCAAATAAAATATCAGATGAAGTATATTATTTTAAAACAACGTCATAGACCCATACTTTTCATACAACAAATTTTTTACTGTACACGGTTATCTCGACACAAATGTTTGCATAATTTCCCGACAACGGATTATCCGTATTATATCGCCAGTAAGACGTACATAAGTCGCGGACAGACACAGAAATATCGAAATATAGAAATACTAGCAATGAGTGTAGTCCATTATGGACCTTCTATGATAAAAATTTCAGATCACTTATAATTAAACAATTGACTAAGCTGACTATCGCTGTATAATACGGAGTATGAACTCTGGAAGAGAACATGAGACACAATACGCATTGAAACGATGTAGCATTAATCAATACATCTTAATCATTCCTTTAATAAAAATTCAATTTATTTCACATCAATTGAGTCGATTGAAATGTATAATTTAACGTAGCTATCTCTACATAAAAAACCTTTACTTTATGTGTTGAAAGGAAACCAGAACACATTAATTATTATGAATTACAAATATTCAGTCAAATTTCGAAATATGAAACTATCCATAAAAAATCACTTCAAATCCGATCCGATCCGAAGACCTAATATATTAACCCGAATCTGACCCGATACGATTAAATCGCGTTCGGTTCGGATTGATAAATCTTCATTGCAATACATACAACACTAATGTGGTGTTCACAAAATAACGCCGTCAAGGTGAGGCCGGTCAAACTCGTGGCATCGCATGTAATATATTCAATATTAAATTAATTTAGCTTCGACAAGACACATGGTCCACTAATTTCTGTTATTAACATGATCAAACGATATCTTTTGTTAATTAACAATGATTTACTGCTTCATATTAAAAAAAAAATCAGAAAAATCGTTGATAAAAACTGCCGAATGGCGGATTTGATCTTACGACCCTAGTATTGTAATACCAGAGTATTAACCAATGAGCCAACCCCTTACTTACTGTAGTACACGCTTTGACTTTACTAATCAACAATCCTACTGCTTCGACAACGTATTACTGAACAAGGCGACAGCGCGTGTATTGATTTCCAATTATATATATAATCTGAAAATATTATGATATGATAGTATATGAGCCTATATATTTTTGATCTTTGTAATCTCAGCAAGTAGGCTTGTGATTTTCATGGCAGTCTATCAAAATACTAAGAGTTCGTTGAAAATAAAATTTTAAAAGTAAACAAAAGATGTGAAAAGTTGACCTCATAGTGCTTCTTGTTATCAAATTTTCCAGACTAATAGCATCAACATTCTTTTAAAAGGAAATAAAATTCTATAATAAATCGCTATACTAATTCGATATTGATATTATGTTACATCTTGTTGTCAATATTTCTACGCGCTATTTATAATACATTACAGATGTCGAATGAAAGAAAAGATGATTATGAATAAATTAATTATTTTGATAGAAAAACGAAAACAACTCATTTTGCCAGATTCGTGATATGCATATTTATTCAGAATTTATTGAAACGGACGCGATGGTTTATAGAGTGGAAATGTTTAGTGCAGCTTCAAAGATATAAATACCACAGCCGATGGTAATAATTAAATGCTCATGTTATGATGTCTGACGAAAAGGATAATTTACTATGTAGAAAATGAATCTACTTTACCATGCATTTGATCACGATATGAAATGATCATTTTTGTCAGAATTATTTCGAATAAAAGACAATCTTTATTTTATTCTTATCGGGCGTACATTCTCCTTCGATAAAATATGGTTGTTAACTTATTATTGATTGGTGTATTAACTCAGAGAGCCCGCTATTATGTATTTAAATGTTGTTCGGAGATTATGCCGCTCGTATAGTTTTTATTTGGATCTCATTTGGAAAATGGTAAGTTGTATTTTAATAAATATTGTTTGCTATGATCGATTATTTCATGCAACCTTTTCGCCTTTTATTTTTGTAACACAAGGTTTGTTACACTCATCCAAACTGTATTAACTATTTAAAAATGTTTTTAAATTATGTTTTTGTGCTTTTAAATTCAAAGCAAAATTTTTGAACGCTGAAAATATTATAATTATTATTATTTATCACAAATCATACGCTCAATTCAATTTAACTTTGTTAAATTTGATATACCTGAAATTTACTTTATTAAATGTTGATCAACGATAATAACAAGACACCGCTATTTTTATTCTCGAAACTATAGTAACATACTGTGTCTTATTCGTATAGCAAGTCAACAAAATGAAATTTTAATTTTTATCGATGCCTATAATTCCTTCGTTACTTATGGAAGCAAAATCTGAAAATAAAAGCCTTGCTGCTCAAAACCAAATGATTCGTTTTTTTATATTAAATAATAAATTATAGAAATACTTTTGTGCAATGCCTTGATTAATTCTAAACTCTATAATTTTAAACTGTAGACAGATAATCTATTCGAACTTTGAATATTTCTCGAATTGATCGAACGCCAACGTCATTTTGAAAATTCTTGCAAGTTAATTTGTTTTTATGCCCCGCGATAGATTATTCATTTCAAAACAGATTGTTTGCTCAGTGTTCTCACAAGTTATATATCAAAATAGCCTTTTTAAGAGTGAAATGTTTTGTATCTCGATTTTGGTAAAAGTAATGAACGGCATTTGGTTTCATTAATAAATTAAATTAAGACCTAAAGTCTCTTTAATTTCATAGCGTTTGTGCCGCGCTATTTGTATTGCTGATATCAACACTACATGAAATAGGTCTACGTTTCTTTGATTTCAAAACATATTTTGTCTGGCCTAGTTATATTGGTAATTCAATGTAACTCAGTAATTCGTATTGTTTTAATTATCATAAAACTGATTCAGTTTTAAGTTTCACTTGTTCAAACAATTTACACGCAGCTTTTAAATTCAAAGCAAAATATTTTTGTTCTGGGGATTTCAATTTGACTTCGATTTGGCTGCCCGCTAGATTATCGACCTATGAAATTTTTCAAAATCTCTGAATTTTTTAATGCAAGGATATCAAATAAAATATCTGATGAAGTATAATATTTTAAAACAACGTCATAGACCCATACTTTTCATACAACAAATTTGTTACTGTACACGGTTATCTCGAAACAAATGTTTGCATAATTTCCCGACAACGGATTATCCGTATTATATCGCCAGTAAGACGTACATAAGTCGCGGACAGACACAGAAATATCGAAATATCGAAATATCGAAATATAGAAATATAGAAATACTAGCAATGAGTGTAGTCCATAATGGACCTTCTATGATAAAACTTTCAGATCACTTATAATTAAACAATTGACTAAGCTTTCTATCGCTGTATAATACGGAGTATGAACTCTGGAGGAGAACATGAGACACAATACGCATTGAAACGATGTAGCATTAATCAATACATCTTAATCATTCCTTTAATAAAAATTTAATTTATTTCACATCAATTGAGTCGATTGAAATGTATAATTTAACGTAGCTTTGTCTACATAGAAAAACTTTATTTTATGTGTTGAAAGGAAGCCAGAACACATTAATTATTATAAATTACAAATACTCAGTCAAATTTCGAAATCTGAAACTATCCATAAAAAATCACTTCAAATCCGATCAGATCCGAAGACCTAAAATATTAACCCGAATCTGACCCGACACGATCGGATCGCGTTCGGTTCGAATTCATAAATCTTTATTGCAATATATACAACACTAATGTGGTGTTCACAAAATAACGCCGTCAAGGTGTGGCCGGTCAAACTCGTGGCATTGCATGCAATATATTCAGCATTAAATTAATTTAGCTTCGACAAAACACATGGTCCACTAATTTCTGTTATTAACATGATCAAGCGATATCTTTTGTTAATTAACAATGATTTACTGCTTCATATTAAAAAAAAAATCAGAAAAATCGTTGATAAAAACTGCCGAATGGCAGATTTGAACTTACGACCCTGATTTTGTAATACCAGAGCATTAACCAATGAGCCAACCCCTTACATACTGTTGTACGCGCCTTGACTGTACTAATCAACAAACCTATTGCTTCGACAACGTATTACTGAACAAGGCGACAGCGCGTGTATTGATTTCAAACTATATATATAATCTGATAATATTATGATATGATAGTATATGAGCCTATATATTTTTGATCTTTGCAATCTCAGCAAGTAGGCCTGTGATTTTCATGGCAGTCTATCAAAATACTAAGAGTTCGTTGAAAATAAAATTTTAAAAGTAAACAAAAGATGTGAAATGTTGAACTCATAGTGCTTCTTGTTATCAAATTTTCCAGACTAATAGCATCAACATTCTTTTAAAAGGAAATAAAATTCTATAATAAATCGCTATACTAATTCGATATTGATATTATGTTACATCTTGTTGTCAATATTTCTACGCGCTATTTATAATACATTACAGATGTCGAATGAAAGGAAAGACGATTATGAATAAATTAATTATTTTGATAGAAAAACGAAAACAACTCATTTTGCCAGATTCGTGATATGCATATTTATTCAGAATTTATTGAAACGGACGCGATGGTTTATAGAGTGGAAATGTTTAGTGCAGCTTCAAAGATATAAAATACCATAGCCGATGGTAATATTTAAATGCTCATGTTATGATGTCTGACGAAAAGGATAATTTACTATGTAGAAAATGAATCTACTTTACCATGCATTTGATTACGATATGAAATGATCATTTTTGTCAGAATTATTTCGAATAAAAGACAATCTTTATTTTATTCTTATCGGGCGTACATTCTCCTTCGATAAAATATGGTTGTTAACTTACTATTGATTGGTGTATTAACTCAGAGAACCCGCTATTATGTATTTAAATGTTGTTCGGAGATTATGCCGCTCGTATAGTTTTTATTTGGATCTCATTTGGAAAATGGTAAGTTTTATTTTAATAAATATTGTTTGCTATGATCGATTATTTCGTGCAACCTTTTCACTTTTTATTTTTGTAACACAAGGTTTGTTACACTCATCCAAACTGTATTAACTATTTAAAAATGTTTTTGAATTATGTTTTTGTGCTTTTAAATTCAAAGCAAAATTTTTGAACGCTGAAAATATTATAATTATTATTATTTATCACAAATCATACGCTCAATTCAATTTAACTTTGTTAAATTTGATATACCTGAAATTAACTTTATTAAATGTTGATCAAAGATAATAACAAGACATCGCTATTTTTATTCTCGAAACTGTAGTAACATACTGTGTCTTATTCGTATAGCAAGTCAACAAAATGAAATTTTAATATTAATCGATGCCAGTATAATTCCTTCGTTAATTATGGAAGCAAAATCTGAAAATAAAAGCCTTGCTGCTTAAAACCAAATGATTCGTTTTTTTATATTAAATAATAAATTATAAAAATACTTTTGTGCAATGCCTTGATTAATTCTAAACTCTATGATTTTAGACTGTAGACAGATAATCTCTTCGAACTTTGAATATTTTTCGAAATAGTCGAACGCCAACGCCAATTTGAAAATTCTTGCAAATTAATTTGTTTTTAAGCCCCGCGATAGATTATTCATTTCAAAACAGATTGTTTGCTCAGTGTTCTCACAAATTATGTATCAAAATAGCCTTTTTAAAAGTGAAATGTTTTATATCTCGATTTTGAGAAAAGTAATGAACGGCATTTTGTTTCATTAATAAATTAAATTAAGACCTCAAGTCTCTTTAATTTCATAGCGTTTGTGCCGCGCTATATGTATTGCTGATATCAACACTACATGAAATATGTCTACGTTTCTTTGATTTCAAAACATATTTTGTCTGGCCTAGTTATACTGGTAATTCAATGTAATTCAGTATTTCGTATTGCTTTAATTATCATAAAACTGATTCAGTTTCAAGTTTCACTTGTTCAAACAATTTACACGCAGCTTTTAAATTTAAAGCAAAATATTTTTGTTCTGGAGATTTCAATTTGAAGTCGATTTGGCTGCCCGCTAGATTATCGACCTATGAAATTTTTCAAAATCTCTGAATTTTTTAATGCAATGATATCAAATAAAATATCAGATGAAGTATATTATTTTAAAACAACGCCATAGACCCATACTTTTCATACAACAAATTTGTTACTGTACACGGTTATCTCGACACAAATGTTTGCATAATTTCCCGACAACGGATTATCCGTATTATATCGCCAGTAAGACGTACATAAGTCGCGGACAGACACAGAAATATCGAAATATAGAAATATAGAAATATTGTGATATATAAACAGACAGTATTATGTATATAAGTGATAGAAATATTGTGATATATAAACAGACAGTATTATTAATATAAGTAGATATAAGTGATTGTGATATATAAACAGACAGTATTATTAATATAAGCAGATATAAACAGACAGTATTATGTATATAAGTGATATTGTGATATATAAACAGACAGTATTATGTATTATGCTAAATACTATATATCACTTTCCATTATAGGATGGATGGTAATTCAACGAAGAATTGATGGAAGAGAAAATTTTGACAGAAGCATATCTGATTATAAAAGTACATTCGGGAATATTAATCTTGAGTTTTGGCTTGGTTTGAATGCCATTCATGAAATCACTACTAATCGACCTCAAATTCTTCGCATTGACCTTTGGTTTGGTGATGAGCACAAATATGCTGAATATGAAACTTTTCATGTAAGCACTGAATCGGATGACTACAGGCTTACCATAGGTGGATATTCAGGTAAGTTGGTAATTTGCACATATCATTTATTACCTTTATGATGTTATTAGGTATAACATATACACTGTAATTTGACACATCAGAATTCAGAAGTCCTAAAGAATCAATCATGATTATTTGACCGTTTTTCATGACACTATTGAATCGCTGCGTCTAATTTTTTATTATTCATTAATTCTATATAGGTGACGCTGGTGATTCGTTTACTAACCATAATAATATGAAATTCTCCACCTATGATTATGATGTGGATGCCTCAACAAACAAAAATTGCGCTGATATTAATCATGGTGGATGGTGGTACAAACAGTGTCACCCAGTTAATCTTAATGGTAAATACAATAAATCAGAACCAACATGTAATTGGAGAGGAATTATTTGGCAAGCATGGAAGGGCTCTTGTTCACTTAGCGCCTCTGAAATGAAAATCAAAGCAAAATCAATGAATTAAGCGAAATGTAACTTTTTTTAACAATGCTTTGAAAATATAATACTGCATGCATTTGTAGATAATCACGTAGGAACAAGAAATTTGCATTTATTGTCGAAATCTATCCCAGTCAATCATTAATGACATGTAAACGAATTTCAATTTAATTCGATCAAATACATTTGAGAACAGGGCATATATATTTAATTGCGAAAAACTCTAAACACCAAAACCACATTACTATATCATTATCATAGTTAATATTCAATATCTATAATAACGTTTGTAGACTATAAAATATAAAGAACACATGATCAATATATAATTTGTTTTTGATCTATATGCAAACCCTATAAATGAGATTTAGCAGAAAGTGCTATTTTGATTGTTTGTCTATTCTTCGGTATGGTTCAACATTACTGATATCTTAATCTAAATGATACAATAGATATCAGAGGTGTACGTTAGCCGGAATCAAACTCCAACTCCAGCAAGACTCTCCACACTTTACCAGAAGAAGGAGTCTTAGCCATACTGCAATTTCTGGTAGTTTCTTAATAATGAAGACTACAAATTGAACAGAAGTTTAAATAAACTATTTTCAGAGCATGTTAATTTATTTTGCATCTTTCTATGTTTAATTCTGGGTTGAAGAATTATTCCATTTTCGGAAATATTTCAGTAGTTTGCCTGAAATTTTGGAAGCAGGAGTCGGAGTTATAGAGTTTATTTTTCTTACATTAGAGTCCGACTTGGAGTCTAAGTACAAACACGTCTATAAGAGCTTATTTCGGATATGGAGCCTGAAAATTCTGACTCTGTACACCTCTAGTCAAGATATTACTCTCATAATAATCTCAGAGAAGCCTTTCTGTTAGGTATAAGATGCTATATATATTGGAATGTAGTTTCAACCCACGTACAGCTCAATTAAATACATTTTATTGGGTTTCATTTTTTGCTTAAACATTTTAGTGCCGATCAACATTTGATGTTACCATTTTCTTTGATCTAATATCATTGGCCAATCCCTTGATTCTCTCTAGACTATTCTATTACCTCCTATCAGATGTATAACTCTTTGCGAATGTTTTTCCCTCTGGTGAAAACTGTCTTGCTTGCATATTGAAGCATTGAAAATATACTAAGTCTGACTAATGCGTATATGTAGGTCTAATTTAATCAGTGCATGTTATAACGGTGCGTTTCTACATTGAATAATAATAAATCGAATTATCTATAAAACAGGAAATCTCTTCAGATTGACTACTCGGTTTAATTCGGGTGTCGGTTAAAGATCATGTGACTTCGTTTCATCCCAAATTGAGCCTAATCTGAAAGAGCGGCCGAGAACAATAGAGTAGCCAATCACTGTGTTCTATAATCTATGTTACCACATACACGTTCAAGGTCAATTTGTATGATGAATGAAAATAATTCACACACACACACACACACACATCGCATGATGGAACCATGACAGCATCACTAACATCGAACTCTATTTGCAGTCTAGACTCTTGAAAGGATTTAGAAAGATTTGCAAAAATTTGCAAGCATTTATAAATCTCATATTACGGTCATCATACCAAGTCAACTACGAAGTCATAATTTCTACTTACATATCAGCCGTATTTGCAATTTGTGGAGTAATGAGAACACAGAGGTAACTCCCATGTGACGGCTATACAGGAATGCGTGCCACTATGGTATTTTAAAGCAGAGAGAATAAATTTTTGGTAAGAAGTTACAGACTTACGAGCATTTTGCAAAAAGCTTTGAAGAGCTTTGAAGAGCTTTGAATTTTCTATATTCAATTTGAAATATTTCTTGTAACATTTTAGGTAGAAATTTCAAGTTTTTGGAACTTTTGCTTTCTCCGGATCCAGTGCTACTCCTCACTCAATCAGAAACACAAAAAGGCAGAAATATAGAAGGCTTTGCATTATTATTGGCAACAATTATGTAATTTGTATTTTCTCCTGTAACCCTTAACTGCATTACAAAATATGTATATATTTATGTGTTCTGAGTGTATTATATTTGCCAAAACTGACACGTACATTAGGGTAAGCATGATTCTACTTATAAACGACACAATTTTTAAGTATCAAGACACTAACTCTTGTACTGATATAATAAATATATTCATTATCATTAACTTAGTTTCATAGTATTTTCAATAGCTACATAAAATATTTTGATTAGGTCTAGTTATTCTATTTTTAATATTTTTTTTTTAAACAAAAGCTATAGTAATTTATTTTTAAACCACTTTTATTATATAATAGAAATCTGTTCATTAATTATAATAATACGCAAACCGTGTCGGTGATCAAATCACCATTGTTTCATTACTGTTAACCACCTTTTCTGCAGAGCACTTTCCAAACTTCTTATACGCTTCTGGGTTATCTATATGCCTTTGACTATCCGACGTTTTGTTTTTACAGTTAAAAATCCTATAAATTGCTCATAAATTGTGATTAAAATTTCCAAAATCGTGTCATTTCGAAGGAAGTTCTGCGAAAATAAACTGCTTAGCTTCGTGTATCCCGTCATGCCTAGCAACATCACGAATTTTAGAGCACGCTTTATTTTAATGGCTGCAAATATTTTGTAAAAGTGTTTCATATTTTGCAAAAGTATTCCAATATGCCTAGAAGGAGAAGAGGTCCAACAATACTCCATTTTACATCACAAACAGAAGACACACATCTCGGTAAGTCTTTTACAACTTAAATGTTTAAATGCTTCATGTAAAGTCTGTTGGAGTCACTTTTACCGTGGTTTTTACCCTGTTGCATGAGGTCTTACATGACTCCGATGGCAATTGTTACTTTTAGTTTTCTTTTAAGTATCATAATCCCTAATAGCCTACTTTGTTATCAAGTCATCGTTGGCAGAAGAGATTTCTGTGTCACTGTATCGCCACTAGCTTGATTTGTTATGAACTGCTCTTCGTTGGTAGGAAGGATTTACTGTGTCACCGTCTTATGTCAGCAGTTCCGTTCTGTTATCTGTTATAAAGTAGAGAATAAACACGAATAATGTATAAATATGTAATCATAAGTTCAAGATCTCCCTAAGCTTACATGTGCTACTGAACTTATTGAGTAGCCTCCTTTACATGAATAGTAAGTTACAGACTAAAGATGGCTAACATTATAACATCTCCCTTTTTCACTAATTATTATATCATTATAATGTTTTTATATTTTTTATTTCATTTTTAATGTATAGGTACAGTACATGAAGACTGTAGGTATCTGCTTGGTTTCGTGATTGTGCGATCAGAGTTTCTATTCTGAAGCTCCATGTCAGGCTGGTGTTCTGTAACATTATTGGGTTGAACTGGTACAGTTTTAAGATTTGATTCTTCTTGTTTGGTTGTGGTGTGTGAAAATATATTTCCGGTATATTACCATTATACTTCTCTGAATCTACAAGAAGGTGACTTCTTGTACGTCGTAATATTTGACCTGTTGCTGTTTCAATAATGTATGAATTGGGTGCATCTGCATGTTTGATAATATTTGCTGGTAGCCATAATTTTCCTTGCCTATGGCGCACTGCCTGGCCAGGCCAGAGGACACTTCTATGGGCAGCTGAGTTCTGATAAAACCAAGCGGCAGAGCCTTGTAGCAAGTATTCGGCGGACATCAGTTGACTTCCAGAATTGTGGCTTGAGGTGGTGTGTTATGCTATGTAATCCAGTTCGCAAGTTTCTTCCTTGTAGTAGAACAGCTGGTGGGAGCAAACCATCCCCAAGTGGAGTGCTGCGAAGAGCTGTGAGAGTTTCTTGCAGTCTTTCCCTTCCTCCTTCATCTTGATAAAGCGTATTTTTGTGTTCTGCACATGTCGCTCCGCAGATCCATTGGACTGCGGATTGATTGGGATTGAAGTTATTTGTGTTACGTTATTTTCCAATGCATAATCCCTCATTTCTTGACTGCCGTATTGTGGTCCGTTATCACTGATGAGCTTTTCTGGTATGCCATAATTTGTGAATATTTTTTTAATTTCTGTTATTACATCCAAAGACTTTGATTGATTTAACCGTGTAACAGTGGTCCATTTTCAATATAAATCAACGGTTAGTAAGTAGTCTATGCTGTTAATCTCAAACAAATCAGTTTAGACCCTGGCATTGGGTATGTAATAGAGTTATCTTTTGCATTAGAGTTCCTATGTTGTTGGCATATACCACATGAAGAAACTAAATCTGTTATTTCGGCTACGTATCCTGGCCAGTATACGGCAGACTTAGCACGTTCGATACACTTGGATATACCAAAATGACCATGATGAATCTCTTGTAATGTAGACGATATCAGTGATGTAGGGATGACTATTTGACTATTTCTGAATAGTATGCTATCATAATACGATAAATTGCTACTTTCACCCTAGAATGGCTTCACTGAATTTGGTAGTAGGGCTTTCTTCTCTGGCCAACCATTCTGTGAATAGAGAATAACCGCTTGAAGAGTAGGATTCTTCTTTGTTACCTCGGCCGTATCAATCTTTTTATCCGGTACAATAACGTCACACATGCGAATAATCTCTGAATCTGAGTATTCGGAACATTCGATAGATAGCGGAGCTCTTGAGATTGTGTCAGCCAGTACAAGATTGATCCCAGGTTCAAAACAAAGAGTGAAATGATATCGTAAGCATTTGAGGCGCATCCTAGCCAATCTTGATGATAAATCAGATATTGATTTTGCCATTATTTCCAGTAATGGTTTATGATCGGTGATTACCGTAGTAGGTTGACCATAGACAAATTGATGGAATCGTGTTAATCCAAATTGAATTGCTAGTATTTACTTCTCAATTTGTGCATAATTTCTTTGTGTTTTATCTAGCGAGCAAGAAGCGTATTCAATTGGCTGACCATCTTGCAGAAGGACTGCCCCTAGCCCATGGCAAGATGCGCCAACAGATACAGTAACATGAGCATCCACATTGAATAATTTTAGAGTTGGTGCTGAGATAATTAAACTCATTATTTGTTTGAATGATTTTGTGTGGTTTTCATCCCATGTAAAGGCAACTTGATCTTTCAAAAGGTCTCTTAGTGTTCAAGTGTGTTGCGATAAATTAGGGCAGAATTTTTCAATGTATGTTACCATGCCTAGTAAGCGGCGTAAATCTTCCTTATTTTCTGGTTGTGGCATGCTTCATATAGCTTTTACTCTGTCTGGATCCAGTGAAACGCACTTTGCGCTTATAATTTGTCCAAGGTATTTGGTTTTGGTTTGACTGAAATTGCATTTCTTTCTGTTTAGTTTTAAATTCAACTTCTTGCATCTGTCTAGAACAGCAATCAGGCGCCGTTCGTGTTCTTCCTGATCTTTACCATGTATTAAAATGTCATCAATGTATATTTCTACACCTGGCAAGTCTTGAAAATGTTCTGCTACAATTCTGTGGAAAAGGTGCCGAACAGATCCCAAATGGAAGCCTAAGAAATCGATACTTGCCAAACGGTGTCCCAAATGTTGTAACAAAACTGCTTTCTTTATCAAGTTCTACTTGCATGAAACCACTCATTGCGTCAAGCGTAGAAAATATGGTTGAGCCATGAATTTTGCTGAATATTTCTTCAGCTGTCGGTACTTGATAATGTTCTCTTTTAATGGCTTGATTCAACGACAATGGATCCAGGCAGATTCTGAGTGACCCATTGGGTTTGGTAACAACGCTATTGGATTGACCCATTCTGTGGGGGTTGTGACTCTAGTTATGATTTTATCATTTTCCATAGTATCTAGTGTTTTTTCAATTGGTCTTTTAGTCTAAATGGTACACGGCGTGCAGCATGGCATGGATGGTTGGTGTATGATTGTCTCGTAATTTAATGTTGTGCATACCTGGTAGTTTGCCATTTCCAACGAAACAGACTCATAACGTTTTGCGATCTCATGATTAGGTTGATTTACTGTAAGTATTTTCTCTAATGGTGGTACAATATTTAGAGATCTTAATGATGGGTAGCCCAATAAAGTGGCTGTGCCATTGAGGACAATAATAAGAGTCTTTTTCGGAAGTAGCATTTTTGAATTTCAGATGGCATAATATTGCATCCAGCTCCTGTATCTACTTTAGCTATGAACGATTTATCATTTTCTAAACCCAATTTTACAATCCATTCTTTTTTCTGTCCTGCTTTGTTTACCTGGAGAACAAAACGATGATCAATTTCCTTAACTTGACTGTTTATAGTGTTTATTGATTCTGGATTATTTTGTTCACTGCTTGATTTACTTATGCAAACTGTAGCAAAATGGTTGAGTTTATCACAACTATGGCATTTTTTCCATAACCGGACACCTACCTTGTAAATGTTCACCCCCACAATATTTGCAATTCGTTATCTGTCTCCTCTCTTTTCTTGTCTTAACTTTAGATGAGTTGCTTGTGGCAGAAATTCTGTCGACAGATGTAGCTTGGTTATTAATCTGGCTACCAATTTTTACTGCACTCTCCTTGTGACGGCTAATCTGAATTGCTTTTTCCAGACTTAATTCGTCAGTGTATAAGAATTGTTCCCTGATGCTGTCCCCTAAATCCCTAAGACTATTTGGTCTCGCATAATTCTGTCTTCTAGCATTGCGCAATAATCTGATTGTATTCCTGGATAGTTACAGTATTTTAACTGATTTCTGAGATCAGTAAGAAAAATATCAAAAGCTTCATCTGATGCTTGTTTTCTAGAAAAGAATTTATACCTCTCAAGACTGTCATTTCGCTTAGGGTTGCAATATGTTCTAAATCCTTTTAAAACATCTTTCAAATTTTTTCTAGATCCTCTAGTTGTAATCCTCTGTAAATTGTTCTTCAGTTTTATCCCAGTAAGGTCAGTAATATTGCTACCTTTGTTTCTTCAGGTTGCTTCTTTTTATTGGTAGCAATAAGGTAAAACTCAAAACCTTCTTCCCTGTCGTTCCAGCTTTTGCTCAAGTCTTGATTATTTTTTGCCTCAAAAGGTCCAGGTGGTCTTAACCCACTTTCATTTAATGCCATTTTATTCAATTATGTGTTAAATCCCACTTGACACCATGTTATAAAGTAGAGAATAAACATGAATAATGTATAAGTATGTAATAGTAAGTTCAAGATCTCCCTAAGCTTACATGTGCTACTGAACTTATTGAGCAGCCTCCTTTACATGAATAGTAAGTTACAGATTAAAGATGGCTAACATTATAACATGACTCTGACGGCAATTGTTACTTTTAGATTTGTTTTAAGTATCATAATCCCTAATAGCCTACTTTATTATCAAGTCATCGTTGGCAGAAGAGATTACTGTGTCACTGTATCGCCAATAACTTGATTTTTATGAACTGCTCTTCGTTGGAAGAAAGGATTTACTGTGTCATCGTTTTATGTCAGCAGTTCCGTTCTGTTATTGAAAATTTGAAAATGAAGAATATATATTCTAAGAAGATATTCTTAGCGGGAATTTCAAATTCTGCTGTGTATATAAAATATTATTATAACCACCAAGTCTGACTCAAAGACGAACAGTGGTTGGGAAGTGTAAATTGATATGACATGTGGCACGATAAGATCAGGGGCGGATCCAGCCATAAATCTGAGCTGTGCAAGAATTCTGGGGTAGAGGGGTGAAGCCCCGTCTATGTAGGGGGTCCGGGGACATGGCCCCCCGGAAAATATTTGAAATTTAAAACCTCTTAGGATGTCTGTAGCATCGTTTTTGCACATCTAAATCGGACTTTCTAGTAGCTACAAAGTATGGTCTATCTCATAGTTATTCCAAATTTACAGCGACAAAAAATGTTGTAACAAGGAAAAACAAGTTTATGTTTAAGTTAAATTATCAGCATTTGTAGAAAATAGTAAATACAAATATAAACAATGTACCCTGGAGAGAGAAGATCATTTGTCTTGTTTAGTATTTCCGGAGTTTGGATAAGGATGCCTCGTGAATCATGATACCAAGATAAGTTTCCACCAAATTTGTGACGACCTTATGAGTTTATGAGTTTGATCTCTGACAATGCAAACTGCAACTCTGAAAATTCACAAACTTCTACCATCATCGTTCAAATAAAATGACACCTTGAACTCATGTGAAATAATCTCCTTGGAGTATATGTTTTCAAACTGCATCAGTTTTATCTTGAGAAAGATTGCCAAAATTTAGATATTTTTAACTTCCAACAATGATTATGAACTTAATCATTCGCTAAGCTCCATTTGTGATTAAGTTAACAATGGGGGCTAGATGACAATGACTGATTCAAGGGTTTAAAAATAACAAAAAGAGAAAAGAAAGTACAAGCAGGACAGTAAGCAAGTCAAGCTTTGTATTTCACGGGTGCTGAGGGGGGCGAACTATGTCAGGAATGTGAAGTAGAGCATTATCATTGGTTCATAGCTAAATTCTTTCAAGGCTACGTCATCTGAGTCGAGCGAAATCAAAGCAATCTATAGGATGCTCTACTTCCCAAGAAGTGAAATCAGTGTCGTTGATTGGTCAAATTAAGTTGACTTCCTTCTGGTCTAGTGTCCAATCATACCAATATTATACAATCGTACTGCTACTTCCAATCTGCTAAGAAAAATATGACGTACTCAGGATGAAATTTCATTTACAGGTCGTTTTCTCAGTTATTGTTTTCGAAAAGAATGAAATCAAAAACGGGTGCGCTTGCACCTGTCGCGCCCCCTGGATCCGCCACTGGATAAGATGGTAACAAATTGACCAATGGAAACACAATGATTAAATACGATACTAAATCAGGGAAGCGCGTGAATGAATATGAACACAATTTAACTAGTAAAATCACCACATTCAAATGATGATAATGCAGACAATTTAGCATGTGACAAATGGTTGTTACTATGACAACAACAACAACTGTGAGTAAGTTTCTACAAACATAGAGCAGGCTCGATATTATTCCAATATCACCTGTGATGAGTTGAATAACAATTTTAATTTCTCTATTTAAATTGAAACCGAAATTTGCAGTCTTAAGACACATATTAAGAGTTAATATAATCATAATATTTGAAAAAGATAAAAATTGCCATGGCAACGATGTACCGATTATGTCTTCACTTTGCGGTTTATATAATTACTAGCAATGAGTGTAGTCCATAATGGACCTTCTATGATAAAACTTTCAGATCACTTATAATTAAACAATTGACTAAGCATTCTATCGCTGTATAATACGGAGTATGAACTCTGGAGGAGAACATGAGACACAATACGCATTGAAACGATGTAGCATTAATCGATACAACTTAATCATTCCTTTAATAAACATTTAATTTATTTCACATCAATTGAGTTGATTGAAATGTATAATTTAACGTAGCTTTGTCTACATAGAAAAACCTTTATTTTATGTGCTGAAAGGAGGCCAGAACACATTAATTATTATAAATTACAAATACTCAGTCAAATTTCGAAATCTGAAATTATCCATAAAAAATCACTTCAAATCCGATCCGATCCGAAGACCTAAAATATTAACCCGAATCTGACCCGATATGATCGGATCGCGTTCGGTTCGAATTCAGAAATCTTTATTGCAATATATACAACACTAATGTGGTGTTCACAAAATAACGCCGTCAAGGTGTGGCCGGTCAAACTCGTGGCATTGCATGCAATATATTCAGTATTAAATTAATTTAGCTTCGACAAAACACATGGTCCACTAATTTCTGTTATTAACACGATCAAACGATATCTTTTGTTAATTAAAAATGATTTACTGCTTCATATTAAACAAAATAAGAAAAATCGTTGATAAAAGGTTGCCGAATGGCGGTTTTGAAATGACGACCCTAAAATTATTATACCAGAGCATTAACCAATTAGCCACTGCGTTACTTACTGATATCAGCGCTTTGACTGACATTATCAACAAACCTACAGCTTCGACAACGTATTATTGAACAAGGCCGACCCACGCGCGTGTATTGAATTTCAAATTATATATATAATCTGAAAATATTATGATATGATACTATATGAGCCTATATATTTTTGATCTTTGCAATCTCAGCAAGTACGCCTGTGATTTTCATGGCAGTCTATCAAAATACTAAGAGTTCGTTGAAAATAACATTATAAAAGTAAACAAAAGATGTGAAAAGTTGACCTCATAGTGCTTTTTGTTATCAAATTTCCCAGAATAATAGCATCAACATTATTTTGAAAGGAAATAAAATTCTATAATAAATCGCTATACTAATTCGATATTGATATTATGTTACATCTTGTTGTCAATATTTCTACGCGCTATTTGTAATACATTACAGATGTCGAATGAAAGAAAAGATGATTATGAATAAATTAATTATTTTGATAGAAAAACGAAAACAACTCATTTTGCCAGATTCGTGATATGCATATTTATTCAGAATTTATTGAAACGGACGCGATGGTTTATAGAGTGGAAATGTTGAGTGCAGCTTCAAAGATATAAATACCACAGCCGATGGTAATATTTAAATGCTCATGTTATGATATCTGACGAAAAGGATAATTTACTATGTAGAAAATGAATCTACTTTACCATGCATTTGATCACGATATGAAATGATCATTTTTGTCAGAATTAATTCGAATAAAAGACAATCTTTATTTTATTCTTATCGGGCGTACATTCTCCTTCGATAAAATATGGTTGTTAACTTATTATTGATTGGTGTATTAACTCAGAGAACCCGCTATTATGTATTTAAATGTTGTTCGGAGATTATACCGCTCGTATTGTTTTTATTTGGATCTCATTTGGAAAATGGTAAGATGTATTTTAATAAATATTGTTTGCTATGATCGATTATTTCATGCAACCTTTTCGCTTTTTATTTTTGTAACACAAGGTTTGTTACACTCATCCAAACTGTATTAACTATTTAAAAATGTTTTTAAATTATGTTTTTGTGCTTTTAAATTCAAAGCAAAATTTTTGAAAGCCTAAAATATTATAATTATTATTATTTATCACAAATCATACGCTCAATTCAATTTAACTTTGTTAAATTTGATATAGCTGAAATTAACTTTATTAAATGTTGATCAAAGATAATAACAAGACATCGCTATTTTTATTCTCGAAACTGTAGTAACATACTGTGTCTTTTTCGTATAGCAAGTCAACAAAATGAAATTTTAATTTTAATCGTTGCCTATAATTCCTTCGTTAATTATGGACGCAAAATCTGAAAATAAAAGCCTTGCTGCTCAAAACCAAATGATTCGTTTTTTTATATTAAATAATAAATTATAGAAATACTTTTGTGCAATGCCTTGATTAATTCTAAACTCTATAATTTTAGACTGTAGACAGATAATCTATTCGAAGTTTGAATATTTTTCGAATTAGTCGAACGCCAACGTCATTTTGAAAATTCTTGCAAGTTAATTTGTTTTTATGCCCCGCGATAGATTGTTCATTTCAAAACAGATTGTTTGCTCAGTGTTCTCACAAGTTTTATATCAAAATAGCCTTTTTAAAAGTGAAATGTTTTGTATCTCGATTTTGGTAAATGTAATGAACGGCATTTTGTTTCATTAATAAATTAAATTAAGACCTAAAGTCTCTTTAATTTCATAGCGTTTGTGCTGCGCTATATGTATTGCTGATATCAACACTATAAGAAATAGGTCTACGTTTCTTTGATTTCAAAACATATTTTGTCTGGCCTAGTTATACTGGCAATTCAATGTAACTCAGTATTTCGTATTGTTTTAATTATCATAAATCTGATTCAGTTTTGAGTTTCACTTGTTCAAACAATTTACACGCAGCTTTTAAATTCAAAGCAAAATATTTTCGTTCTGGGGATTTCAATTTGAATTCGATTTGGCTGCCCGCTAGATTATCGACCTATGAAATTTTTCAAAATCTCTGAATTTTTTAATGCAAGGATATCAAATAAAATATCAGATGAAGTATATTATTTTAAAACAACGTCATAGACCCATACTTTTCATACAACAAATTTGTTACTGTACACGGTTATCTCGACACAAATGTTTGCATAATTTCCCGGCAACGGATTATCCGTATTATATCGCCAGTAAGACGTACATAAGTCGCGGACAGACACAGAAATATAGAAATATCGAAATATAGTGATACTAGCAATGAGTGTAGTCCATTATGGACCTTCTATGATAAAACTTTCAGATCACTTATAATTAAACAATTGACTAAGCTTTCTACCGCTGTATAATACGGAGTATGAACTCTGGAGGAGAACATGAGACACAATACGCATTGAAACGATGTAGCATTAATCAATACATCTTAATCATTCCTTTAATAAAAATTTAATTTATTTCACATCAATTGAGTCGATTGAAATGTATAATTTAACGTATCTTTGTCTACATAGAAAAACTTTATTTTATGTGTTGAAAGGAAGCCAGAACACATTAATTATTATAAATTACAAATACTCAGTCAAATTTCGAAATCTGAAACTATCCATAAAAAATCACTTCAAATCCGATCCGATCCGAAGACCTAAAATATTAACCCGAATCTGACCCGACATGATCGGATCGCGTTCGGTTCGAATTCATAAATCTTTATTGCAATATATACAACACTAATGTGGTGTTCACAAAATAACGCCGTCAAGGTGTGGCTGGTCAAACTCGTGGCATTGCAGGCAATATATTCAGTATTAAATTAATTTAGCTTCGACAAGACACATGGTCCACTAATTTCTGTTATTAACATGATCAAACGATATCTTTTGTTAATTAACAATGATTTACTGCTTCATATTAAAAAAAAATCAGAAAAATCGTTGATAAAAACTGCCGAATGGCGGATTTGGACTTACGACCCTGATATTGTAATACCAGAGCATTAACCAATGAGCTAACCCCTTGCTTACTGTTGTACGCGCTTTGACTCTACTAATCAACAAACCTGCTGCTTCGACAACGTATTACTGAACAAGGCGACAGCGCGTGTATTGATTTCAAACTATATATATAATCAGATAATATTATGATATGATAGTATATGAGCCTATATATTTTTGATCTTTGCAATCTCAGCAAGTATGCCTGTGATTTTCATGGCAGTCTATCAAAATACTAAGAGTTCGTTGAAAATAAAACTTTATAAGTAAAAAAAAGATCTGAAAAATTGGTCTGATAGGTGTTCTTGTTATCAAATTTTGCAGAATAATAGCATCAACATTCTTTTAAAAGGAAATAAAGTTCTATAATAAATCGCTATACTAATTTGATATTGATATGATGTTACATCTTGTTTTCAATATTTCTACGCGCTATTTATAATACATTACATATGTCGAATGAAAGAATAGACGATTATGAATAAATTAATTATTTTGATAGAAAAACGAAAACAACTCATTTTGCCAGATTCGTGATATGCATATTTATTCAGAATTTATTGAAACGGACGCGATGGTTTATAGAGTGGAAATGTTTAGTGCAGCTTCAAAGATATAAAATACCACAGCCGATGGTAATATTTAAATGCTCATGTTATGATGTTTGACGAAAAGGATAATTTACTATGTAGAAAATGAATCTACTTTACCATGCATTTGATCACGGTATGAAATGATCATTTTTGTCAGAATTATTTCGAATAAAAGACAATCTTTATTTTATTCTTATCGGGCGTACATTCTCCTTCGATAAAATATGGTTGTTAACTTATTTTTGATTGGTGTATTAACTCAGAGAACCCGCTATTATGTATTTAAATGTTGTTCGGAGATTATGCCGCTCGTATAGTTTTTATTTGGATCTCATTTGGAAAATGGTAAGTTGTATTTTAATAAATATTGTTTGCTATGATCGATTATTTCATGCAACCTTTTCGCTTTTTATTTTTGTAACACAAGGTTTGTTACACTCATCCAAACTGTATTAACTATTTAAAAATGTTTTTAAATTATGTTTTTGTGCTTTCAAATTCAAAGCAAAATTTTTGAACGCTGAAAATATTATAATTATTATTATTTATCACAAATCATACGCTCAATTCAATTTAACTTTGTTAAATTTGATATACCTTAAATTTTTCTTTATTAAATGTTGATCAACGATAATAACAAGACACCGCTATTTTTATTCTCGAAACTGTAGTAACATACTGTGTCTTATTCGTATAGCAAGTCAACAAAATGAAATTTTAATTTTAATCGATGCCTATAATTCCTTCATTAATTATGGAAGCAAAATCTGAAAATAAAAGCCTGCCTGCTCAAATCCAAATGATTCATGTTTTTATATTAAATAATAAATTATAGAAATACTTTTGTGCAATGCCTTGATTGATTCTAAACTCTGTAATTTTAGACTGTAGACAGATAATCTCTTCGAACTTTGAATATTTTTCGAATTAGTCGAACGCCAACGTCATTTTGAAAATTCTTGCAAGTTAATTTGTTTTTATGCCCCGCGATAGATTGTTCATTTCAAAACAGATTGTTTGCTCAGTGTTCTCACAAATTATATATCAAAATAGCCTTTTTAAAAGTGAAATGTTTTATATCTCGATTTTGATAAAAGTAATGAATGGCATTTTGTTTCATTAATAAATGAAATTAAGACCTGAAGTCTCTTTAATTTTCATAGCGTTTGTGCCACGCTATATGTATTGCTGATATCAACACTACATGAAATAGGTCTACGTTTCTTTGATTTCAAAACATATTTTATCTGGCCTAGTTATACTGGTAATTCAATGTAATTCAGTATTTCGTATTGTTTTAATTATCATAAAACCGATTCAGTTTCAAGTTTCACTTGTTCAAACTATTTACACGCAGCTTTTAAATTCAAAGCAAAATATTTTTGTTCTGGAGAATTCAATTTGAAGTCGATTTGGCTGCCCGCTAGATTATCGACCTATGAAATTTTTCAAAATCTCTGAATTTTTTAATGTAATGATATCAAATAAAATATCAGATGAGGTATATTATTTTAAAACAACGTCATAGACCCATACTTTTCATACAACAAATTTGTTACTGTACACGGTTATCTCGACACAAATGTTTGCATAATTTCCCGACAACGGATTATCCGTATTATTTTGCCAGTAAGACGTACATAAGTCGCGGACAGACACAGAAATATAGTGATATATAAACAGACAGTATTATGTATACTAGCAATGAGTGTAGTCCATAATGGACCTTCTATGATAAAACTTTCAGATCACTTATAATTAAACAATTGACTAAGCTGACTATCGCTGTATAATACGGAGTATGAACTCTGGAGGAGAACATGAGACATAATATGCATTGAAACGATGTAGCATTAATCAATACATCTTAATCATTCCTTTAATAAAAATTTAATTTATTTCACATCAATTGAGTCGATTGAAATGTATAATTTAACGTAGCTTTGTCTACATAGAAAAACTTTATTTTATGTGTTGAAAGGAAGCCAGAACACAATTATTATAAATTACAAATACTCAGTCAAATTTCGAAATCTGAAACTATCCACAAAAAATCACTTCAAATCCGATCCGATCCGAAGACCTAAAATATTAACCCGAATCTGACCCGATACGATCGGATCGCGTTCGGTTCGAATTCATAAATCTTTATTGCAATATATACAACACTAATGTGGTGTTCACAAAATAACGCCGTCAAAGTGTGGCCAGTGAAACTCGTGGCATTGCATGCGATAGATTCAATATTAAATTAATTTAGCTTCAACAAGACACATGGTCCACTGATTTCTGTTATTAACATGATCAAACGATATCTTTTGTTAATTAAAAATGATTTACTGCTTCATATTAAAAAAAATCAGAAAAATCGTTGATAAAAATTGCAATATGGCGGATTTGAACTGACGACCCTGATATTGAAATACCAGGGCATTAACCAATCGGCCACTACCTTACTTTTTGTTATCGGTGCTTTAACTGAAGTGGTCAACAAACCTACTGCTTCGACAACGTATTATTGAACAAAGCCGACCCACGCGCGTGTATTGAAAATCAAATTATATATAATCTGAAAATATTATGATATGATAGTATATGAGCCTATATATTTTTGATCTTTGCAATCTCAGCAAGCAGGCCTGTGATTTTCATGGCAGTCTATCAAAATACTAAGAGTTCGTTGAAAATAAAATTTTAAAAGTAAACAAAAGATATGAAAAGTTGACCTCATAGTGCTTCTTGTTATCAAATTTTCCAGAATAATAGCATCAACATTCTTTTAAAATGAAATAAAATTCTATAATAAATCGCTATACTAATTCGATATTGATATTATGTTACATCTTGTTGTCAATATTTCTACGCGCTATTTATAATACATTACAGATGTCGAATGAAAGAAAAGATGATTATGAATAAATTAATTATTTTGATAGAAAAACGAAAACAACTCATTTTGCCAGATTCGTGATATGCATTTATTCAGAATTTATTGAAACTGACGCGATGGTTTATAGAGTGGAAATGTTTAGTGCAGCTTCAAAGATATAAAATATCATAGCTGATGGTAGTATTTAAATGCTCATGTTATGATGTCTGATGAAAAGGATTTACTTATATAGAAAATGAATCTACTTTACCTTGCATTTGATCGCGATATGAAATGATCATTTTTGTCAGAATTATTTCGAATAAAAATCAATTTATATTATATTCTTATCGGGATCACATTCTCCTTCGATAAAATATGGTTGTTAACTTATTTTTCCAAATCATACGCTCAATTCAATTTAACTTTGTTGAATTTGATATACCTGAAATTAACTTTATTAAATGTTGATCAACGATAATAACAAGACACCGCTATTTTTATTCTCGAAACTGTAGTAACATATTGTATCTTATTCTTATAGCAAGTCAACAAAATGAATTTTTAATTTTAATCGATGCTTACAATTCCTTCGTTAATTATGGAAGCAAAATCTGAAAATAAAAGCATGCCTGCTCAAAACCAAATGATTCATGTTTTTATATTAAATAATAAATTATAGAAATACTTTTGTGCAATGCCTTGATTGATTCTAAACTCTGTAATTTTAGACTGTAGACAGATAATCTATTCGAACTTTGAATATTTTTCGAATTAGTCGAACGCCAACGTCATTTTGAAAATTCTTGCAAGTTAATTTGTTTTTATGCCCCGCGATAGATTGTTCATTTCAAAACAGATTGTTTGCTCAGTGTTCTCACAAATTATATATCAAAATAGCCTTTTTAAAAGTGAAATGTTTTATATCTCGATTTTGAGAAAAGTAATGAACGGCATTTTGTTTCATTAATAAATTAAATTAAGACCTAAAGTCTCTTTAATTTCATAGCGTTTGTGCCGCGCTATATGTATTGCTGATATCAACACTACATGAAATAGGTCTACGTTCTTTGATTTCAAAACATATTTTGTTTGGCCTATTTATACTGGTAATTCAATGTAATTCAGTATTTCGTATTGTTTTAATTATTATAAAACTGATACAGCTTCAAGTTTCACTTGTTCAAACAATTTACACGCAGCTTTTAAATTCAAAGCAAAATATTTTTGTTCTGGGGATTTCAATTTGACTTCGATTTGGCTGCCCGCTAGATTATCGACCTATGAAATTTTTCAATATCTCTGAATTTTTTAATACAATGATATCAAATAAAATATCAGATGAAGTATATTATTTTACAACAACGTCATAGACCCATACTTTTCATACAACAACTTTGTTACTGTACACGGTTATCTCGACACAAATATTTGCATAATTTCCCGACAACGGATTATCCGTATTATTTCGCCAGTAAGACGTACATAAGTCGCGGACAGACACAGAAATATAGTGATATATAAACAGACAGTATTATGTATATAAGTGATAAACAGACAGTATTATGTATATAAGTGATAAGTGATATATATATGGTTTTACATCAACAGCTATTTATAATAATAATAATGGCAATATTATCAAAACTATATACAACATTAACACAGCAAATATAAATCATAAACCTTATCAAGGTATATATACTCATAAATCTCACACAAACTATATTCAAATATCTCTACATCAAATCATTTGCCTCTCACAATCGTCGACCTGTAAAATATTCTCTCTAATTCTATATTACATCTTGAATCAATTAGAAGCAGTTGTTATTAACCAAATTTAGCAGCAATATTTCATCAATCATATATAACATAATAATGTTACGATTCAACAAGACATGCTGTCCAAATTTAATTGCAACGTTTCATCATTCTTCTATGACGATAGCGTTACCATTAGACAGTACAAGCCATCCAAACTTAAATGGCCAAGTACTAAATTAAGTTCATCTTCACGGAAATCTTGTAGCCGTAAATAAATTATCAATTCCACTTAGACAACATTAATCTTCAATTCTTCAAGGTAGATTGTAAAATAAGGAGAGATAAAAATATATGTTACTGATATTTCCCACAGACTAATGACTAGGAATAACAGTTAAGATTATTTATTATGAAAATAATCAAAGTCTTACATCGGATATATTAAATTTTGCTTTATGTCATCTAGCCCTTTCAATTAAAGCTAAATATGTTCTTGAAGTTTGACTGCAGAAGATATAAAGTATAAAAGTATATGTAGCACTTACAAAATTAATAAAAGTAATTTAGACTGTATCGCCATACCGAAGGAACCCGCATCACTCCCAAATTTCTAGAGGACTGCCATTTTTCGATCAGAGCAATAATATTGAACGCTACTTTTGGATCTCGTGCACGAGACTGCAGATCAATCTCATTAGATGTCATGGCAGATAGGTTTCGCTTGACAATGCACAACAATGCTCCGCAGCTACACACAATGTAATTCTCTCCAAACCATCCCATACGCCATCCTCAGATCGTACCCATTTGATGTTTCAGATAATGCCAAGGCTGATTTGGCCTTCGGGGGATTTGAAACACAGTGGAACATTCAACATAATCTTACATCTACCTCATCTACGAATTGTCCAAATAATTCCAGAGATTATAATAATAACCTCACACACCCTTAGCTTGTAAATTGGAATAATATATTTCATTTTCCCTGTTTCATTATGATTTTTAATTTATTTGATATCTAAGTATTTGACCCCTATTATTTCTCGAATTCCAGAAATACATTTAGTCATTTCAATATTTTGTTGTTTTGTGTACACTAATTACCGAAGTTAACATAGTACAATCACATTTTTATTTCAATAGATCCTTGTTCGTCTGCTCCTTGTCAGAATGGTGGAGGTTGCGTTTCTAATACAGGGGCTTCACCTTGGTACACCTGTAATTGTATTGATGGACATACCGGAGATGTTTGCGAATTAGGTAAAATGATAGAAATAATGATTACTTAATATTAATACTTAAAAGATGACAAAAAATCTGTTCTTTTCATGCTGTGGTTATGTAATACAAAGTAGCTATCAATGCTTAAATTAAATGATTATGTCAGCTCAATCTCACTGTTTGCCGTGAGAACGTGTTTCTATCTATGAGAACCATTACCTTATAGCCATGTGATATTAATGTGACTCATTAACCTCGAAAATGAATGATATTAAATAAGAGTAGTGGCCACATAGACATCAATAGGGCACAAGTCTGTACTGGGTTTTTCTTTGTGTACGTTTGCGAAACAGACCATGTAGTGAATCTAGACTACTTTAACAAAATCATAATTTAAAAAAAGTGATTGTTGCTTGAATTGATTACACATTTGATGCCGACGCAACAAAAAAACAGTAGGTTTTATATTTCTGTCAAGCTGTCCAGCCTACCATTCCATATTCAAACAAAAATAAAATATAAGATGATTTAAATCCAATGTACCTCACAACTGCTCCGCTACACAGCAAAATTACTGATTCCTTTCACAATAATTTTTGAGGATATTTTATCTTATCATGGAAATGTTTTTTTCTGGAAAAGAATATTTCATTTTTCCATATATTGAAAATAGTATTCTTGAAAATATCATTTGAGGATAATTATTCTTGCCGGGATAGAAAAAACTAGAATAAATATAATTGTTGAAAAGGTTCTGGGTTGTGATGTATTCTCATGTGAAGAACCATTATAATTTATAGCTCATTGGCCTCCTCAATGAAATATTCAAAGCCAAACAGAATGCTTCTTCACAGTTCTCAATCTAATCCAATAAACAGCCTTTATAAGAAGTAGCTTAACAAAATCGCAGTCTGTTTTATGTAATCCATCTTTGAAATTAAAAAGCAGGATATAATTATGTCATATGATACAATTTCTGCATATATTCTTGTAACATTCTATTTCATAATATGTTTGACAGCACATTAGCTAAGTAACATAATAATCGAAATAAAAAATAATTGCATGAAAAAAATTTGAAAGGAATGTTTTTTTATAATTGAAGTATACGTATATATATATATATATATATGGATTTACATCAACAGCTATTTATAATAATAATAATGACAATATTATCAAATTATATACAACATCAACACAGCAAATATAAATCATTAACCTTATTAATGTATATATACTCATAAATCTCACACAAACTATATTCAAATATCTCTACATCAAATCATATGCCTCTCACAATCGTCGACCTGTAAAATATTCTCTCTAATTCTTTATTACATCTTGAAACAATTAGAAGCAGTTGTTATTTACTAAATTTAGCAGCAATATTTCATCAATCATATATAACATAATAATGTTACGATTCAATAAGACATGCTGTCCAAATTTAATTGCAAGGTTTCATCATTCTTCTATGACAATAGCGTTACCATTAGACAGTACAAGCCATCCAAACTTAAATGGCCAAGTACTAAATTAAGTTCATCTTCACGGAAATCTTGTAGCCGTAAATAAACTATCAATTCCACTTAGACAACATTAATCTTCAATTCTTCAAGGTAGATTGTAAAATAAGGAGAGATAAAAATATATGTTACTGATATTTCCCACAGACTAATGACTAGGAATAACAGTTAAGATAATTTATTATGAAAATAATCAAAGTCTTACATCGGATATATTAAATTTTGCTTTATGTCATCTAGCCCTTTCAATTAAAGCTAAATATGTTCTTGAAGTTTGACTGCAGAAGATATAAAGTATAAAAGTATATGTAGCACTTACAAAATTAATAAAAGTAATTTAGACTGTGTCGCCCTACCGAAGGAACCCGCATCACTCCCAAATTTCTAGAGGACTGCCATTTTTCGATCAGAGCAATAATATTGAACGCTACTTTTGGATCTCGTGCACGAGACTGCAGATCAATCTCATTAGATGTCATGGCAGATAGGTTTCGCTTGACAATGCACAACAATGCTCCGCAGCTACACACAATCTAATTCTCTCCAAACCATCCCATACGCCATCCTCAGATCGTACCCATTTGATGTTTCAGATAATGCCAAGGCCGATTTGGCCTTCGGGGGAATTAAAACACAATGAAACAGTCAACATAATCTTACATCTACCTCATCTACGAAGGGTCCAAATAATTCCAGAGATTATAATAATAACCTCACACACCCTTAGCTTGTAAATTGGAATAATATATTTCATTTTCCCTGTTTCATTTTGATTTTTAATTTATTTGATATCTAAGTATTTGACACATTATTATTTCTCGAATTCCAGATATACGTTTAGTCATTTCAATATTTTGTTGTTTTGTGTACACTAATTTCCGAAGTTAACATAGGACAATCACATTTTTATTTCAATAGATCCTTGTTCGTCTGCTCCTTGTCAGAATGGTGGAGGTTGCGTTCCTAATACAGGGGCTTAACCTTGGTACACCTGTGATTGTATTGATGGACATACCGGAGGAGATTGCGAATTAGGTAAAATGATAGAAATAATGATTACTTAATATTAATACTTAAAAGATGACAAAAAATCTGTTCTTTTAATGCTTTGGTTATGTAATACAAAGTAGCTATCAATACTTAAATTAAATGATTATGTCAGCTCAATCTCACTGTCTGCCGTGAGAACGTGTTCCTATCTATTTGAACCATTACCTTATAGCCATGTGATATCAATGTGACTCATTAAGCTCCAAAATGAATGATATTAAATAACAGTAGTGGCCAGATAGACATCAACAGGGCACAAGTTTGTACTGGGTTTTTCTTTGTGTACGTTTGCGAAACAGACCATGCAGTGAATCTAGACTACTCTAACAATATCATAATTTAAAAAAAATGATTGTTGCTTGAATTGATGCACATTTGATGCCGACGCAACAAAAAAACAGTAGGTTTTATATTTATGTCAAGCTGTCCAGCCTACCATTCCATATTCAAACAAAAATAAAATATAAGATGATTTAAATCGCATGTACCTCACAACTGCTCCGCTAAACAGCAAAATTACTGATTCCTTTCACAATAATATTTGAGGATATTTTATCTTATCATGGAAAAGTTTTTTTCTGGAAAAGAATATTTCATTTTTCCATATATTGAAAATGATATTCTTGAAAATTTCATTTGAGGATAATTATTCTTGCCGGGAGAGAAAAAACTAGAATATATATAATTGTTGAAAAGGTTCTGGGTTGTGATGTATTCTCATGTGAAGAACCATTATAATTTATAGCTCATTGGCCTCCTCAATGAATTATTCAAAACCAAACAGAAGGCTTCTTCACAGTTCTCAATCTAATCCAATAAACAGCATTTATAAGAAATAGCTTAACAAAATCAAAGTCTGGTTTATGTAATCCATCTTTGAAATTAAAAAGCAGGATATAATTATGTCATATGATACAATTTCTGCATATATTCTTGTAACATTCTATTTCATAATATGTTTGACAGCACACTAGCTAAGTAACATAATAATCGAAATAAAAAATAATTGCATGAAAAAAATTTGAAAGGAATGTTTTTTTATAATTGAAGTATACCTATATATATATATATATATATATATATGGTTTTACATCAACAGCTATTTATAATAATAATAATGACAATATTATCAACACTATATACAACATCAACACAGCAAATATAAATAATAAACCTTATTAATGTATATCTACTTATATTAATAATACTGTCTGTTTATATATCACTATATTTCGATATTTCTATATTTTGATATTTCTGTGTCGGTCCGCGACTTATGTACGTCTTACTGGCGATATAATACGTATAATCCGTTGTCGGGAAATTATGCAAACATTTGTGTCGAGATAACCGTGTACAGTAACAAAGTTGTTGTATGAGAAGTATGGGTCTATGACGTTGTGTTAAAATAATATACTTCATCTGATATTTTATTTGATATCCTTGCATTAAAAATATTCAGATA
Source organism: Haliclystus octoradiatus (assembly GCA_916610825.1). NCBI lineage: Eukaryota > Metazoa > Cnidaria > Staurozoa > Stauromedusae > Haliclystidae > Haliclystus > Haliclystus octoradiatus. The sequence goes on from OU744453.1 coordinate 6,322,006, forward strand.
TTTTGAAAAATTTCATAGGTCGATAATCTAGCGGGCAGCCAAATCGAATTCAAATTGAAATCCCCAGAACAAAAATATTTTGCTTTGAATTTAAAAGCTGCGTGTAAATTGTTTGAACAAGTGAAACTGAAAACTGAATCAGATTTATGATAATTAAAACAATACGAAATACTGAGTTACATTGAATTACCAGTATAACTAGGTCAGACAAAATATGTTTTGAAATCAAAGAAACGTAGACCTATTTCATGTAGTGTTGATATCAGCAATACATATAGCGCGGCACAAACGCTATGAAAATTAAAGAGACTTTAGGTCTTAATTTAATTTATTAATGAAACAAAATGCCATTCATTACTTTTATCAAAATCGAGATATAAAACATTTCACTTTTAAAAAGGCTATTTTGATATATAATTTGTGAGAACACTGAGCAAACAATCTGTTTTGAAAGGAATAATCTATCGCGGGCATAAAAACAAATTAACTTGCAAGAATTTTCAAAATGACGTTGGCGTTCGATCAATTCGAAAAATATTCAAAGTTCGAATAGATTATCTGTCTACAGTATAAAATTATAGAGTTTAGAATTAATCAAGGCATTGCACAAAAGTATTTTTATAATTTATTATTTAATATAAAAATATGAATCATTTGGTTTTGAGCAGGCAGCCATTTATTTTCAGATTTTGCTTCCAAATTAACGAAGGAATTGTAAGCATCGATTAAAATTAAAAGTCATTTTGTTGACTTGTATAAGAATAAGACACAGTATGTTACTACAGTTTCGAGAATAAAAATAGCGGCGTCTTGTTATTATCGTTGATCAACATTTAATAAAGTTAATTTTAGGTATATCAAATTTAACAAAGTTAAATTGAATTGAGCGTATGATTTGTGATAAATAATAATAATTATAATATTTTCAGCGTTCAAAAATTTTGCTTTGAAATTAAAAGCACAAAAACATAATTTAAAAACATTTTTAAATAGTTAATACTGTTTGGATGAGTATAACAAACCTTGTGTTACAAAAATAAAAAGCGAAAAGGTTGCATGAAATAATCGATCATAGCAAACAATAAAATTTATTTAAATACAACTTACCATTTTCCAAATGAGATCCAAATAAAAACTATACGAGCGGCATAATCTCCGAACAACATTTAAATACATAATAGCGGGTTCTCTGAGATAATACACCAATCAATAATAAGTTAACAACCATATTTTATCGAAGGAGAATATACGCCCGATAAGAATAAAATAAAGATTGTCTTTTATTCGAAATAATTCTGACAAAAAGGATCATTTCATATCGTGATCAAATGCATGATAAAGTAGATTCATTTTCTACATAGGAAATTATCCTTTTCGTCAGACATCATAACATGAGCATTTAAATAGTACCATCGGCTTTGGTATTTTATATCTTTGAAGCTGCACTAAACATTTCCACTCTATAAACCATCGCGTACGTTTTAATAAATTCTGAATAAATATGCATATCACGAATCTGGAAAATGAGTTGTTTTCGTTTTTCTATCAAAATAACTAATTTATTCATAATCGTCTTTTTTTTCATACGACATCTGTAATGTATTATAAATAGCGCGTAGAAATATGGACAACAAGATGTAACATATTATCAATATCGAATTAGTATAGCGATTTATTATAGAATTTATTTCCTTTTAAAAGAATGTTGATGCTATTATTCTGGAAAATTTGATAACAAGAACCACTATCAGACCAATTTTTCAGATCTTTTTTTACTTATCAAATTTTATTTTCAACGAACTCTTAGTATTTTGATAGACTGCCATGAAAATCACAGGCTTACTTGCTGAGATTGCAAAGATCAAAAATATATAGGCTCAAATAGTATCATATCATAATATTTTCAGATTATATATATAATTTGAAATTCAATACACGCGCGTGGGTCGGCCTTGTTCAATAATACGTTGTCGAAGCAGTAGGTTTGTTGATTAGGTCAGTCAAAGCGCCGATATCAGTAGGTAAGGCAGTTGCTAATTGGTTAATGCTCTGGTATAATAATTTCAGGGTCATCAGTTCAAATCCTCCATTCGGCAACCTTGTATCAACGATTTTTCATATTTTTTTTAATATGAAGCAGTAAATCATTTTTAATTAACAAAAGAAATCGTTTGATCATGTTAAGAACAGAAATCAGTGTACCATGTGTCTTGTTGAAGCTAAATTAATTTAATATTGAATGTATCGCATGCAATGCCACGAGTTCCACTGGCAACACTTTGACGGCGTTATTTTGTGAACACCACATTAGTGTTGTATATATTCAATAAAGATTTATGAATTTTAACGGAACGCGATCCGAGCGTATCAGGTCAGATTCGGGTTAATATTTTAGGTCTTCGGATCGGATCGGATTTGAAGTGATTTTTTATGGATAGTTTCATATTTCGAAATTTGACTGAATATTTGTAATTTATAATAATTAATGTGTTCTGGTTTCCTTTCAGCACATAAAATAAAGTTTTTCCTATGCAGATATAGCTACGTTAAATTATACATTTCAATCGACTCAATTGATGTGAAATAAATTAAATTTTTATTAAAGGAATGATTAAATGTATTGATTAATGCTACACCGTTTCAATGCGTATTGTGTCTCATGTTCTCCTCCAGAATTCATACTCCGTATTATACAGTGATAGTCAGCTTAGTCAATTTTGTAGTTATAAGTGATCTGAAAGTTTTATCATAGAAGGTCCATAATGGACCACAACACTCATTGCTAGTTTCACTATATTTCGATACTTCTGTGTCTGTCTGCGACATATGTACGTCTTACTGGCGATAAGACGGATAATCCGTTGTCGGGAAATTATGCAAACATTTGTGTGGAGATAACCGTGTACAGTAACAAAGTTGTTGTATGAAAAGTATGGGTCTATGACGTTGTTTTAAAATAATATACTTCATCTGACATTTTATTTGATATCATTGTATTAAAAAATTCAGAGATTTTGAAAAATTTCATAAGTCGATAATCTAGCGGGCAGCCAAATCGAATTTAAATTGAAATCTCCAGAAAAATATTTTGCTTTGAATTTAAAAGCTGCGTGTAAATTGTTTGATCAAGTGAAACTTGAAACTGAATCAGTTTTATGATAATTAGAATAATACGAAATACTGAATTACACTGAATTCCCAGTATAACTAGGCCAAACAAAATATGTTTTGAAATCAAAGAAACGTAGACCTATTTCATGTAGTGTCGATATCAGCAATACATATAGCGCGGCACAAACGCTACGAAAATTAAAGAGAATTTAGGTCTTTAATTTATTAATGAAACAAAATGCCGTTCATTACTTCTCTCAAAATTGAGATACAAAAAACATTTCACTTTTAAAAGGCTATTTTGATATATAATTTGTGAGAACACTGAATAAACAATATGTTTTGAAATGAACAATCTATCGCGGGGCATAAAAACAAATTAACTTGCAAGAATTTTCAAAATGACGTTGGCGTTCGACTAATTCGAAAAATATTCAAAGTTCGAAGAGATTATCTGTTTACAGTCAAAAATAACAGAGTTTAGAATCAATCAAGGCATTGCACAAAAGTATTTCTTTAATTTATTATTTAATATAAAAGCATGAATCATTTGGTTTTGAGCAGGCAGGCTTTTATTTTCAGATTTTGCTTCCATAATTAACGAAAGAATTGTAAGCATCGATTAAAATTAATATTTCATTTTGTTGACTTGCTATAAGAATAAGACACAGTATGTTACTACAGCTTCGAGAATAAAAATAGCGGTGTCTTGTTATTATCGTTGATCAACATTTAATAAAGTTAATTTCAGGTATATCAAATTCAACAAAGTTAAAATGAATTGAGCGTATGATTTGTGATAAATAATATTAATTATAATATTTTCAACGTTCAAAAATGGCTTCCCAGTAAACCAAAGACGTATTTATGACGAGTTGCTCTCGTCGGGAACTGGTTGTTATCTCGCCTGTCATATTGACTCGTCTTAAAGACGACAGGCAGACACTTCACAAAAGACGAGTAACAACATGTCGGTCTTAAAGACGACAAAAAGACGGCCAACAAAATAACAACTTTCTTGTCGACAACAAAGTCAGTATTCAGACGTCAAAACTACGGCTTGAGCAAGACGTCATAAGGACAAGCCAAGAAGACGTCATTATGACGCTTACTGTAGACAAGTATTTACCAATTTGGTTTTTGAATTAAAAAATGACATTTCTATTCAGTTTGTCATACATTCCTAGATACTAATGAATGAATTTCGATATCTGAAAAACGGTGAAGTCAATTCAATGAAAAAAGAAATTTTATAAAAGTAACCCTTTTTATAAAAGTTTGACTTTTTATCCAATAGAATCAATTTTAATACTATCCTGTTCATATTTTTCTTTTTAGCTGTTTGATGTTTTCATATCTGCTACAATATGCAATCTTTACGGAAACACCTTGGCATGTATTACACAGGAGAGTGACATTTACACATAATTAACTTGAGGTATTTATCTAGATGTTGTTGATGACGGCAGTGCGTCTGAAGATTTTAACAATTATTTTCAGTTGATATAGGCTAATATAATACTATCCTGTTCATATTTTTCTTCTTAGTCATTTGACTTTCAATCTTAGCTATATCAAAGAAGTTGACATTCACACATAATGAACTTGAGGTATGTATCTATGCTCTTGATGGGATGCAGTACCCTTTTACTATTATTTTCAATGATTCTAATACTTTCCTGTTCATATTTTTCTTTTTAGCTGTTTGATGTTTTCATATCTGCTACATTATGCAACAATGCAATATTCAAATAATTACGTAAACACATTGCTGTATATATTAAATCAAGAGGCTGACATGTACACTGTATGATGAACAAAAGGTATGTGCTTAAATGCTCTTTGCGGACTGCCGGACACATCATACGTAATATTTTTTGTCAATATAACACTATACTGTCTGTTCATCTTTCATTTTTAGCTATTTGAAGTTCGATCTTTGAAACATTAGAGAGAGTGGCATGTACACATCATGGACATAAGGTATTTAGTTTTGTTATTATATGATGTTGTTTCAAGTTTAACTCAAGTCTATCCAAACATGATCATACCTCGTTTTGAACCCTATCAATTTTTTCAAAAAGATAGTTCACTTCCTAAAAATAACAAAAAGATCTGCAGTACGAATACCTTGAGCATATGTGGAAGCCTACTTGATAGGCTATAGTTAGAAATGATTTAAATTTTCGCTTGAGCACGAAGTTCGAAAAAATAATCAACCTTCTTAAATCCTAGAACATGTGTTCTTCTGAGTTTTTCTAGCCTACCAGGATTCCTGCTGTTGTCAGACTTGCTCAAGCATGGCTTATATACAAATCCAATGTTACATCATCATCAACATCATCATTTATTCAGAATCCTGATAATTTTTATAGTAACTTTTTTTCACAGGACTGATTTAAGTAACAATTAACTAAGGAATACACACATACAATAATTGATCAATTACAATAATACATACATATATATACACATATGTTATATTGATATATGTGCAAAGGTTGGCAGAAGATTTTTAAATTATTCTGATTCGTAAACCTGGAATACTATAAAGTAAAGTATTTATAACATGCTTGGTAAATATCAAGGATGATACTACAAAATATTGTGGATTTTTGTTTTAGTTCAAATGATTAAGAAAATGAAGATGCAAGATCTGAAATGCATTGAAATATGCTTGACATATGCACGTCATTATCTAATCGTATTCCTGTCGCAGTCATTCCAAACTAGTCTTATTTCCGTCGTAAACTGATCCAAGTCTCATCTAAAAATGTCGACTTTATGACGTTTATATGGTGTTCACGGCATCACGTCTTTTCGGATCAGATAAATTCACAACAATAGGACGAGTTGACTGACGAGATAACGACGTCTTGAATACGGGTTTTGGTTTACTGGGTTTCAACTTTAAAAAATGAAAAGCATAATTCAAAAAAATTTTTCAATAGTTAATACAATTTGGATGAGTGTAAAAAACGTTGTGTTACAAAATTAAAAAGCGAAAAAGGTTGCATGAAATAATCGATCATAGCAAACAATATTTATCAAAATACAACTTACCATTTTCCAAATGAGATCCAAATAAAAACCATACGAGCGGCATAATCTCCGAACAACATTTAAATACATAATAGCGGGTTCTCTGAGTTAATACACCAATCAATAATAAGTTAACAGCCATATTTTATCGAAGGAGAATGTAAGCCCGATAAGAATAAAATATAAATTGTCTTTTATTCGAAATAATTCTGACAAAAATGATCATTTCATATCGCGATCAAATGCAAGGTAAAGTAGATTCATTTTATATATAAGTAAATCCTTTTCATCAGACATCATAACATGAGCATTTAAATACTAGCAACGGCTATGGTATTTTATATCTTTGAAGCTGCACTAAACATTTCCACTCTATAAACCATCGCGTCCGTTTCAATAAATTCTGAATAAATATGCATATCACGAATCTGGCAAAATGAGTTGTTTTCGTTTTTCTATCAAAATAACTACTTTATTCATAATCGTCTGTTCTTTCATTCCACATCTGTAATGTATTATAAATAGCGCGTAGAAATATTGACAACAAGATGTAACATAATATCGATATCGAATTAGTATAGCGATTTATTATAGAATTTTAATTCATTTTAAGAGAATGTTGAAGCTATTATTCTGGAAAATTTGATAACAACAAGCACAATGAGGCCAACTTTTCACATCTTTTTTTGCTTATAAAATTTTATGCTCAACAAACTCTTAGTATTTTGATAGACTGCCATGAAAATCACAGGCCTACTTGCTGAGATTGCAAAGATCAAAAAATATATAGGCTCATGTACTATCATATCATAATATTTTCATATTATATTTATAATTTGAAATTCAATACACCCGCGTGGGTCGGCCTTGTTTAATAATACGTTGTCGAAGCAGTTGGTTTGTTGATTACGACAGTTAAAGCGCCAATAACAGCAAGTAAGGTAGTGGCCTATTGGTTAATGATCTGGTATAACAATTTCAGGGTCGTCAGTTCAAATCCGCCATTTGGCAACATCTATCAACGATTTTTGTTATTTTTTTTTCAATATGAAGAAGTAATTCATTGTTAATTCCACGAGTTTGACCGGCCACACCTTGACGGCGTTATTTTTGAACACCGCATGAGTGTTGTATATATTGCAATAAAGATTTATGAATCCTAACCGAACGCGATCCGATCGTATCGGGTCAGATTCGGGTTAATATTTTAGGTCTTCGGATCGGATAGGATTTGAAGTGATTTTTTATGGATAGTTTCAGATTTCGAAATTTGACAGAGTATTAGTGATTTATAATAATTAATGTGTTCTGGCTTCCTTTTAGCACATAAAATATAGTTTTTCTATGTAGATATAGCTCCGTTAAATGCATAAAATTGACCGGCGGCCTCTTTACATTTCAATCGACTCAATTGATGTGAAATAAATTAAATTGATGTGACTAAGATGTATTGATTAATGCTACATCGTTTCAATGCGTATTGTGTCTCATGTTCTCCTCCAGAGTTTATGCTCCGTATTATACAGCGATAGTCAGCTTAGGTTAAGTTTACACGAGAGCAAAAACCCGGGTTTCCGAAAGTCTTTCAAAAGTCCACTTACGAAAAGTTCAGATAGGGTATCAGTTGACACAAGGCTAGATTTATCTATGTTGTCTAAATAAAACGCTGTAACTCCATTTTTTCTTGTCAGTTTTTCGTTGAAATTGGATATTTATACTTCTTCGATTCTGTACGTAGCTTCAGATAGATATGTTTTTTCTATTTAATTCATTCAAAGTAACTTTTGTTATTCATAACTAATTAAATTCCATGTGAATTGAAACCGCTTTTGTTAACAATACATTTTAAATACATGTTATTCACGATTTTATCTGGTAAAAACAGATTCGTTTAAGAGTTTTACTAAACCATAGCATTTTATCCTAAAACAGAGACAAGTGGTTGCCAATAATTTCATGCTGTATCGCTGCGAAATGAAAGTGGACTTTTGTAAACCCGGGTTTTTCATTAATCTCTGTTTAGACGACAAAAAGGCCCGGGTTCTACAAAGTCTGGTTTGAGAAACCCGGGTGTCCTATCCTTACTTTCGTAAGTTCTGATAGATTCGCTAAGCGGACTAATTTCCTCTCGGGTTTCCTGTTTATGTCTAGACGCTAGGGCAATCCAGAATAAAATTCACCCGGGTTTCGTAAATCCACTTGTCGTGTAAACGCATCCTTAGTCAATTGTTTAATTATAAGTGATATGAAAGTCTAATCATAGAAGGTCCATTATGGACCAACACTCATTGCTAGTATACATAATACTGTCTGTTTATATATCACTATATTTCTGTGTCTGTCCGCGACTTATGTACGTCTTACTGGCGAAAAAATATGGATAATCCGTTGTCGGGAAATTATGCAAACATTTGTGTCGAGATAACCGTGTACAGTAACAAATTTGTTGTATGAAAAGTAAGAGTCTATGACGTTGTTTTTAAATTTATGAATTTTAAATTAACTTTTCTTAAAATCGAGATAAAAACATTTCACGTTTAAAAAGGCTATTTTGATATATAATTTATGAGAACACTGAGCAAACAATCTGTTTTGAAATGAATAATCTATCGCGAGGCATAAAAACAAATTAACTTGCAAGAATTTTCAAAATGACGTTGGCGTTCGACTAATTCGAAAAAATATTCAAAGTTCGAAGAGATTATCTGTCTACAGTCTAAAATTACAGATTTTAGAATCAATCATGGCATTGCAGAAAATTGTTTCTATTATTTATTATTTTATATAAAAATATGAGTCAATTTTTTGATTATATTGATTATTTTGATTAAAAATATGTTACTGATATTTCCCACAGACGAATGACTAGGAATAACAGTTAAGATTATTTATTATGAAAATATTCAAAGTCTTACATCGGGTATATTAAATTTTGCATTATGTCATCTAACCCTTTCAATTAAAGCTAAATATGTTCTTGAAGTTTGACTGCAGAAGAAATAAAGTATAAAAGTATATGTAGCACTTACAAAATAAATAAAAGTAATTTAGACTGTGTCGCCCTACGGAAGGAACCCGTATCACTCTCAAATTTCCAGAGGACTGCCTTTTTCGCATAAGAGCAAAAATATTGAACGCTCTTTGTTGATCTCAGCCACGACACTGTAGATCAATCTCAAGAGATTTCATGGCAGATAGGTCTCGATTGTCAATGCGCAACGATGCGTCACAGCTACTCAAAATATGATTCTCTCCAATCCATCCAATAAGCCATCCTCGTGTGGTTCGCATTTGATGTTTCAGGTAAAGCCAAAGCTGAGTTGGCCTTCGGGGGATTTGAAACACAGTGTAACATTCAATATAATCTTACATCTACCTCATCTACGAAGGGCCCAAATGATTTCAGAGATTATAATAATAAGGTCACATACCCTTAGTTTAAAAATTGCAATAGTAAATTTCATTTTCCTTGTTTCATTATTTTTTCAAATTTGTTTGATATCTGCTTTTTGACACATTATTATATCTGGAATGTCAGAAATACCTTTAATCAATTCAATAATTTGTTGTTTTGTGTACACTAATTTCCCCAATTAACATAGGACGATCATTTTTTTCTTTCAGTGGATCATTGTTCATTTTCACCTTGTCTGAATGGAGGAAGTTGCGAGCTTGATCCAGCGGCTCCATTGCTTTACACCTGTACCTGCGTTAATGGATATACTGGAGATCTTTGCGAATCAGGTAACATTATTGAAATAATCAATACTTAATATTAATAAACAGAATATGACAAAACAATCTGTTCTTCAATGCAATATTAATGTAATATAAAATAGCTACCAATAGTTATTATGAATGACTACCTCAGCTAAAACTCACTGTCTACCATGACAAAGTTTATCTATGTATGTGACTCTTAAGTTTCAAAATGAATGATATTAAATAACATTCATGGCCAAGCAGAGAATAACATTGCACACACTTGACTTGGGTTTTTCTTTGTGTACGTTTGCGAACCTGACCATGCAGGAAAACTATGCTACTTTAACAAAATCATAATTTAACAAAAGTGATTGTTGCTTGAGTTGATGAAACATTTTTTGCCGCGCAACAAAAATAACAAGAACATTCTATTTTGTCAAGCTATCCAACCTTCCAATCCAGATTCAAAAAATTAAAATTATAAGATGACTTAAATCACATGTAGCTCACAACTGCTCCGCTCCACAGCAAAATTACCAAGTCCTCTCCCGAGAATATTTCAGGATATTTTTTTTTATCATGGAAATGTTATTTTGTAGAAAAGAATATTTTATTTTTGCATATACTTTTTACCATTTCTGGAAATTTGCCTCTGAAAGAAACGTCCAATCTGTTCTATAAATGCCGCAAATTGATGAAGGAGGGGAAATCCTCGCTGCATGGTCTTATGATTCATAGGTTTACTTGAAAATTAGTTGCCAAAAATCTTGGAAATAGGTGATGAAGATGAGCTGTTTACTTTTTATTAATTTCATTTTACTTACGTTTATATATTTGATAAATTATGATTAATACAGTAGGCTTACCTTCAATCATCCGGTTACGCTATCTTTCCTTGGATGATGTTGATCATAAACATCTTACTCTTGGTTTTCAAAATGTTCGTAGCATATTAAAAAACCATGACAAACTTTCGGAATGTTTATCCCACTTCAACTTCAAAATCTTGGAATTGCAAAAGATCTGGCAAGAAGGAGCCACTTTTATTCCCAATTGTAATTTTGTTTTTAAAGAACCACCAAATAGGAGAAATGGTGGGGTAGGTTTTGCTGTTCATGACTCATTCCCTTTTTCTGTCTGTGATAACCTTACAACTATCAGTCACCACCTTCAACGCTTTACATTTTAAACTCCTTCTTTATTCATTTCGTCTATTTGTATCACATCTAAATCAATACTTTCAAAATCTCTTTATACTTTGGAAAGCTATTTAAATAAAACTAGAAAAAAGACTGTTTTTCTGTAAGGTGATTTCAATACTGATCTTCTTATTTCTTCATGAAAATCCCAATATCTCATTTATTCATTATTTGATTTTAAATTATTTCCCTTGATTTCTAAGCCTAGACGTTTAACACAAAAATCCTGCACATTAATAGACAATATCTTTACTATTTCAAGGCATTCTATTTCCAGTGGTGTTATTACATCAGATATTTATGATCATTTTAGCCTTTTTATTTCAATTGGCAACCACATTGGTGGTTCCAAATTACATGGCACATTTCAAGCATTTGCTTTCTCTTTGTGACTGGTATTTACCTGACACATAAGTTGATTCGTTTCGAAAATTTGATTCTAACATCAACACTTGTCTTGCAATTGCTTGTCCTGAGATCAATAAGCCTCCTGTAGTATATAATAATTAATAATACTAATATTTACAACGTCAATAAACTAATCACACTTAGTTGTAAATTAGGCACACCGGAGTGTATTGCACAGCGTTGTAAAACTAACACGTATATGATTAATAAAACAGAGTTACACAAGTTATCTTGATGTTTGGTCGTTTGTCTTATTTCGTCCTTAAAACTCTATAATACAATCTTACATGGCGCAGTTATAAAGTTCAATAAATTAAGTTATTAATTGAATCATTGTTATTAATGTTAAACGGACTTACATGGTTATAATCCAGGGAAAACTCAGTATTTATTTTGTGGTTTATTATGGCTAATAAGAACCCAACGAAAGCGGACTTTGAAGCAGAAGTAGTTCAACTCAGACAAGAACTAGCTAATTCCTCGAAAGATCCAATGCTGTTAATCTTACAATCGGTTACTGACCAGCAAACAAAAATGCAAGAAGTAATGATGGCTCAACAGCAAGAAATGCAAAAGGCGTTGGCGGAAGCAATGAAATCACAGGGTGAGTCACTTACTAATGCTTTCAAGACTATGAATATGGGCACTTTAACTTCGAATGTCCATCAAGGGTCTTCTAATTCACCAGCAAATCTTCAAACAGCCAAACGTATATCAATGCCGAAACTTAAAAGTCCTGAAGGCATGAAGTTGATAGATTTTCGTGACTGGGAAATCAGCTTTAATGATTACGCGGCTGCTACGAGACTACATCAAGAATGTGATTTAAAAGCACGCCGAGGTTTATTAAGATCAACACTCAACGAAGAGTCGACAAAAATGTGGACCCAAGAAATTATCAAAATAAAAGATACTGATGATATTGCTGAAATTCTTAAGGCATTAAAAGATTATCTGCGAATTCATCGCCACCCACTTGTAGACCGACGCGTTTTTATTCAACGTGATCAACAACAGGGGGAAAGCGTTAACAATTATTACGCAGCACTGCGGGAAATTGATGAAGAATGTGGATATTCCACCGAGGATTGTCTAAACCATGCAATTCATCGTGAAGAACGATTAAGGGACCGTGTTATATCAGGCCTAATGGACTCAGGAATGAGACTGATGGAGTTTGCCTTTAAACAATGGGGCCGGACTGTACTTGAACCCGCAAATGCCAACTCTATCAGGAACTTAAAACTTATGTGTACCGACGATAGCTTACTACTTGGACTATTAAGACAACAGCAAGTAATATGAACAACTTGACTCACCAAATACACCAGAAGTATGTCTTTGATTATATTCTTTATTGGTTTACTTATAACATTGAAGGGCAGCGCCGCTTCGGGAGATGCGTATACAATGTATAATCTTTAATCTTGAATTAATACATATGTTCTTATTAAGCCTCTAGCTTATCTCATCTTATTTGTAAATTCCAACGGTATTTATAGGAAATATAGAGGCTAAATTAAGCTATTCAACTATTATTATCGGGTTATAATTGCGGGGTATAACTTTAGCATTATTCAATAGCTTCTTACACTTTTATTCTTATAAGTTTCTTACACAACTATGGTTATAAAATCTAAGCATATTAAATGTTTACTTTAAATAATAAGGTTAAATGTTCCAACGCAAATAGTATTGTTATGATTATGGTTTTGATTATAGGTAAATAAAGTTCCATAATCCAAATTTGTTCCGTTGTAAATCTGTTCCTTATGACAAATCAATTCCGTATTAAAATCGTCAAATATGTCCCCCCAGTGACAGACATGGGACGTCATAATTTTTGAGCTTTCCAATAAGCACAGCTTGGCGATTGGTCGTGTTAATTCGTTTGTTGATGTCTTCACTGTGCATGATCGTACATGTTCATCAGGTCCTCTGTTGATCGCCGTGACACGCCCAAGAGGCCATTGTCCACGAGGTACATGGTCTTGGTGGATGATGACCAAATCTCCTTTTTGACATCTACTTTGACTCCTCGCCATTTGTTTCTTTGATGCAATGTTGACAGGTATTCTTTCTGCCATCTGCTCCAGAACATACTCACCAATGCCTGCGCCTTCTTCCATTGCTTCCGTAGTAGGATGTCTGATGATCCAAACTTGTCAGGTGGTAGAACTGATGCTGACTTGACCAGCAAGAAGTGAAAAGGTGTTAGTGGTTCCAAATCTTTGGCATGTTGTGAACAACTTGTTAATGGCCTTGAATTTAATACTCCTTCTATCTCAATTAAAACAGTATCAAATATTTCAGTTTTGACAACATGAGTATTTAGAATAGCGTAAATACAACGCTTTATGGACCGAATTATCCTCTCCCAGACACCGCCATGATGAGGGGCGGAAGATGGATTAAATTTCCGTTGTATGTTATATTTCATAAAATGTTTATTTATCTGATCATGATTCCATTGTTTGATCGAATCTCTAATTTCTTTCTCCGCTCCAACGAAGTTGGTACCGTTGTCAGAATTAATTTTTCGTCGGATTTCCCCGACGTGCACAAAATCTTCTTAGTACATTAATAAAATGGTCAGTATCTAGTGAGCATGTGGTTTCAATATGTACTGCCCTAGTTGTAAAGCAAGTAAAGAGACAACCCCATCTCTTTTCAGAGGATCTTTTTACTTTTACCTTGAATGGACCAAAGAAATCAATGCCAGTTGTGTCGAATGGACTTACCATGGTGATTCTTGTTGATGGTAATGGTGCCATTATTTGTTGCATTGTCGGTGACAACATCTTTCTACATATGATACAATTATATGCACAACGTTTAACAATAGATTTCAAAGTCGTGATCCAATACCTTTCTCTGATTTTCGATATGACATGTTTAACTCCGCCATGTGCTACATCTTTGTGAACATCATTGACAATAGCCATAGCCCCTTGACTTTTCTTTGGTATAATAATTGAAAATTTTGCATCTTCAGGTAACTTTGCAAATTTGATTCTGCTCCCAACTCTCAATACACCTTCTGAATCAATAAAAGGGTTGAGTGATAATAAAGTACTTTTGTTTGGCAATTGTTTCTTACCAGAAATTGCTTGAGCTTCTTCTCTGTAATGTTTCTGTTGCTCGTGTCTGATAATAACGTTTTCTGCAGATGTGATATCTTCTATTGAAATTGACTTACTTCTACCACTAAGAGGTTTGCAACAGTTACTAACAAATCGTATACAATGAGCAATTATACGTTTTAGTTTGTAGAATGATGAAGATTTGTCAATTAATTTAGAAATCTGATCAACCTCGACTTCCTCATTTATAGTTACTGTTACCTCTTTCTTTATCTCTAAGTCTACTTCCTTCACATTGAACTTCTCATTGGTTGGCCAGGATTGACGGTCTTTCCATAGAAATCCAGGGCCTTGAATCCATCTTGATTATTTTGTTAGTTGATTTGGTTTTATTCCTCTTGATGCTTCATCCGCGATGTTGAGCTTGGTTGGACAATATCGCCAACGGTTCTCATTAGTGTTTTCTTTGATTTCTGCAACACGATTTGATACAAACGGCTGAAAACGCTTCTCTTGATTTTTGATGTATGCTAATGTAGTCTTTGAGTCTGACCATAATACTGTTTCATATAGTTTGATTTCCAACTCTTTGTTGATTGATTTTACTATTCTTGAGGCCAATAACGCACCTTGTAATTCCAGCCTTGGTATACTGAGTTATTTGATTGGTGCACATCTTGATTTTGCTAAAAGAAAACTGCATTGCACTTTATCATTTGATTGTATTCTTAAATAGCTAACTGCACCAAATCCCTTTTCAGATGCATCACAGAATACATGTAGACCTACATGTTGCCATTCATCAGGTTGAATTGGACCACCGAGGTATCTTGGGATGATTAAATTTTTGACATTTGGAAGTTCAGCTTTCCAATCGACCCAAATATCTAATAAATCATTCGGTAGAGGGTCATCCCATATTACCTTACGTTTCCATAGTTCTCTCATAATTAGCTTGAGTATTAACGTTATAGGAGTCAACATACCATCTTGGTTGAATATACCACTTACAAGTGACAGTATTCCTCGCTTTGAGTTCGGTTTCACATCATCTGAAATCTTGCAACTTAGAGAAGCGTTCTTGATGTTCCACTTCACTCCCAATGCACGTTCAATTGCAGGGTGACCAGCCAGGTTGACAATACTTGGTGCTACTTCGCTTTCTGGAATAGAATCAACCACCTTCTGATCATTTGAAATCCACTTCGTGAGACGAAATCCTCCTAACTTCAGCAAATCTCTCAGTCTTGATGCCATATGAATTGCTTCAACACTGCTTTTGACTGAAAGTAATAAATCATCCATATAGAAATTATTTTTCACAGAATTTCTTACCACTTTTTCAAATTCTTCATGATCATCAGCTGTTCTTCTTAATGCAGTAATGACAAATGTTGGACTTGATGTAGCTCCGAAGATTTGTCTTGTCATTCTGTATTGCTTAACATTCTTTCTTTCATTGTCATCTGTCCACCATAGAAACCGCAATGCATCTTGATCAACTGGTGTAACACAAAATTGAAGAAACATTCCTTGTATATCTGCTAATAAAGCAACTGGATTTTGACGAAATCTTATTAAACATCCGAGTAGATTATTTAGTAAGTCTGGACCAGTACCTAGTTGATCATTTAATGAAACGCCAGAGTACTTCGCAGCAGCGTCAAATACAACTCTGACTTTATCAGGCTTATTTGGATTCCTAACGCCTTGATGGGGTAGGTACCATAATTTAACTGGAGTATTAAGATCATCATCAGGTATTTCGATTGCATGTCCATTATCTATATATCCTTTCATTTCTTTACAATAAGTTGTCTTAAATTTAGAGTCCTTATCAAATCGTTTGTTGAGTGCATTTAATCTTGACTCAGCTAATTTATAATTGTTTGGAAGCTTAGTTTCATTATTTTTCCAAAATAATCCCATTTCATACTTGCCATCTACCAGCTTTGCTTGGTCTAGAATTTGATTTGACTTTCTATCTTGCGTAGATAACGGTGCTTGATCCTGATACTTGTATCCAAAGCTTTCTGTAGTCCAGAAGTGTTTCATCATCTCATCAATTGACAGCGAGTGAACATTAACTGAATACGCTTGATCTCCTCCACCTGAACCACCAAATAAACACCACCCCAAAGATGTCCTTATTACTAAAGGGGTATTTTCATCAGTACCTTATCTTATATCTTGAGGCATTAACAGTTCAGGGGCGTTGGCTCCAATTAATATCTCTACTTTCCCTTTATAATGCGGGAAACTAATATCTTTTAAATGTTCCCATTTCTTATGAATATGAGTGCTTGGGGCATTGCATGTTAATGATAAATTTTCAACAACCCAGGCTTGAGGTATTGTATAGACATCATCTTCCTCTAACCCTTTTATCCCCAAGGAGACCAGAGGGATTCTTGTGGAAGGGGCGCTACCTTGTACGGTATTGATCTTCAATTGCCTTTTGTTTCCCTTTAACCCAATTTTAGATGCTATCTCATCAGTGACTAACGTGACTTGACTGCCACTATCTAGGAGTGCATTGACTGTCACGGTTCCCTGCGGTCCAAATATCATGACCGGTAAAATTTGCAAACATGTTTCGCAATTTTTATCATTGCATGCAGACACTGAAATTTTCTCATTTGTATTTTCGTCGTTATCATTGTTTGTTGTGGCATTGCTGTTCGCATTATGGGTTCTTTCTTTATGTAAAATTGTATGATGCTTTCTGTTGCAAATCTTGCATTTCATTTTCGAGGAACAATTTGAGATGAAATGTCCAGTTCTCAGACAGTTGAAACAGCAAGCATTTTTCTTAACTAGCTCGTATCTAGTGTTCATATCGGGCAAATCTTTGTGTGACCAACTTTCATGATCTTCGTCACAAAATATGCAATGTTTTGCTGTTGAAACAGATGATACAGTTTTTATCTTTTGATTGAAATTTGTCTTGTTTTGTTCATTGGTATTAAAAATTCCCCATACGGCATCGTTTGCTGCCAGTGATTCCCCTTTCACAAATTCTAATACATGTTTTAGTGTAGGGTCTTCCCCTTTCTCTCTGATTTTCACAACACGTGGTTTCCATCTGTTTTGTGAATGGAATGGCAAACGGTTTACAATTGCCAGTAAAGATGTTGAAGCGTTGACGTCGTCAAAATAATGCATTCTATCTAATGCTGCCCAGCATGCAAATAGATCATAATAGAAAGCTCTTAAACTTGTTGGATCTTTCTTCGAGATTTGTTTTCCTTGTGTTACACGATTTATATATGCGCGTGCAACTACAATTCTGTTACCAAAAATTTCTTTGATTGATTTTAGACTGGCTTTATAGCCTTGTGCGTCATGTGAAATGCCTTCTACTATCAATTTTGCTTTTCCAGATAAACAGTTCATAAGATGGGCCATTTTTTCTTGAGAGTTTAATGATTTCCTATCGTGAACCTGATACTTAAATGTATTCACGAAATCATGATAGGTGAGTGGGTCACCCGAAAACTTTTCAATTTTTAAGTTTAGAGAAACAAGAGTGTCTCCTAAAGCTGTATCTTTGTCAACAACGATGTTTTCTTCTATCACATTAATTTTTTCTATCCATTCATCAAATGGTAAATTAACTTTTGTCTTGGTTGAAAGTGATTGGTTTTTGTCTTCAATACTTTTGTTTACGTTTTCTATATGTTCATTATTTCCAAACTCATTTTCGTCAATAAAGCTTTGTACATTTGATTGTGTACTTGATTGACTGACACTGCTTGCATGACTGATTGAAATGTTATCATCATCGCGCGATTCTAAGTGATCATCGATCTCGCACAACATTTGCATACATTTTTCAGAAATGGTGTCAAACCACATCACTTCTTTATCGTATTCATCTTCATCGAGAATTGACGAAATAATTTTGTCGTTTAAAATGCGTACTTCTTCGCATTTTGCTTCAATTTTACCGCGATATTGCATGAGTAGTCTTTTACTACCGTTGACTTCAATTTGCGCTTGTGCAGAATTGATTGCTTTTGTTATTACGCCAGCGTTGGCTCTTCTTGACAGTTTGAGCTGACGTATATGGTCATCATTTATAGATGGACTTAAACTTTGGGTTGTACCATCCATTACTGGAATTTACTAAGATGATACAAGATCTTATCTGTGGACTTTACTATGGTTTCTCCGGTACGTTAGGACCAGAAATGATGGAGTTTGCCTTTAAACAATGGGGCCGGACTGTACTTGAACCCGCTAATGCCAACTCTATCAGGAACTTAAAACTTATGTGTACCGACGATAGCCTACTACTTGGACTATTAAGACAACAGCAAGTAATATGAACAACTTGACTCACCAAATACACCAGAAGTATGTATTTGATTATATTCTTTATTGGTTTACTTATAACATCGAAGGGCAGCGCCGCTTCGGGAGATGCGTATACAATGTATAATCTTTAATCTTGAATTAATAAATATGTTCTTATTAAGCCTCTAGCTTATCTCATCTTATTTGTAAATTGCAACGGTATTTATAGGAAATACAGAGGCTAAATTAAGCTATTCAACTATTATTATCGGGTTATAATTGCGGGGTATAACTTTAGCATTATTCAATAGCTTCTTACACTTTTATTCTTATAAGTTTCTTACACAACTATGGTTATAAAATCTAAGCATATTAAATGTTTACTTTAAATAATAAAGTTAAATGTTCCAACGCAAATAGCATTGTTATGATTATGGTTTTGATTATAGGTAAATAAAGTTCCGTAATCCAAATTGGTTCCGTTGTAAATCTGTTCCTTATGACAAATCAATTCCGTATTAAAATCGTCAACAACAGAGACAAAGGGTACTCGAAACACCGCTTGAAAAATTAAGTTTAAAAACTACTTTAGACATTTGCCAAAATTACGAGGCAAGTCGTAATGTTG
Source organism: Haliclystus octoradiatus (assembly GCA_916610825.1). Classification (NCBI taxonomy): domain Eukaryota; kingdom Metazoa; phylum Cnidaria; class Staurozoa; order Stauromedusae; family Haliclystidae; genus Haliclystus; species Haliclystus octoradiatus. Next base: position 6,341,481 of record OU744453.1, read on the forward strand.
ATGATCAATTAACAGAAAAAAGCGTGAACGCCAACAGAGCGATGACCGCCTACAAAAAACAGAAGTTTCAAAAACAACCGAAACAGTTTCAAGCCGCGAAAAATACTGGCGCGAAAAAGATGGCAAATGACGCATGTGGCTGATGTGGAACCAAACATGAAAAAGGAGATTGCCCTGCCATTAATTTAGAGTGTCACAAATGCAAGAAAAAGGGTCATTTGCAGAAGTTTTGCTTTACAAAATCACAAGTATCGCAAAACTGGATTGAAATTGCTCATATAAGTAGCCACCAGGAAAATTTAATTGCACTGCAAACCACCCATAGAAATCACAGCAAGCAAGTAAATTGGCTAGCTGATACAGGGGCAGGATGTGACGCAATGGGACTCCAAGATCTTCACCAATTAATGGGGGCTAATGATGTTGAATTTAAGCCTGAAAATGAACAATTAGTAGGACCAAATGGTTCCCCTCTAGAGTCCCATGGGTATGTTATTTTGGAAATATTTCGTGAAACTCATAGGTACAAGGCCAAAGTACACAATTTGAATGAAATAACCCATCCTTTATTAAGCAGAGCAGGTTGTATTGCTCTCAAATTGATTCCTAAAGAATGGCCCAAGGTCTCGGTACAAACATTATCCCTGGGACCCCCAAGCATTCCTAAAACAACCCACATAGTGTCCACTTCGAAAGATTCAAGTCAGGACCAACTAAATCAACCCAGTCAGCCACTAGAGCCCATCAGTCAAGCAGACCCATCTACCTGGCCTGGTCAAGCTATAACCATGGACCTTTTCAGTCATGCTGGTAAAGAATATCTGGTGTTTGTTGATCGTCTTTCTGGATGGCCAGAAGTACATGACCTTGGTAGAGGAGGAAGCAATACTGACGATGTCGTAGAACGCATAACTCAATGGAGCGCTAAATTTGGCATTGCAATCAACCTAGAATCTGATAGTGACCCACAGTTCAAGTCACAAGACTTCAAAAAATTTTGTCAAGTGTGGGGTATAAAGCATGATCCCTCGTCCCCATACAACCACAAAAGTAATGGATTTGCTGAAGCAGGAATTAAATCTATGAAGACTTTAGTAAAGAAAACCACGCCTAAAGGAAATATCAATACAAAGGAATTTTTGGAAGGTCTGTTAGAGTATAGAAACACCCCCAAAAAGGATGGAATATCGCCAGCACAACGCCTCTTTGGACGCCCAACTCGAACACGCCTGCCAGTTGGACCCGCAATATTTTGGAAAGATATAAGAGAAGAAATCAACGCTGCTGATAAGAAAGCTATCACTCTCCGGCAGAAGGCAAAGGCCTACAAGGACCAACATTCCAAACCCTTAGAAGATTTTTTAACTGGTACAGTAGTATTGGTACAAAATCCGAAAACAAAACAGTGGGGCACCGTTGCCAGCATAATTGAAGCATATGAAGGTCGACACAGCTATCTAGTAAAGACAGAAACAAACCGCCTCAAGCGGCGAAACCGACGATTTCTCCGCCCATACCAGCAAGACCCCGCCCAAGGCATAGACCAAGGCAAAGACCAAGACAAAGATAAAGACAAAGGTCAACAACAAAGTTTAACCCGTATCCGTCGTACTCCGAATTGGTATCAGCCATAAAGACGAAAAAAGGTAATGAACTTATGTCTCCGAGGGGAGGCATGTAGTATATAATAATTAATAATACTAATATTTACAACGTCATTAAACTAATCACACTTAGTTGTAAATTAGGCACACCGGAGTGTATTGCACAGCGTTGTAAAACTAACACGTATATGATTAATAAAACAGAGTTACACAAGTTATCTTCATGTTTGGTCGTTTGTCTAATTTCGTCCTTAAAACTCTATAATACAATCTTACTCCTTCTAATAGGGGAAAGCACAGGTTAAACCCCTGGTTAACAGCTTTATACAACAAATGGACCAGAACAAGAAATATCAATGCAAAGGCAATCTATGATTCATACAACAAGTTGTATTACAAATTAATTAGAAAAAGTAAGACTATTTATTGGAACACTTTCTATGATGAAAACAAAAGCAACATTAAGTCGATATGAAAGGCCACAAATGAAATCCTTGGTAGAAACAAAACAAAATAGATATCCAAACTTTTTCAATTTGAACAATAAAGAAATTCATCAAAAACATGAGATTGCTAAGCATTTCAACAATATTTTTATCAACGTTGGAAAATCCTTTTAAGAATAGTTTTCCAGAGTCTTCGAATTTTGCACAATTTCTCCCAAAAAACAATGATAATTCATTCAAATTCAAACATGTTACTAAATTTTCTGTAGAGAAAAGATTGTGTCCAATCTTAAATCAAAGTCCAGTAATGGTTTAAAGCAATATCTAGCTCATTGCTGAAACAAGTTAAAGATGTTTTAATCCCACCATTAACATTTTTTGTGAACATTTCCTTTCGCACCGGTTGCCTTCCAGATTCTTTCAAAATTGCTAAAGTAATACATATTTTCAAATCAGGAAAATACAAAGAATTTTCAATTTATAGACCAATTTCACTGTTGTGCACTTTTTCAAAAAATTTTAGAAAATGTTGTATATTTTCAAATGTATAACTATTTCAACACCATTTTCTTTACTAATGACCAATTTGGTTTTTATAAATAGTTTTCCACAAGTCATTGCTTACTCAACTTTTTAAACAATATTTTTTCTTCAAAACATTAAAAATATCAATGTGCAATATTTCTCGACATCAAAAAAGCTGTTGAGACAATCTCCGATGGCATTCCTTTATCGAAGTTGAATCATTATGGTTTGCATGGGATTGAATTTGAATGGATGACCAATTACCTGTCTAATAGGAAGCAAGCAGCTTTATTTGATGGAGCTTTGTCTAGTTTTTGTGAAATAAGCTGTGAAGTACCGCAAGGTAGTATTCTCGGTCCCCTATTATTCTTGATTTTTAAAAATGATTTACCAAATCGAACAAAATTCCAAGTAACCCCTTTTGCTGATGACACAACTTTGCAATGGTCCTCTAATAACAAGGAAGACCTTGAAAATGAAATAAAAAATGAATTGATCTGTGGTGCATTGGTTTTACGAAAGTCACTTGACTCTACACCCAGACAAATGTAAGTATATGCTTTTCAACCATGCAAGATATTTAGCTGCATCTTTATCATTTGATGGTCATGCTCCGGAACATTGCTGTTCTCTACAAAAGAAGCATTTACTTAAATTTGTAGGTGTACTGATCGATGATGATCTCAGTTAGAAACCCCATGCCAATTTCGTTGCTTCCAAATTACGTATAACAATCTTCACATTAATTCGTCTGAAAAATTTCTTATCTTTGAAGCATAAACTAATAATTTATAATTCTTTATGCAAACGTCACTTTGAGTATTGTATTGAGATTTGGGCTCATGCAAATGTTCACGGTTAGGGCTGTTGCAGAAAAGGTATATGTGGATTATAATGAACGCAAAGTACCTATCCCATGCTGAGCCGCTGATGAAAAAATTAGCTATCTTGAATCTCAAAGATTTATACCATTTAAAGGTGGTTTCTTACATGCATAGATTGTTAATTGCAAATGATTCCGTCCCATCGTTTTTACTATCAATGTTACATATTTTTTGAATTCATATTCAGACAGTTGAATGTTTTTGAAATTCCTTTTGTTACTAAAAAATGCTACAATCATTACCAAATTGTAGACTTCTAATACTTTGGAATGGTTTCACATATCCCTTTCCTGAAAATTTATATTCATCGTCTAATATACTTTCATTAAAGAGCACATGACACCAACAAATTTTATTCCGGAATCAAGTAGCCCACGCAAAATAAATAGGAATGGCGGCAATAATATTTCGATTTGGACTCTTATAAGTGGAGATATTTAATTTTGAAAGTACCATATTTCAGAAATTGTACTCCTTCGAAAGTCGGAACTCATGCCGGAATGACAAGAAAGCCCACTATGGAAAAATAACCAAGTCTAGACTTCAAAAAATCGTAACTTTTTTCTAGCGAAAAAGAAATGGTCCACTTTTCAGAACAGATATGCCCATATCTTCGGGACACCTTGTTGGCCATATATGACTGAAATTGAACGTAAAATGTAGAGTTTATAAAGGTTTTATTAGACTTCGATGGAGTTTTTCTGTCAAAAAGGTGTTAAAACACTGGATTAACGCATGTTACGCATCAAGGTGTTGACTACTAAAACAGTGGCAAAACGCTTTGTATTCACTTCGCCGCGGATGATGATCTAAACGTCTATAAAATTCATTGCGCTATTTTGGTCGATCTCCCGCAGCTTAACGTCAGTGCTTCACTGATTTGTTAGCTTCAATCTCAATGATTGGCTATTAAAAACCATTTCATGACCCACTGTTTGCCTTGCAGCAGACGCGTTTCTTCAACAAAAACACAATTACTGAAAGATGAAATCGACACACGCAATGTGTTTAATATAGTTTTATATTCGACGGACAACGGTTGTTGTCGACTTCTTCACAAAGCTATCCTGTCTAAGAATTATATTTAATCAATGAATTTAATATGCTGGAGATGTTTTTATCTGATATATAAAATACAATATTATATATCACAAAAGACTTTAATATATCAATTGACGACACAGAGAGGTGTCTTACATTTGGGTAATGATGGAATAATAATTCACTGAAACCAAAACATTTTGTACGGTTTGGACACACATATGGACAGTTTTACATTAATTTTGACTTTCAAATTCAACTTCATTGTTCAAGTAATTTACATTTTATGTTGACGAAGGCTAAATGTTATTCATGATGATCGTCATGATTTGATTCTGACGCTTGAACAACACTCGCATGCTGATATGCACTGGGCACACTCGAATTATTTCAGGGTCGAGGTAAATATAATACAGACATTGAAGGCGGTTCTACTCGCCATGTGTATCTGTAGCGATGATTCACTCACTGAAGTGCTCGAAACGAAAAACAATGCAATATCATATGATTTGTTACTGTACTGTATAATTTCACAAATAACATCTAGTCTTCGTCAACATAAAATGTAAATTAGTTGAACAATGAAGTTGATTTGAAAGCCAAAATTAATGTAAAACTGTCCATATGTGTGTCTAAACTGTACAAAATGTTTTAGTTTCAGTGAATTATTATATCCATCTTTCCCCGAATATGAGACACCTCTCTGTTTAATATATTACGTCTTTTGTGATATAATATTGTATTTTATATATCAGATAAAAATATCTCCAGCATATTAAATTCATTGATTAAATATAATTCTTAGACAGGATAGCTTTGTGAAAAAGTCTACAACAACCGTTGTCCATCGAATATAAAACTAGATTAAGGTATGATATTAAACACATTGCGTGTGTCGATTTCATCTTTCTGTAATTGTGTTTTTGTTGAAGAAACGCGTCTGCTGCAAGGAAAACAGGGGGTCATGCAATGGTTTTTAATAGCCAATCATTGAGATTGAAGCTAACAAATCAGTGAAGCATTGACGTTAAGCTGCGGGAGATCGACCAAAATAGCGCAATGAATTTTTTTTTAGTTTTATAGACGTTTAGAACATCATCCGCGGCGAAGTGAATACAAAGCATTCTGCCGCTGTATTAGTAGTCAACACCTTGATGCATAACATGCGTTAATCCAGTGTTTTAACACCTTTTTGACAGAAAAACTTTATCGAAGTCTAATAAAACCTTTATAAACTCTACATTTTACGTTCAATTTCAGTCATATATGGCCAACAAGGTGTCCCGAAGATATGGGCATATCTGTTCTGGAAAGTGGACAATTTCTTTTTCGCGAGAAAAAAGTTACGATTTTTTGAAGTCTAGACTTGGTTATTTTTCCATAGTGGGCTTTCTTGTCATTCCGGCATGAGTTCCGACTTTCGAAGGAGCACAATTTCTGAAATATGGTACTTTCAAAATTAAATATCTCCGCTTATAAGAGTCCAAATTGAAAAATTATTGCCGCCATTCCTATTTATTTTGCATGGGCTACTTGATTCCGGAATAAAATTTTTTGGTGTCATGTGCACTTTAACTATATTCGAAAAAACCTTATAAATTCCTACTATTCCGTTTGCACTTACAAATACTGCTACGTATGTTGATAACATGTATTTTGTTTTTGTATATGTTAACTTCTTAATTACAATTAATTTTGAATTTTCTTTTACTGTAGTATAAATCCACTTTTACCCATGGCATTCATAAACTCTATAGAGTCTCTCAATAGACAAGCAAATTTTGCTTAATAGATGACATTAGCCACTGTATATCATATTTTATTTATCAATGGCTTTAGCCTGTAAATATCTTTCTATCACGTATTTGAAATAAAATCCTACTATTTTCTATTCTATCTATATATTGAGAATATTATTCCTGAAAATATCATTCAAGAATAATTATTCTTGCCGGGAGAAAAATAACTAGAGTATATATTGTTGTTGAAAAGGTTTTGGGTTGTGATGTATTCTCATGTGAAGAATAATTCTAATTTATAGCTCATCGGCCTACTCTATAAAATATTCAAAACAAAACAAAATGCTTTTTCCGAGTTGTCAATTTAAAACTACTGCATATAATATTTTAACATACCAATTCATAATATCTTTGAAAACACACTATAGCTATAAGTAACATATTAATCGTTATAATAATTAATTGCCTAAATAACTATTGGAAGTAATGTTGTTATTATACTTGAAGTATATATACTTCATACATGTATATATACGTATATATACGTATATACGTATGTATAGTTTTTTTACATTAACAGCTACTTATAATAATAATAATAATGACAATATTATCAACACCTTATACAACATCAAAACAACATATTTAGATCATACACTCTATTCATGTATATATACTCATAAATCTCATTCATGGATTGCTATTTTAGACCTTCTAACAAAGTTGTCAAGTTGTTATGCTTATTTATATCTCGTATAAATTATTTCTTACATAGAAAACAGGTCAGCCTTGCACTTTTTCAATCTTTTCAATATCTTTCTTCAATCAAGGGCTCAGTGCACTAAATATATTTTCTAGAAACAGACGAACGTGTTACTTGTAGGCTGTATTTATTTATTTACATGATGATTGCTAGATAATTAATGAAACGAAGCTTATAATGGTTTTGCTTTTATGGAGATGGATAGCATCTATAGGGACGGAATAATTCCTCGCAAGAAGAAGATCTCGTAAAATATGCAATTCATTCTAAACCAGCATTCTACAACATACTTATGTAATCTGTGTTAATTACACTGGAAGCCATGCTGCATTCAAATACATCATTTTTAAGCACAAGTTGTTTAAGCACATCGGGATAGCCATACACATCAGATGGACTTTTGAATTCCACAGTGCCATTTGATGGAAACAAAATCAAAAATAAAGATATTCTTCTCAGAGCTTACATTTTAACTAATAAAATAATTCTCTAATGCGTATAGTTTATGTTTTATTCAATGTAACGATCTTGCTTTAGGGAAAGCGAGGGAACGTCATGCTAATTATCATAACTGACAATAGTGCAATTAGAAATGATCATATTTAATGTTTTTCCACAGAACCACCCGAAGACCCTTGCTTTACTAATCCATGTGAATTTGGAGGAATTTGCATTATTGATCCTACTAATCCACTGGTATTCTCATGTGTTATGGAATAGAAATGAACTGGAATATATACTGGAACATATTGCGTAAGGTGAAAGTAATACATTCATTCATAAATTATCATAAAGTAAAATTGCTCAACATAATTATGGTATTTCAGGACTCATGTGTTAATTATTGTTTTATTAGCCAAGATATAAAAATGATATATCAATACATAGAAACAATAATATCGAATTTAGTTTTGGAAATTTCTGAATATTTTTCTACTTCTACATATTATATTGTAGAGGGATTCCAATGTGATCGCATAATGGTCAAAAATTTAAAAAGCTATAGGAGATTATCAATGTTTCAAGAATGAGACTATCTATCATAAATGTCCTACGAATCTTCACTCCTGTATGATATCAATGCCAACAACAACCAACCATCGAACGTGATACTGATCGCTGATTGGTTGTTTAGGATTGTGCAAAGCTATGTAAGATCGTACTATTACTGCTAACTTGTACTTCCCTATAGCGAAAAAATGTGAAATTATTGTACGGAATTACTCAAAATTAACCCCAATTGAAAGAATGAAACATTATTTACAAACTGGCATAATGATATATATAGATTCGACTGATCCAAAGAAATGAAGGTTTGAAAGTCGAATTGCAATTTTGATGCTGTTGTTCTAATGGGTAAAATTATCATTAGTTCAAACAAATATTGGGAAATGGGTGCCTCTACTACAGTGTAAACAAATTCAATGTGGAAAACACTTCAAAATTTAAAAAAAATATATTATCCAAGCTATGCAAAGTATTGAGCCTCAACTTCAGTTGAGAGTCATTATTGTTGGCATAGCAAATAATTTTGGAGTGTTTATGAAAACGGAGTGAAGCCCAAATCTAATTTTTATCTTACCGGAAGATAACTCAATTTTGCATCTATCCACCAAGATATTTGCTTAAGTTGACTGCATATGCCTGGAATTCAAAAATTATCAAAATTTTTGAAAAAAAATGTTTCGGCTAATATCAGTTGTTTATGTTCAACTAAAGTTTTCTTACCCTGAAAATTTCCCAAATAAGAATTTTAAATGCAAGAATTTTCGTTTAAAATGTAGCGCATTCTGTCGTTTGGTGTTGATATATTTGTAAAAAACTAATTTGTAAATATTTTTTATTTGAAAATAATCCATCTCGTATTTGGTATGAAATGAAAGATCGAACCTTCGACAATCACGCTGCAGCCATTATGGACTCACATAGCAAAGGCTGTGCCCCCTGTAGGCTGTTTTTCTTTGCTCCCTGTATTCTATTTTTAGGACATCCATTGTTTCTCATCCTTGCGTTTTCTGAACCTTTTCATATTTGAGACAATTATTCCTATAACTTTTATAATTTTCGACGCATTACCTAGAAATTGTTTGTACAATACCATCTTACAATACCATTTTAATTTAATTCTAGCTATATGGATAAAAGTGAAACTTTTGTATTTGCAGCACCTTTGTATCTAGAAAATTAGATAACAGTATAGAAATAGCTTGTTTCCAATTCTGAAGTTCTGAAAGTCAACAAATCGCAGTATTATCTCCATATCGAGGCAAATAAACTTCCACAGTTGTAAGATTTTTAGCTTCAGTGGACGCTACAATTGAAATATAAGTATTCTTGTAGAAAATGTCTTGCAATTAGCTGTTACGTTATACAAAGTTGAAATGTTACTAATCAGAAATCGCTTCGTATTCTCCTTTTGTGGGTAAAGAGAATATAGAGAATGGTGATTACGTGTTTGGTCTTCACCACAATATCAAATATTTAATGGGAATTGTTATGAAGCACTGTTGCTCAAAAGCTTGTCAGTTCCACGGATGTTTCCTAGATCGCGTTCTACAGACCATGCGCAATTGAAATCCTTTGCTCGATGTACTTTTTACTTTTTTTGCTTTGCTATTATTTTTTATTTATTCCTTATTTATTATTTATTTGTAATTTTATTCCATTATTGGAATTGTTTATATCATTATAGAATTGATATTGCAAATCAATAAAAATGTCAAATTATCTTTAATATATTATATGAAAATATCTTTTTTTAAATTTATACTGTCTTTATTTCTGCAGATATTGGACACTTCCGACACTTCCGAACTCATCCGACAAGAACGATTTCATTAACTCCTTATCCAAGACGAAATCATTTCCTATCATCATTTACCATTTTTTAACTTTTAAAATACGTGGCAAAGATATTCAAAAGCTGCCATGTTGAATTTTTCTATTTTGTGCAATTGTTTTTCTGTAACCAATAATATTATCCTATAGTGCTGTTTCATCCTCCGGATCACAACGTTGCAGTCGTTGTTGGTGGTTCAGATTGAAATAGCTAAAAATTTCACAGTTGACGATATTCTATAGCATGTATTGTAATGCAATGAATGGATTCTTTTTGAAATTCTTTTCTAGATAATCTGTAATAAATGTGTATACTCCATTTACTTAGTGTGATGTTTGGATCTAATCTTCAATACCTGATAACATTTCATTATCTAAATACATATTATCATTTATTATATAACCATCAGTGTTTTAATCGGTTTTCCGCCACTCATAAAAGCCGTATTCAATAAGATGGATATTTCACATGTAAACATGACACTTATCAACCAATCACAGAGTATATAGCATTTGCGATACCAAGAAAGCTAAAATAGACGCCAAAGGGTTTAATTGTCATGATGATTAGTAATCTGGGAATTTGAAAAGAAATTGACCTTATTGTCTTAAGATTAAATAACTAGGTTTTGCTATAAACCATTTCACTGTAATTTATTCAAATTGAAGATAACTTGCAGTTGTCCTCATTCAAACGCCATAAACATCATATTCTCTGAGTTTTAAATTCTTAATAAAATTGTTTCTCGAGTTTCAACATGCTATTAAGTTAATCTTTTTATGCAATAAACAAAATAACTCATAGGAGCTTGGGGGAAATGAGTATGTTTTCCTTTTCTTCGAATCTTTATCGCACTTGCTCGCAGACCCTTGTTCCTGAGATAGAGAATTAAGCACTCGAAAATAAATCCAATATTGCTCCACATATCTATAAGACGATAGGTTTCTCGAGGTAACCTGAAATTCACATAAAATATTCATGAAAATACCATAAATACTTCGGCTTTTGAGTCAAATTTTATTGTGGAGCACATCAACAATGTATTTATAAATCATTTCACGATCGGAGCCCTCATAAATCATACATTTTGTGTTTTCGTCATTCTTCTATGGATTCGCAAAATCCTGGGAAAACGAAAGAGTTAAGCAAGGTGAAGTTCACATGCAGCATGTTCTGAAAATTAAAAGAAGTCTTTGCTTGTGAATCATGAAATACAAATTCGATTTTTGAAGAGTTTGCAATGAAATTTAATTAAAACAAGAAATATGGAATTGTTTAGAATAGTTTTATGTGCCTGTCCTGGAGAAACTTGCTGTCTTAATTCTGTGGTGCTCTGTCTAATTATTAATCAACTATTGTCTAGTCGGAGCTATCACGTGAGATGCTTGACAGATCCTGGGTGTGTCAGTTTGGAGTTGGTTTCGTTTGGGAATGGATGTGTTTTAGAGCCTGATCTCAAAAACCAGCTAAGTTTGATATTTTATGTTGTTTGATTGTGTTTCGATTTCAGGTTTTAATTTAAGATTGTCTTTCTTAAGGAGACATTGCAATATTCCTTCTGTATTGTTGATAAACATAATATTGTAAATTTGAAACATTCAGTCCATGTGTTTGATAACGGATTTCATCAGCCTGTGTTTGATCAACACCAATAGTGTGCGTTTGCTGGATACTATTTATTATATATCTATCGGTGTTAGGATATATCCACTGAGTCTTTCTATGTCCAAGCCAGCTTACTACTTCGAGTCGGATATCACTATTTTTTCAACGCTTTCAACTGACATGCTTACAGCACTAGATGCGAAAATGGGTACGTAAAGTTCAAAAGTTATCAGAAATGAATGCTAATTTTGGCAAACAAAATGCGTGTTCCAAGGCAGCTAGGAATTCTTCCTCAAACAATAGCGAGCCTGAAACAGAGGTTAGATAGTTATTCTAATTCCATCATTTGTGGAAATAAATTTTTGAAAGAATTTGACGAAGAATTATCTGGTTCTTCAACTGATGAAGCACCAGTTGATGAGGCCTTGGCACAGATTGCTTCGTTTTAGAAAGAAATTAGAACATCAAAAACTGAAGACACTGATTGATACGGTTACAAAACTAAGTAACTGCGTCGAGTTAGTTGTCCATACTGTTAACAAAGAAACTTGGCAATCTATGAAACATTTTGCAAGACAACGGACGTAAAACTGTCTAAAATACAAGGTCTCATTATAAAGCGTCAACTTTATTTTTAGTGACTATTTTGACTCAAAATTTAGTGTTATTCAATTCATCAGAAGATAAGTTAGTTGAAAGAGCGCATTAAATTGAGCAAAATGAAGATGCACTTTCTTTATTGGGACATGCAACCTTACTTCTCTCCGAGCACCGAAAATTAATTAATTGCCCGTGTCTGAGCAAAATAGTGCAAAGTATTTGTTCTGCTGAAATTACTTTTTAACCAAAAAAATGACTTGTCGGCTGTGGTGAAAGAAGTAAAATATTGGGACGATTTAAAACCAATTTTCAACTGTCCCACACCGCTTTTTCCTTCGCCCTATCATAAACCGGTCTACAGGTCTATTCATTTTCAGAGAAGAAAATTTTCCAATTCTCAATCTCAACCATCTCCCTACAGCACTCCACTGAATGATTAATTCTCAGGGCAACTAGCCAGATCTCCTCGCCCACAAGTAAAGTGGCAAAAAGTAAAGTCATCTAAATCATTTCAAAACGAACGAAATTCTTCAATGAGCGATTGCTATTTCTTTGCAACTGGTTAATGCCGCCAGCTTGCCCTAAAATTGCGACACTAAAACTTTTGTGTCAGCAAATGTTTGTCATTCAGTAATGGTCTTCTCAGGAAGAGGTTAGCGTCATTTCAATCATTAAAAAGTTCAAATTGAGAGGGGCTTATTTCGCGTCTTTCGAGTGATGATAATCAATTTTTATCTCCAATTTTGATTGTTTTGAAACAGAACATTAATACCAAAATTTTGTTTAGAAATTTTGATTGTACTCAAAGAAGACGGTAGTTAGTAGTCCCGAATGATTATTAACCTCAAAAGGCCTTAAAAGACATTTAGAATAAGAAAATATCAAAATAGAAACATTGCCAACAGGGTGCAATCTTATTACTAGGAATTGTTACTTTGCATCTACTGACCTCAAAGATGCTTACTACACGGTACCAGTGAATCAGGAACACAAAAAATATTTTACATTCTTATAGTAAAAATATTTATGGTAATACAATGGTCTTCATATGGGCGTTTCTTTTGCTCTTCACAGAACAACTTAAACCTGTATATTCAAGCCTCCCTTGCCAGGGATTATTGTTTGCCATCTACCTAGATGATTCTCTGTTGGTTGATGCGTCTTGGGTTAATGTGTTCACAATATCATTGCCACTGTCAAGCTCCTACATGTACTAGGATGTATTGTCATTTCGTGAAAATCAAATTTACAGTCTATATAAGCCATGTCAATCTTTTCCATGTCATGCCATGTCAAGGTTTCCACATTATTCCCAGATATTTGTAAGCAGAATACATTTATAAAATATAAATATTATTATACAACAGGCATATATAACTGGCAGATCTCTCTGTATTGAAACTGTTTGGTGAATGGACTGAATGCAGTGAAAGTTGTGGGAGTGGCACAAAGATTGGAGCAGGATTATATCGAGGAAAAATAGTGATACACAAAAAGCTTTATCGACGCAGGTATTGCTCTTGTAATGCAGCGCAATTGTGCGCTGGACTTGACTGTAAAGTTAAGAAGAATATTTACTATATCAATATCAATACCTTGAAATATTTTTTAAGCTGTTAGACCTATTATAAATTATTTAACTACATAATCTTGTTGATAATTTTAAGAACAATAATTACATGGCTTGAGTTCAAATGAAGTATATTTATCAATTACTACCCTCTAAACATGCACATTACCTCGTCAAACTATTCAGTCAGAAAGATGACCCAGCAAACAGTTTACGCTATGCCAACGTTCAAGTTTGCTCCGTCCCGCACATGATTGGTCCAGTTCTAACATCCAGCGAATGCTAATGGGACGTTGGCTTTGAAATTTCAAGGACTACCCAGCATATAGTGCACTTTGCATCATTGTTATTCCTAAGTTCATGCAAGGTCCATTTTCGTTCTCTCAACGTTATGTACACACGAAATACCTTATCAGAGCATTCCTGCAACGTTAAGGTGAACTCAATACCAACAAGATACGAAAAGTAAACAAATCAACAAGATTTGACAGCTTACTGTTGTATTTATTACTGTATTTTATATTTATACCCCCATCCCAATTATCACACATACATAAATAAAGAAATTGCTAATTATACTTAATAGAATTATAATTTTGCAATAGAGATTTAATCAGTCATACAGTTGATTAGTTAACATTTTATTATACGATATTAAACATTATATTAGTTATTAGAAGTTTACAAGTAGATATGATCTTATGCACTGTTACAGTGAGAACAATATACTACATTACTATAATAGAATAAAATATAGAATTAAGTTAGACGAATCATATATGAAGGTAAGTGGTTTCAAATAACTAACACAAATCCCAAACTATTCCATGAAATGGGTCTTTTCAATTTACCTCTACGAAGTTCTCAGAAAACTGAAGTCATTTCCTTTTGTATAAATAGCTAAAAAGATAAATGGGAAATATATTAGAATTAGATAAATATATTTATATCGTAGATGCTATACCCACCTTCATGTAAACATATTCAATGATTCCAAAGTCTAAGAAAACATCAGCTTATCAAATTCTTTTTAAATATGAAAACATATACAGCTAACCTAACAGTATATATGCGGACAATGAAAAATTTATAATATGAACAACAGTTATAGGACTCCATTTTCCATTTCAAGCAACACTGACTTAAACAATACTATAATATAAATAGCAAATATGCTATCAAAACAAAATGAAATTTAAGACTTATTTAACTTTTATTAATATTCATTAACCAAAAACACAATGTCTCACATCTACCGTGGTTCTCACACTACCAACGTTTGCACGTCTTGCTACCTAAATTTTCTATTCAATAAATTCAATTAACATTAATCATTTATCCACAGTTTTATCCAGCGTTATTTCGATCTTATTTTCCGAAACTTTCTGTTAATTTCTGACCAATTGGAAAATTTCTACGTGGAATTTTCCGTTTTTACAGAAACCTTGTGTACTATTGTCTACTGTAACAAACAAAAACAATCACCTGGTTATCATTCGGCACGCACCTACAGGAATAGAACAATTTGAAAATGAAAAGCTGTGTCTTTATAGAAATCTTAAATTGTATATTAGCAACACCCAATCTATTCGTACATGTAATAAATTGTTTGTAATTTTAATTAAACCATTTGGTCCAGCCTCCTAATCAACATACAGCCGTTGGATTATTTCAATTTTGAAGGAGGCTGGGATCGATACTTCTAAATTTAAGTCGCATAGTACCAGCTCAGCTAGCACCAGTGCCATGCTTCTAGAGGCCTTCCATTGATATCTATAATGAAATATGTTGGTTGGACACACTCAAATACATTTTCCAAATTCTACAAAAAGATTGTAAGACAAGATAGTTTTGCAAATAACGTAACGGCTAATTTTTCTTGAGAACACTGTTACTTATAATACCATACTGTCAAATCATTTCTACTACTGTATATTGTTATGTTGTTGAAAGATTGAATTTTTCTCACTTCTTGAGGTTTTTTCTATGGATTGCTTTATTAAACTTTGTTGTCTGTTCACTAGACTTACTCTGAAGCATCATGTGATAGCTCCGACTGGACAATAGATGATTAATAATTCAAAATTTAAACTAGGCTTACCCTAGGAAGGTGACGTTTAACTGTAGGTTGTACCTTGGATTGCACCATCGGGATTGTTTAATTTCAAGTTTACTCAAGCCAGAAAAGAACAAATAAATATACTAATAGATGTACTTTATTTCTGTAAGATAACATGCGTGGCTTCCAAACAGAAAATGTTATTTTAATATTTAATATTGATTTCTTAAAAATGGTATACAGTTATAACATAGTCACTATAGAATATATTCTAGAGACTATGGTTATAACAGCAGTCATATCAATATAATACACACTGGGACCAACTTGACTTGACTGGGACACGTTGACTTGCCGTAATTGGCTGGTTTGCGATGATTGGATCAGTCCATTATCGCCAACCCCCCTTATAAAACATGTGCATTCGTAACAAGTAAATGTACGCAATGTTTATACGCAACTAAAATTTGCTAAGCTTTGAATTTCAATTTCACGAGCCAGCAGCTAATATGCTCATATTGATTGCAGGTGAATCGGGATAAATGAATTTCCCTTTTCTTTAAGTTTAGTATGAATATGAAAATGAGTATGAGAATAAAACATCTGTTGCGATGGGGTAATTCTCAGGAACGATAACGAGTTGCATATGTTCTAATAGGAAATTCGAAGAGTTATTAGCGCACATACGTCTGAAAGAACTCGCTGATAAATGTTATTACGGATCTCAAATCCAGTATATTAAGACCTCATATGAAACTTAGGAGTTCTAGAACCGGGGATCTGGGCTAGCCTTGATTCCTATAAATGCGTTACACACGTGTGTGCCTCAGGCATTTGTTGGGCGTATGTCATTGGAAATACATTGTTGAGCTTATAGGCCTCATTTGTAGATATTTTTAGTATACGGACCCGATGTTTAAGTCAACTTTAGGTTACCTAGATTTTGCTATTATACATTTCTACAATATTTTCCCCTTAATACCACACTTTTACATGGACCATTGACCGGAGTCGAACCGGAGTCGAACCAGTGATCTTAAATCGAACGACTCAGCACAGAACTGCATTCAAACTAGCTAGGAATCGTTTTATCAACTTGAAAAATATATATGAAAGTCAGAAAGCACATGACCAATGACAATCTGACATAGCGAATATCTCAATTCCTACATTTCAATTACATCTTTAACACAACCAAGGGGTTATCGCTATACTAGGACAATCCACTGGAACGTCCTAGTATAACGATAACCCCTTGGCTGTGTTAAAGATGGAATTCAAATGTAGGAATTGACTTTGAAGGGATTTTCTTTAAAGTAAAAACATTTTCTAGGGTATCAAATTACAGGTTTGACAAATAATCTCAACTGGTATTCTGAAAAATCAAATTTTCAGGTATAATTTTTATGATTTCTCTCATTCGAGGGTATTGCTTTTTCAAAATTATTGAAATTTGGAACATGGCATTTTTAGTCTTTTGGAGTTACGCCTCAGGTATATATACTCGCTGTTTGAAAAATTGTCACCTGCAGTGATCAATTATGTGAATTTTGGAGGCTGAAATGCATTACAGTTATATTGACTGACTGAATGAGAAATGTAAACATTCAAGTTGCATGTCTTTTGATTTATTTTTGCTGCGAAAATGATCTATTTAGCAGCTGTGGTTCAACCACTTTTTAGCTAATTTCACACCATGCCAAATCATCACTGAAACTACAAATAAGTTGCTTACTTTTGGCCCCCTGAAAAGTTCCCTGAAAATGTGAAATACGTCATTTCATGTTGATATACGTCTTATATGAAAGACTTCAAAAGAACAGGGAGTCTCAACTGTGACACAGTGGGCGGATATGATACATCGTGCTGTGGAATTCTCAACGATTGATATATGATATTAGGAGAGCATATGATTTCGTTCATTACATCTCTGTTGGGCAACAAACTTGCAACAGAATCTGATTGTTAGAGACTACAACAGACACACGTTTTATTCAATACCAACATGAGTGAAACAAATGAACTCGCTAAAAAGCTTGCACATCGTAATGCTGTTAATGACGGAGAAGCTGAAGCTCAAATGAGCAAAGCACCAACAAATGTGTACACTGAATTTACAGAATTTTCACGGAAGCAAATCAAAGAATACGAAACTATCTTTAAGAAGTAAGTAATTCAAAATCATTTCAATAATTCAATCTGGTTATAATCTTTTATTGTACGATGGTTACTGATTAATATCACTTTCAAAAGTTTTTACGACCTACAGTTTGATTGTTGTAAGTTGTAAACTTTTAAGTATTCACTTGAATAGGCGACCCTAACTCAATATGTACGTTTTTAATTGCTATTGAAGGTTATACTTTTAAGTAGCTTACAAATTGTTTGTGACATACTATGTTTCAATTGATAGATTGCATATATTCTAGTTTTTGTTACGAGCCTTCCAGTTTCATATTTTATTCCACTTGTTGAAGCATTTTTTGCCACGAGTTTCGTTGAATTGCCATTTCCTCAAGCTAAGATGACGAACCCAGACCCAAAGTAAACACTTCCGCGATATACTTCATTATAATATGCTTAGCTTTTACAATGTCGAAGAACGAGTTTCTAAACTCTGTTTGTTTTCGTCTTTATAGCTGTCTATTCTTATTCAAGTTCTACTTCCATTTCCCATCTTTGGTCAGATAAACAAACCTGAAATTGTCGCAAATAGTTCATATCGTAACAATTTTGGGGGCAGAAACATGTGATTACGAAAAATCATGACTTTTAAAGATAATCAGATCATCAATTTGCTCTTTTTTGCATCAAATTTGAAACTCAAGCATAGAGAAAGCTTCATATATGTTTTAAACAATTAAACTAATATCTTACTGAAAAGTTCGAAATCATTAGAACAGAACATTTTCGTTAATACGATCTTCATTTATCAGTATTATATTATTGAAAGTTACCTTTCGAATAATTATCTATTTGGTTTACATGTTGTGAAAAGAGCAGTAAATCCGAGGAGGAGGTATAGGGAGTGACACCCCCTATAATTGTTGTGAGAAAAAATTCAGACAGTTTTGAGATGTAAGATTATAAAAATTGTGAAATTTTGTTGGTATTATAGCATTGAACCTCCCAAAAATATTCATTTGCCAAGCCCTATGGTCCAGAAAAATGCCCATTCTGTCTGGAAACATTGACAAAATACCCCCTTCCCCGTCAGCAGCATGTTGTTTCGGCTGCTGTCATCTTTATTTTCAATTAAAGATTAAACTGATATGAAATAATCTGAATATAATATTCAGATGCAATGACATAGTTAAAGTTGATAAACAGATGGAGAAAACCCATGCAGGGATCTTACAAAAGATGGTGTTAACAGACTACTCAATGTACTGTAAATTAAACGCGGTGGATATTGATCCGGCTGCCGGAAAGCTGTCCTCAAAAGATGATGTTCCGTGCGTCGTTTGCGCATGCGTGTGAAGATAGTAAACATGATTGTGTCGATTGATCCAAATTAAATCTCAAATATTTTGTAAAATAATTCATGGCTAAGCACCGACACCGTAGATTGGATCGACTGTTTGGAATAGATATAAAACAGAAACAATATTCAACATATCTATGCATTAATCATTTTATTCTGTGTTTGATATATCGAAGCTTTTCAGCGAGGCGACCCAACGTTTTCAATATTTGAGTGTCGTGACATTTATTTGGCGTTCTGAAGGTTTCAGAGAATATTTATGTAGCCTAACAATATTTCAAAACATTTTTACTTTGATGATTTGTAATAATATAGGATAATTACTTATTAGTATAATGAAATTCTAATACATGCCTTTGTAACATCTAGATTGGATCATTGTAACACTATATTAACAGGCATTGCAAAAAATCAATTACAAAAATTACAATCTGTTCAAAATTTGGCTGCACGTCTGCTCACTAGATCTAAAAAATTCGACCACATAACACCTGTTCTAGTAGATCTCCACTGGCTTCCTGTCGCTCAAAGGATAAAATTTAAAATATTAATTACAACGTACAAAGCATTGAATGATATGGCACCAATTTATATCCAGGAATTGTTACATTTATACAAGCCTACTCGAGCGTTACGATCAGCAGACAAGAAGCTCCTTGTCCAGCCAAAATGCAATTTAAAAACGTACGGAAACCGGGCATTCTGTTACATGGCCCCCGAGTTATGGAACAGTTTAACTATTGACATCCGTAGTTGTACATCTCTTTCTGAGTTTAAAACGAACATTAAAACCTTCCTGTTTAAGGAGGCTTACAATTTATGAAGCTCAGTTAATTATTTGATAATTTACATTTAGTATTAGTCAAAGCATAGTCAACAGTAAAAAAAAAAAAATTATTCATTAAAGTCATCTAGTGTTCAAAGATTGTATAAATTAAGATTTAAGATTTCACCAAGATATTATATTGTTATAATATACCTAACTGATATATACCCTTCATACCTATTATTGGGGCTCTATTATAATTTCTCGATACTAATTAGCTATATTGTAAAGCGCCATTGGATTATTCTAAGAAATGGCGCTATATAAATTCATTATTATTATTATTATTATTAGTCATTTCCTTATGCTGTAACTGATGCTATATGCCTACCAATTCTGGTTTTGTCGTATACCAAAATTCAAAACTCTGAAACTCAAAACCGAGTTTGTTCGCTTTTTCTCTAAGTTTGGAAGAACGGTTTGGTGTGGCATCTAGCATCGTGAATCCCTCATATTAAAGTGCTTTCAACATCTAGCGCTTTAAATTTAAATTATTTTATATTCCATTATTAAATTGATGAACAGAATTGTTATTAACGTGATCGAGGAACAGGACCGTCCTTCGCCATTGCATCTTGAACGAATGTGAAAGAAACGCAAACAACACAATCAATACGCATGCGCAAAAGACGCACAGAACATTATCTCTAGTACTCAGGATTCCGGCTGCCGGAACATTATCCACTTCGTAAATTAAAACCTGTAGTCGGCACGGAAGCTAGCCAATGTTACTCTGCACATAGTCTAGCTAGTTTAATTGGCACCCAGGCTAGCTAGTCTGCGCGCAGACACAAATCTTTTTCATGATCAGTAGGGTCTGCGTAATATAGAGAGAAAGCTTACTCTGGACTGAATTAGGGGGAGTTGCTGAAGCGTGAGAAATCTATTGTTTGTCTATTGTTCATCAGCCAATTGCTAGCTAGTTCTCCAAAACTAGATTGGTTGATAAATATAAGTTCTTGACTCAGCTCCTTTTCAAGTATGCTCACGCAAGCCTTAACGCAGGCCCAATAGTAAAACGTTGTCCTTCTTCAATAAAATCGTGTTGCGTGTGTTCGTTTTAGTTTTATACGAGAGAGACCTCTGACTTTCTGTAATTATGTTTGCAGTAAAGTGAACATAATGAATTGACAAAAACAATTTTTTATGGGAGGACAGAGACATGCTATTTTTGATGAAGCAACGGCCAAAAAGGGCTTGATTTCAGCATACTGAAATTCGTCCGGATTGTGTTTGTGTTCGTCATAAAAGCCAATTTTTAATAGGTCAAGAAGACTAATATCGAAAGGACTTATCATTTTATTGGATATAGAACAACTTTCTTTTTGGATCTTTTTCGCTGCGCTATGGCAATGGATTATAAATATATTTCTTAACAAAAGACTAATTTTCATCATCGTTATAGTAACCAATGTCAATTTTCGTGATTCTTTGTCAAAAACAAATACATTAATTTCAATATTACACAACAACTTAGATCACTTCAAATGGAACAGAAATAATACGTTGTATTAAGTTAGTATTAATCATTGGAATGTGGTTATGAATCCACTCATTTTGTTTCCTAAATAATAATTGTCAATTTTGTGCACGTTTTTTGATTGTGAAATGTTTTGTTATTTTCTAAAAACAGACTTGCATAGAAACGTTGTTTGTGACGCTGTCTGCGGTTGATCGACACTGAACAGCAGTAGTTAAAATATAATTACGTTCCAGCCAATCCCTCCAACTTCTGCCTAGCGCAAGCTTTCTGTCGATATTACGCAGACGCTACTGATCATAAAAAAGATGTTGGTCTGCGCGCCGTTGTTGGACTAAGGCTAGCTACTTTAGGCTTAGGGATGCACCAAAATTCCGTTTCGGCATAAAATTCCGGCATACCGGTTGTTTTGCCGGCATTTCGGTTTGGCCGAAATTTGACCTTCAGTTTCGGCTGTTTCGGTTATTTTGGCCATATTTTATAAACACATAAAATGTAACATTTAATCATATTTGATAACATAAATCAAAATAATAATTGATTCCATCCAGTTTTCAATGCATCATAAAACCTTTACTGTCTTTAATAAGTCTTGAAATGGAATCGTACAAAGTTTTCCACCGATCGCAGCCATTTTATTGTTTGCCTCATTTTCAAAAAAACCTCGCTTTCAAATAAATCATCAGACCACTGTGCTCAAATAAATTGGACGGACATGTTTGTTGCGTGAAAGTTATGTTTCCTTCGGATCAAAACATGTACTTTAAACAATGTTAATATACACTATGGAGGTTTCCAATAAAATTGCATTAAATGATCCCAATAAACAATGTTGGATTAATTTAATCGTTTATTTTATCCTAAATGAACAAAAATGTTGTTCTTTTCAACCTTCGATTTATATTACGAAGTAGTACTACTGGAGTGGAGAAGAGATAAATTGATTGCCTTGTATGATTAAACATGAAATCAAATGGTAGCAATCACTTGTATTGATGGTCAATTTGTTTTAAAAAAGTTTGTATATTCTAAAGTAAACAATTTCAACTCGGTTTTAGTGATCAAATGTCGTATAAGAACTTTAAATAAAAGAAAAAATTTGCCGAAACAAAACCGAAATTTGGCTGAATTTCGGCCGATCATACCGGCATTTTCGGTATTTCGGCCACAGCCGGAATAGTGTTCCGGTGCATCCCTATTTAGGCTGTCTTCTATGAAGCGGAATGAGGGTCAAATATACAATTCTGATTACACTACATTACAAAATGAATTGACCGCATTGACAACCGCAGCTATTGATTTTATGACACTAAAATAGGTTGAGCAAATGGTCAGACAGTGAAAATGCATTGACACCGGAACTATTGACCGCACGACACTGAAACGGGTTGAAGTATTGGTTGAACTAATCGTTGAACTATTGGTTGAACTATTGGTTGAACTATCGGTTGAACTATTGATTGAACTATTGGTTGAAATAATGGTCGAATTAATGGTTAAACTTATGGTTCAACTATTCGTTGAACTATTGGTTGCACTACTTGTCCCACAAACGTTGTCACCAACGAATGGGTTTAACAAGTTGGTCCAACAAATGGGGCAAACAAATTGATCCAACAAAGAGGTTCAACAAATGGGTCAAAAAATGATCCTACCCAGCAAACAAAATCAAATCCCGGGACGTTTCTTGACGTTCAAAAGAAAGTCGCCGGATTGTCAAATGTGTTGGTCACAGGAGCATACGAAAATGTGATGGTTTTTATATTCATTCAAAGACATATAATATATTTCATCATGTATATCAGCGATATTATATCAAAAACACAGGTATTTGCGACAGTATCGTTATAATCTTATATCATTTTCAAGCAATTGAGAAAGAGATCATTAAACAGTTTGACATGTTGTATAAGGAAAAAAATCTAACTTGCATAATAATTTATCTATTGTTCTTTGGGTTCTTTAACATGCAAAAACTACACACATTATGGCGGAAGACAATATTCTATGAAGACAGCAATTACGGATACAATACAAATACAACAGCACGTTATAGTACTTACAAATGCTTTACAAAATAAATTATTCAAATACAAAAGACTGCTATAGTAGCAAAATGTTCCGTCAGGTTGATCACGAATTTCGTGATTGTCCATGTAGCAGGCGTTGAAAATGAAAGTGCCGACTTGAAAGTCATGCCTGATAGTTGTAAATATTAAATGTGCCTACTGGATTTTAGTTATGTCGTTATGAAA
The DNA here is from genome assembly GCA_916610825.1 of Haliclystus octoradiatus. NCBI lineage: Eukaryota > Metazoa > Cnidaria > Staurozoa > Stauromedusae > Haliclystidae > Haliclystus > Haliclystus octoradiatus. The sequence goes on from OU744453.1 coordinate 6,365,201, forward strand.
ATGATACAAGATTATATCGAAACTGTCGCAAATACCTGTGTTTTTGATTTATCGCTGATATACATGATAAAACATATTATGTGTCTTTGAATAAATATAAAACCTATGTTCCTGTGACCAACACACTTGACAGTCCGGCGACTTTCATTTGACCGTCAGGGAACGTCCCTGGAACTTGATTTTGTTTGCTGGGTAGGGCCATTTTTGACCCATTTGTTGAACCTCTTTGTTGGGTCGATTTGTTTGCCCCATTTGTTGGACCAACTTGTTAAACCCATTGTTGGTGACAACATTTGTGGGACAACTTACAAGTAGTTCAACCAACAGTTCATCTAATAGTTGAACCATAAGTTGAACCATTAATTCGACCACTAGTTCAAACAATAGTTCAACCAATAGTTCAACCAATAGTTCAACGATTAGTTCAATCAATAGTTCAGCCCGTTTCAGTTTCGTGCGGTCAACAGTTCCGGTGTCAATGCTTTTTCACTGTCTAATCCATTTGTTCAACCCGTTATAGTGTCATACAATCAATAGCTGCGGTTGTCAATGCGGTCAATTCATTTTGTCATATAGTGTAATCAGAAATGTATTTTTGACCCTCATTCCGCTTCATAGTCTTTCATGCGCCATGATAATTTTCTGGCTCGACCTGGCAAAAGTGCGACGTATAATTCAGTAAAGCACAACTCAAATTGTCTAGCTCAGTAAAAGCTCACAGCTCGACAATGGTTGCCACTCGAAGTGGTGACGGCACAGCAGTTGTTTTGACAGAGCAGCGAATTCATCAAAGTAGTCGTTTTTATGATGTTTTTTTATTGATACATTTTATTTCTCAATGACAGTATTCAAAACAAATTCCAATTATCATGCTCAACTGCTTAATATTCTGATGTCTAATAAATTTTTTTTTATTACTCCAAAGTATAAAAAATTTATGGGATGTAACGTATTTCTTTTCATTTCAGATATGATGTTGACAATGATAAATTTATCAGTCAGCATGAGTTACAAGTGATGATGGAAAAGCTAGAAGCACCTCAGACATTTTTGGGATTGAAAGAAATGATCAAAGAAGTTGATGAAGATTTGGATGGTCAAATCAGTTTCAGAGAGGTAAATAGTTACACTTTGATAGCCTACTTTTCAAACATACTCTTTCTTCGTATATCAAACATAAGAATCTTCCGACTTTTAGCGGATTTATTTTCATTATCTTGAACGGAAGATTTTGCCTATTTGCCATGGAAATTCATTACAAATAATCCAGATGTCCTTGATTTCAGACTATTTATTGAATTTGATTTCCCATGCCTGGTCTGTAGTCCCTGCTGGTAAAGGGCAAAGAGTCAATAGCACAGGCTACTAAATGCATACTTTGATAAAATGTTTACCTTCTGCAACCCTCAACTTTTAGATAAACGTTTGAGTAATTTTAATGACATAAAAAAGTAAAATCAAAATTATATTTTCCATTTTGTTCTTATGATATTAATTTATGTATTCAAAGCTTTGCGTTTTCTTTCTGAATTTTCCTAGCTTTCCGCAAGCTAGGGTACCAAGTTTCCTGACTTTTTTGGACCCTGACTAAGTGTTTTTGTTAAATTCTTATTAGATATAGATCTAATATCTACATATTGTGGTTTTCTGTCATTAATTAATTTTGTTGCTTTTATAACCACTTATCAACTACAGTGAAACCTGTATATAACGGCTATCTACGAGAGGTAGATAAATTTACCATTATAGACAGGTGGCCTTTAACTACGGGTATGATTCAATAGAAAATATTATTTTAGACATTGCAAGAATGACCACTATAGACAGGTGGCCGCTTTATAGAGGTGACCGTTATAACAGGTTTGACTGTATCTCTCTCTGTTTATATCATTTGTAAGCCAAACACAATAGACCACCAAATGACTTCACCTCCATATAAAAAGAAAAAATTAGATAATTATAATGGTGTAATGACATTGTTGATATTAAACTTTAAAGGGAGAATATTGACCGTGGAACTTTGCGCTTTTAACTTGAATTCTTCTTACCAAATTCAAGTTCTCGTTTTTATACAGAGTTTGCCCTGCCTTAATTCTATTATTTTGAGCAAATTAATCAAAAACACGAGACTGGAAGAAATGCCGAAGCCGTGAACTTGTGACAGTGATTCAAGAATCGATTTTTTGATTTTAAATCATGATTCATCCCATGCATAAAACACTCAGATTTCCATTGTTTTATTGAATTATCACATTAGTTGGCTTTTGGTGTATTTATCCTTGGTTATATTTACTGAGGTTGCCTGTTAGCTGGCAATTTTCATGGACCGATTGTTGCATCAAAACATGAAAAGGAAACATAAGAATTTTGCTAAGATTAGCGCTGAGTCGACATTGCACCAACATTCAACTTAACTATGTGATTGATTCTGCATCGCAAATGCTTTAACCTGGATGCCAAGTGTAACATATGTGCATTGTGCAAGTTGAGCTCGTATAAGTCTACATATCATACATGTTTTTGTTATCTATTTCATTAAGTCAGCTTCTACCTTCAATAAGAATAAGTTTATTTTGTATTTTTTGATCCAACATATCAATCAAACTGATGAAACTAACACCGCTTCTGCATACTATTACGGTTTTTATACTTTTGATCACATAGTAAACAACACATTATAGTCCAGAACGTGATAAAATAATGAAACTAAAGTACGTAGTATAGCTGCCAAATTGTGATTTTAATTTGTTAATTTGAAATAAATAAAATCATAAAATCAACATCAGCCAGAATAATAAAACGAAACCAGGCACACACACGGCAACTGCTCAAAGCTTTGTGTGAGCTGATGATGGTTGAGCGTGCAAGGTTTCCCAGTCAGTATTCTCCCTTTAAATATCTTATGCTTTTCATATATACACTTAAAATTGATCCTAGCTTTTTAAAACAACATAGTTGGCGAGTGATCCTTCAACTTATGTACAATTGTATTTTGAAATAAATACCAATTAGCAACGCACAGTAGACTGGTAAAAAAACTCAAATTTAGAAATGTGGATGGAATCGTCTATTTTACTGTTACAGTTAGTAGTTTGATCATACTTTCCAAGAAAAGTGTTTAAAAAATTGCTGGGAAGGGGACGTGTATCACCCCGCTTAATTAATACACAAACTCCATAGAGAAAACGCTGAAAACTTTTTGAATTATTTTATTCAACTTTCCATGTGTAAGTCCTGAATTTTTTTCAATTGCAACGAAGATGTTGATCTCAAAAGTTCTATAGTATTTATTATAATTTCAGAAATCAGAAGCTGCTACGTTATATTTTGAATAAGTTGTTAAAATCTGTACATTAAAATTCATGGCATCCGCTGTGATTCTTGGTTGACATCAGCCATCGTACAAGTGTATGAAATCAGTTTTTTACTTTCAAATCCAATTTGCGATTGGAACAGCCAAGCGATAACGATAATAGTGTTGGCGGGTTTAATTGATAGATTTAATGACAAATATATTTTTACCAAATTGGTGATCACATGAGCATTGAATCTGAATTTCTCAAGCACACCAAAAGGACTTAACTGTCTTCAAGAAATATATCGATAATCTGAATTTCAACTTGAAAGAATTAGAGAATGATAATTTTCTTCAGACTTATTAGCAGATTTCAGACTATTTTCACGCTTTTGGACTCTAGATGTATCATGTTGTCCATTGTCCCATTGAAATCCAATAATCCATACACATCTTTCTTTATACATCCTTGATTTCAGAATATTTTTGGAATTTGATTTCTCAGATCTGTGTCTCATTTATGCTTATAATTAACAAGTATCAAACAACTTTGAGCACTGTATTGAGAATTATCAGATCGTAGGCTGAAGTAGATAATAAGGCCTCAATGTCTGATTAATTCCCAATGTCATTCGAAATAATGTGTTTGATAATTGATTAAACACTCCAATAGATTGTTTAGTTATCCTATATATATTATATATATTCATTTATATCCTTTCATATTATATTAGTACCGTATGCAAACCCAAATAATTCTGAACAAATGTTACAGGAAAAACAAACTTTCTAAAAAAAAAAAAAAAAAGTTTGGAAATCAATGATTGGCGTTGATGTCACGTAATAGGTAAGGATGATAGATCTGATTGAAGCTGTTATCCTACGTTGACATCATATTGAACCTGGCTATTATCCCAAGTTACTGCTTTACAGCATCAAACATTAGAAATTATCTGCATTCTATTAATTAAAATCATATTGGGATTCGAATTCTCGATTAATAATAATGTTTTGTTGTTTTTCAGTTTCTATTAATATTCCGCAAAGGTGCTGCTGGAGAATTAGATCTGGGATCTGGTCTTGGCCAACTTGCCAATTTAGTAGAGATTAATGTCGATGAAACAGGAGTTATGGGTGCAAAAGATTTCTTCCAAGCAAAAATTCAAAAACAATCGCAATCAAATAAATTTGAAGATGAAATTAGACAAGAACAGGAAGAAAAAAAGAAAGAACTTGAAGAAGCAAAGATTAGAAAACAGGCGTTCAAAGATAAACAACAGGCCTTTAAATAATTCAATTATCATTTTATTAGAGTTACATACAATCCAAGTTTTAATTATCTATTCCAATTTTAAATAATTCCATCAGTTACTTATATTTACTAAATTCGATGTTTGAATGCTAAGCTAGTCAGTCTAGACCGCAGTTTATATTCTATATTCATCATTTCATATAAATTTTTGTTTAATTTCAATGTTGTTCATTTGAAAAAATGTTTTACGTTCTCACAATTACAACTTTATTAATACATCGTAACAGACCATAACAGATATGAATTGTATTGTTTCTTCAAATTAATTTCATGATTGATGTATCATATGGAAATCTTTTGTAAATTTTGTAACAGTCAGAAAATCAAGCAGTTATGCATTCTCATTTCTCGTGGACAGCTGAATAAGTGTACACAATCAATATTTGCAATTTGCACTTTTAACTTGGTATCGTTGAAACTGAAGTGGCTTGCCCCCTATTTTGAATTTACAAAAATCTCTTTTAGATGGGCCATTTGTCTAACATCAGTCAGAAAGAGGTAAAGGCCTAGCCTCACTCCATCACGGCCCTCATTTCCGCGCGGCGCTCCAGTGAGGGCCTAATAAAATTTAAGGTTAAAAAGTGTGCCAGAAACCAAAAATATGGTGTGCCCAATCACAGCGCACCTTGGTGTCATGTGAGTTACAGCCAGGTGTTGGTTGGTCGGCCCATCGAAGATGAATACAACGAGGTGTGAACAAGAATTGAAATTTGCTGAATTCAGCTATTTTGAATTTCAACATTTTGTAAACAAACTGTCGAAGAAAACTAAAAAAAGTCAAGTTTACGGTATTATTTTGGATCAAATTGGAGCAGCAGAATTATAAATAATAGATTACATTATTCCGAAGGACTGTATGAACATCATGAAGACCTTTAGTGGGCGTGGAATACAAAATAAAAGCAGAAAACATCATGTTTTGATGGAGCGATCGCCATCGTTGGAAAATTGTAAGCACTTCCGTCGGTTTGAATCATGATTTAAATAATCAAAATCAAAGAAATATTCAAAATTTAAAATCAATTCTCCATCATACAGCATTACTCTGATTCAAAATTCCATTTCTCCGTAAATATATAATTAAAAATTGACAATATGACAGAGTAAGCGATCAAAATATAAACTTTGAAAATAATTAAGGCAAGTTTGTTTACATTATTAGCGTATTATTCACCAATCATCGCTCGATAAAAATTCACGTGATACAAAGGTGCGCTGTGATTGGGCACACCATATTTTTGGTTTCTGGCACACTTTTTAACTATAAATTTTATTAGGCCCTCACTGGAGCGCCGCGCGGAAATGAGGGCCGTGATGGAATGAGGCTAGTAAAGGCCCAAGTAGAGAAACATGACCGTGACATTTTCCATTTTCGTTTATAGGGGGCTAAAATGGGGCAATTGTCTACCTGAATCCACGTGGTTTCCCTCTTTGTTTGAAGTATTTCAATATGGCCACCCATCCATGATGCTGTCTACTGGAAAAAAACTGCGGTTAGCGGTTTTGTATCTCATCGACTCATTCATTGACCTCAAGCCTTTGGTATCCGATTCTGACTTAGCAAACCATTTACCAATTTAATGCATGCATGGTGAGAGACAATATCTTATTATTTGACTCCATGCAAGGCTGCATCTGCATGCATGCAACGAACTTATGGGATTTTGTCTAGCTATTAGCCAGAACCAAGTCAGTCAGAAGCTCAGAATCAGATCACGAGATCAGGATAATTCCCGATAATTCCAGGATCCAGGAAGAGAGGTTGAAAGTCACATCTACTGCGATAAAGGAAAACCTCAGTTTAACTGTCTTGAAAATTGGAGCTATTCTTCATCATTAGGTTAGCACTAGTGACTAGAACTAGACATTTGGATTTTAATTTTTAATGGAGACTACTTCCAATTCTGACAATGCTATTAAACAATCTGGGACTGGATGTGCTACTGGGCATGTAGCAACAAACCATGAAAATTACATCGAAGAGAAAAGTCAAGAGAAATGTTTCAAACGCAGTGAGTCACTTTATTCAAACTGGAAGCAACGTCCCTGCTCTTCTAGTGAGATGATAAGGTAAATAAAAATTATAGTGTTTCTATTTGATAAGTTGAGTGTAGTTTAACACTGTGTGCACGGTGTCTGTAAACTGCGCACTTGCGTACTTGCGTACCTGCGTACTTTTCACATAAATTTTCATAATTTTAACATTTTACCGCTATTCCAGAAAGGAGATTGAAGCCGTGCAATAATCACGCCATCCATCGTCAAGCGTAGCGCTAAATGTTGAATCTAAAATAAACCAAACGCATGTTATTCAAATTTTCATGGAGTTATCCTGCAATGGTTTATGCCTATACGTTTGAATATTTTGAATGACAATTAGGGATGTGACATTTCTGTTGACGTAAAATTGTCAAAGGAGGTTGCCTTGAAGGCATTGCCTTTTTAAAACCCCAAACATAGCAATTTATTTGGTATCAAAGGGGGGTCACGCAATCCCTATCTCAAACATTATATCTGTTGCATACAAACTCTTTGTATTTCTGATATACTCATATATGACGCTGAAGGCCTTATTTTGGTCGATTTTCAAATGATGATGATGAATTTCGATTTGTAAATCTTAATCCTCCTATTTTTACAATTGTTAAAATTATCTTTCTGCAACATATCTTATGCTTACTAAGCTAAAAGAGAGGTTATATCACACTATTTTTGCGTCATGAAAATATTGTATTCCACGCCTTGCATTCCAAATGACTCCCGTAGGCTGGCAGACTTTACAAGTTTACATTACATCATAAATTACATCACAGCTATGATGACAGGAAGGGACAACACACAATTTTTTCTAAACATAAATCACACACTTGTGAAATACAGTCGGAATATCAGACAAAATGTCCATACAGTGTAGACTCAACATTTAGCGCTAAGCTTGACGATAGATGTTGTGATTATTGCACGGCTTCGACCTCCTTTCTGGGATAAATTTTTGAAAATTTATTCAAAAGTACTCACGTATACATGTATGCACGTATGCATGTACACAAGCAAGCAGTTTACAGACACCACTGTGTGCATGCTATGTGTAGGTTTAGGACTATTTATGCCAAACACGATAATTTGTAATATAACACAGCTAAAGTTGTTTATGAACGCTTTTCTAAAAAGTATTACTTAAACATAGGCCTATAGTTTTATGTTCAAAATTTGTAACGTCCTAAACTTAAATGGGGTTAGACCTGTGAGACATGCCCCTATCAACCACGTTACTAATAGCTGTTACGTTTTTAAGGGAACTTGTAGTCTAACTTTTCAGCAAATGAAGTGCTGTGCTCATTACAAAAAATCAGCATGACCAATCACATCTTAGCATGTATGATTTTTGTTCCGTCTAAGTGCTTGATTGATCTATTTAGCCTACTAATTGTTCCGCACACCACTGTGAGTTAAAAAGGCATTAAAAACAATTTGCTTTTGTTTGGCATCGTTTTATGATGTAAATTACGCCCACATGTCTTAAGTGGTCTTATGTATTTTGTTTTATTCTATTGTATTGCATTGTATTTAATATTGTATTTGGATCACTTCATTTGCTGAAATTTCACATGACCCAGGCGTAGAGTAGGGGAACATTGGGCCTTGTTGAACTAGGCTAAATTAGGTTTGGCCGACATTTGAGTTGTTTTAATTTTGTTTGAGTAAATCGATGGTTTATTATGGTTTAACTTTGATTCTTGCCTCCATCTATATTTCTTTCATCCTTAATTGACTAGTCAAATTGGTTGGAATCATTTCAGACCAATGTTTCATAAACTCATGAACTAGTCATGACTTCTCGTGATATTTTTATAGGTCCACAAACTATTTTAAAACGCCATCTAATACCTGTGTAGCCTACCATTGTTTTGCTTCATCATTTTTAGATCAAAAATATCACAACGTTTTCTGTTTGGCCCTGCACCTGATAATCAACTTGGTCCTAATGCATGTCTTACAAGTTCAGATAATGCAAATGGAGACGATGATTGTGGAATGTATCAGTTGTAAGTTGATACTCTAGATTTACATTACAGTTGTACTGTACAAGTCAGAATCTAGAACACTAATGTCTGAAACAAGCCTTAGAAGACATGTTCTCCATCTGCTCATCCGACATAATCAATTTGTAGGCTAGTTCATCGTCTTTTGTCATAGAAATGCATTATATGTTCTTCATACAACATTGTTCACAGAACATTTTAATACGTAGGCCTATCAAAGATGCACTGGCCTTAACATTAAGCATGTCATACGACTGTGTCTTAACTAAGCGTTCAAATCCATAAAAATAATTATCTCAAATATTATTGTATTTCTTGAATCATTGTTTATTGTTTAAACATGATTATTTCACAGAAGTGGTAGGCTACTTCCCTGCATATTATGCCATCTATGTTTCATTGTTTGTAAGATTCCTTTACTTTGCAAGCCATGTTGCAAAGTCTGCCTGACTGTTATTATTACTATGTGATAATTAATACAGCATCTGTAAGTTTATAATTATCAAGATAATATAATGTAGGCCTATTTACAAAATTTGTAACTTGAATAAATTATAATATATTATAATTCAAATACGTGCTGCTTGTACAACACTCTTGGAGTATGATCTCTTGTGTTAGTTATTGGATTTAAAAATGATTATGATATATTAATTAAGGCAGCACAATAATAATATATTATTATTATTACTTTCATTTAACAATTATTACACTACCGACACCAAAAGTGTGAAACTGCCATAAAAGTTTCTTGAAAATGCCATGAAAATTTAAAAATTGTAAAAATGATTTCGAAAACATTCATATTAATGGTATGAAAATGTGAGAATGCAATGAAAACGCCTTGAAATTATATGTTTTTTTCATGGTTTACGAATATTTTGTTTATTTACCATTCAATACCATATGATTTACTCATTATTTCAGGGTTTGTCCAGATCCATCTCTTATTCAAATGAAATGGCATTCACCACCTACAAAGGTTTTAATAATAAAAAAGATTTTTGAAGCTAACGTGACACGCTGCTTCAAAGAACTAACGTCGTGGATAGCTAAGGTAAAATTCACTTTGAAGATCAGATTACCGGTATTGCTTTTCATCTAATAGACTTTTGAAGGCCACAGTAATATTTCTGAGATTGTTACGTTCATAAACGTCGAAGATAAAATTATTCAAAAATACTTTACTGAGATTTAATTATATATTTTTAAATTTTGGAGCGTTTTTCCCATTGACGTTTTGGAAAGGCATTGAGTGCCCATTTCCTAATTATATTTTTGAACTCAAATTAGGAACTTAGAATTTTCACTGTTCATGAATTTTGACAGATTGTTCATGAACCTTTTATAAACTGTTCTCAACTTTTTGAATGAATTATTTGTGAAGTTTTCAAAAAACGCAAAATTTAGAATAAGTCATGCAATAAAGCGTTCATGAACTAATCATAAACTGTCCATAAACTTTTCAAAAACTGCAAAATTTAGAATAAGGAATCCATTAATGCGTTCATCAACTTTTCCTATAGGGGAGACCGGGTACACATCGGACACTTTTCGGTTTCTTACTTCTAATTATTTTATTTTTTACTCGAAACAAATAAATCGTATATCATTTAATAGCTAATGTGCCATGTTTAAAAGGGTAAATTGTTGGAAAGTTAAATATATTCGAGTGCCGAGTACTTGATCATTCTTTTACCCCTAGTTAAGCGGGGTGACTTCGGCCAGACTGGGGTGACTCTGGGACAGTGAATTTAAACTCTCAACAATGCACAAAACAAATGTTTATTGACATCAATCGAAAGCTTCATCATTCATCTACTCAGAGAAATCAATGAAATTATTCATAAATTACAAACCATGCTAATATTTATAATTTATTTAGCGCATCGAAATATTTATCGAAAGCCGTAGATTCAAGTGATAACTCAGCGGCCCCAAACGAAAACAAAACATGCTCGTAAATCAACAAGAGTAAACCAAACTCTGCGACATATATAAATTGAGACATATCTGTAATTAAATGCACTTCATACTTGATTTGTCATCCACAATTTGATATTCTATTTAACTAGACCATATTATTTCCATATATTCTAAGCCGACGGTCACACGTTCTCTGAAATGTTTACACAACATCACAGCTGGAGCGTGTCAAACTTGAATGGAATGAGAAACGTGACACCCACTTAATTTCGGATTTACCATTGTTTCACAGCTTGATATTTTACTTCTTCATCGCTTTGCTATGTTTTGACGCTCTGACATGTTTTCACCCGTTCATAAACATTGAAGAATATCATTTCTGCAGTTGAATTTTCAAGCGCACGTGCATGAAACTTCAGATGAGGCACACAACGTCACTGGCTTCAAAATGGTACTAAATATCAACATGTTTGTTGCGTGGATTTTCTTCGAGAACAAATAATACAGAAAAGCGGGACAAAGTTTCAAACCATAATAACTTTTTTATTACTTAATGAAATTATCTAAAATTTTGGCAATAGGTATGTTTTACAATTGTATTTAACATACTGAGAGATTGTATTTTTATTTAAACTAAAACCGTTCTTTCCGAAGTGACCCGCATCCGAAGTGACCCCGGTCTCCCCTACCATTTATGAACGTTTCAAAACTGCATAATTTAGAACAAGGTGTAGTGTCATGTGACTTGTGTACATTACGGGCTAGATCCCAGTCTTGTAATATGCTTTATGTTTATGTTCATCTCTACTATGATACGGTTATACGATTACATTTGTCATGCGCCGCCTATGTGTATTCAAACGACGGCCTGACGCGCATGTGTGTCAACCATGTACCAAGAAACTAAACACTGTTTGTTCAAAAACAATATCTTGATAAAGGTGAAACTGTAAATGATAAATGACAATCTATTAATCTAAGTTATTAAATGAGTACAAGAATGTGAAATTAATATGATAATGTGTTAACTTACAATTTGTCTTTCGCTACTATTTGGTGTATTCTCGACGAGAGTTCTGACGTTTACAAAAGTTATGAGCTAAATATTGGTTGATTAAATATATACAAAAGAGGCTAGATTAAAGAGAGGCTGAAAATGCGGAGCGCAACACTCCCCTCTCAAATTACGTTTCCATTCAAGTAATTTGCAATCTATTTTTTTTTTTAAGGTTTTTAATACTTATCTACAAAGATAGATTAACTCTGATGTTGGACGATGGTAATGTCTTCTTGAGCCTTCGATGATGTCATCTAAATCTGCTTTTCTGACTTTTCCGTCTTGACTGTCATAGGTGGATGTCACTGAAGCGATTGGCCATTGATTGCGAGGTACGTTTTTCTCTTTAAGGAGGACAACATCTCCAGTTTGGATGTCTTTTGTTGGTTGTTGCCATTTGGTACGCTGTTGTAGATTTTGCAAATATTCGTTTCTCCAACGAATCCAGAACTGGTCTGCCAGGTACTGAGCTCTTTTCCAAAACTTTCGACTGTAGAGATCTGAATTCGAGAAATCTCCAGGAGAGCAGCTGATTGGACGTTGCTTGAAAGTCATCAACATGATTGGTGAAAGTGGTTGTGGCTCATCAGTTGTTGATGGAAGTGTTGAAATAGGTCTAGCATTGACAATTGCGCTAACCTCTGCCAGAAATGTTGTCAGCAAATCGTGAGTTAACTGATGAGCTCCAATGCTCAACAAGAGACCATCTAGTACTCTTCTGATTGTTTTGATTTGACGTTCCCATACACCTCCAAAGTGAGATGCGTGAGGAGGGTTCCACTGCCATTCACATTTGTTTTTCTGAAGAAAACATTTCACATTATCTGAATTAATGGCTTTCTCTGCGGCGTCCAAATCTTTCTTAGCTCCTACAAAGTTGGTACCTCTGTCACATCTTAAGGAACATGCTGGACCTCTAATGCTGAAGAATCTTCGAAGAGCATTGATAAAGGCATTTGTGTCCATATCTTCAATGGTTTCTATATGGACTCCTCTTATTGCCATACACGTGAAAACTACTGCCCATCGCTTGTCATTTACGGCACCACCTCTAAGCTTTCTGGTAACCACTTTCCATGGTCCGAATACATCCATGCCAACATGGGTAAATGGAGGTGACGGGTTGCTTCTGTCGGCTGGTAAATCTGCCATAATTTGAGTGGAGAACGTCCCTCTCAAACGTTTGCAAGTGACACAGGAACTGATTAATTGATTGACGACATCGTGTGCACCTAGTATCCAATATCCGGCTTGACGAATGGCTGCGTTTGTAATAGATCTGCCTTGGTGGAATTTGCTTTCATGGATGTGATTGGCGATGAGAGAAGTGATGTAGTGTTTTTTCGGTAGAATAAGTGGGTACTTGACGTCGAAGTCGTCTGCAGTTCTTGTGACTCTACCACCAATTCTCAGTAAGCCATCTTGGCTGATGAATGGGTTTAGATTGTACAACTTTGAGGCTCTCAAACCTTTCTTCTTGGATCTTTGATTCGGGGGATTTGTCAAGAAATGTATCTCTTTTTCAAATACCTCTCTTTGTGCCATGGAAATAATACATTTCTCTGCATCGTTAAGGTCTTTGGGCTTTATCTCCCAAGCGCAGATTTTCCTAGGACAGTTGTTTACATAAACCGGATTATTTCCTTCAGCAGCTCTTCTTTTAAAGGTATCTTTGAAGCGCCCGATATTAGCAACGGCCCTCGTCAGTCTTCCCCAATTCGAAAATCCTTTGAACTGATCTGTATGCAGGGGCACTTCATTGGGCAAGCCTGCTTTGGTCAATTTTGCTCTCACTTCGACATCGTCGTCACTGACTTAGTCGATTGCAAGCTCGGGGAGTACTCTCACTTCTTCTTTCAAAAATGCTGGACCTGATAACCACGTTGATTCTTGAAGGCCAATGAAACTACAGCCTCTGCTTGCTAAATCTGAGGGGTTGTGCTTTGTTTCTATGTAACGCCACTTGTCGGCTGAAGTTATAGAGCGGATTAGCTGAACCCGATTAGCTACGTAAACGAGGAATCTCTTTGACTCAGACTTTATATAAGACAATGCTACCTTTGAATCGAGATAGTATATAGCGTCGTCAATAGGTAGGTCAATTTCTGACTGTACCATTTGCATGGCTAAAGCTAATTTAACTGCACTGCACAGTTCTTTTCTTGGTATTGTACTGATGGGCTTCAACGGTACCACAGAAGATTGGCCATAGACGAAAGCAACATTTGTTTCTCCAGCTTCGTTGAATGACTTCAAGTATACTACAACACCAAGGGCGTGGTCGCTTGCGTCACCAAAACCATGCAGCTCTCTTCTCACAACTTTGCCAAAATTCGACGGAGTAAACGAACGTGGAACTTGATATTCGTGCAGATTTTCTAGGTTTGTTTGAAATTTCTTCCATGCTTTGAGTTCATCAGATGGCAGTGACTGATCCCAGCCTAATGGTGTTGTTTCTGTACCGGCTATCATTTTTTGCAGAAATAGCTTTCCATTTAAGATGATTGGTGCCACGAAACCGATTGGGTCGTACACAGAGTTTATTGTGGACAGTACTCCCCTCCTTGTGAACTCCTTCTTTGTGTCGATTGGTTTGGCATCAAAGGTGAAAGTGTCGTTTTGTAGGTTCCAGCGCACTCCCAATGATCTTTGACTCGGCAATTCTTCTGCGTGGATATCTACTTCTTTGAGACACGAGGCCCTGTCTTCTTCCGGTATAGCTTCCATTACTTCTACAGAATTGGATACAACTTTATGCAACCTTAGTTTGGCTTTTGCTAGCTCCGCTTTAGTGTCGAGCAGAACATCACTAACTTCCTTGCTGGTGTCACCTGATATGAGTCCGTCATCTACATAGAAATTGCGATCTACAAATTCTTGGACTTCTTTGCTAGTGGATGCGGCCTTTACTGTATGCTTTAATCCGAAGTTAGCAACTGCCGGACTTGGACTGTTACCGAAGAGGTGTACATTCTATCTGTATTCGCAAAGTGGACCTTCTAGGTCATTGTCTTCAAACCAAAGGAAGCGTAAGAAGTCTCTGTCGTTTGGAGTAACGTGGAAACAGTGAAGCATGTGTTCAATGTCACACATTGCAGCAACTCTCCCCCTCCGGAAGCGTGTCAAAACACCCAAGAGTCTGTTCATCAGGTCTGGTCCAGTGAGCAACTGCTTATTCAACGATACACCGTGGTATTCTGCTGCTGAATCAAAGACGACTCTTATCTTATCTGGCTTCTGCGGATGATACACTGCAAAATGAGGCAGATACCAAATGTTACCATCTTTTACCTTAATTTCGTCTTCTGGGACTTTAGAAGCGTGACCTTTCTGTAGCAAGGTTGTCATGAACTGAGCATATTCGTTCTTCATCTTTGGCTGGCGGAACAGCTTCTGTCGAAGAGATCTCAGTCGTCTTTCTGCTAGCAGTCTATTATTTGGCATCGTCGTGTTGATAGTTCGAAATGGTAAGGGCATTTCCCAGTTCCCAGAAGCGTTTTTCTTGACAGTGTTGTTCATTTGATGCATGAATTTCTCATCTTCGATACTTTGGGCGAGACTGTTGTCGAATGATGTGGTATGGAAGACGTCTTTGATGATATCCTCCTTCACGTCAACTAGATTCTCTTTGACACGGATAGCTTTCTCACAAGGCGATACAATGGTTGAAAACGTGTTGGTGTGGATTGGTCCATCTGAACTGGCGAAACACATCTTCCCACTTACCGTCCAACCTAGGTCTAGTCGTTGCGCCCATGGGGCACCTGGAGGACCATTAAGAGATTGCCTAACTTTCATGAGATCTGGCGCGTCTCTTCCTATCAAAAGCAGCATCCTTGCATTTGGACTAATGGAAGGCAATTTACAAACAAGGGGGGCAAGATGAGGGTGTGCATGAAGCAGCGATGGATTTGGGACCTCATCAAGATTTTGGGGTAGGGCGTCGCACTCTAGGGACGGGGGTAGGGGTGCTATGTAACCTGTTTCTGCAGACTCAACCATGAGCCCAGAAACCCTCCTTCCATAGTGCTCTTGCTTCCCGTTAACCGTAGTCACTGCAAACTTAACGCAGTCTGCTTGAATGCCTAACTTATCGATTAAATCAGGATGAACCAATGTCCTATTACTTTGATCATCTATTGTGGCATAAACTTGTACATAATCTTGAGAGTGAGTTGTGAATACGTTCACCAAAACTATCTTACCGCATGTGTGGTTGAATTCAGGAGCATTAGCTCTGTTTCCTAATGTAGCTTTTCGTGAAACAACATCTATGGCTTGTGCCTCGTTATTCTCAGTGTCATCTGTGTTATTTGGATCGTTAGCCGTTACTTGAGTTGTGCGTGTATTTGCAGTTACAGTTCTATGTAGCAATGTGCAATGGTTGGCACTCTCACAGTCAGTACACTTAACGTCGTTGTTGCAGTCTTTTACTAGATGACCGGGTTTGGCGCATTTGAGACACAATCCGTTTGACATGATAGCGCGTTTTCGTTCTTGCCAAGATAGCGCTTTAAATTGCCTGCACTGCTCAAGTGAATGAGAGGCCTTTGCAGTCTTGTGTAAGGGACATACGTCTGTGATAGGTGTCTGTTGCTCAGTTGCTGTCTTCCTTACACGCGCAGTAATTTTTGCTTCGAGTGGTTTTGCAACGTTTGGCGAAAGCGAATCCAATGACATGTTTTTGTTGAAAGCATAATTTTTCAGTTCTGAGACATCTTTTATAAAGGATGCAAACTTGCTAAATGGTGGATATTGTCCAGGCTGTTTTTGACTGTAATTGTAAACTTGTTTTTCCCATTTATCGGCGATATATTTTGGCAGGCGAGAAACAATAGGTTGTAGTTGAGTGGGAAAATTGAGGCATTGCAAGCCGGCCAAATTTTCTGTTTGACTGCTCACGTCTGCACAAATGTCTGAAAAGGTCTGCAGCTTTTTTGCATCACTACCAAAATTCGAGGCCTGGACCAGTCTTTTGAGGTGGTCTACAGCGATCAAAGCAGGGTTTCCGAAACGTTTTTCAAGTTCTTCCCACAGTTCTTTAGTGCACGTTTTCGGTTGGTCATAGAGTCGTCTGCTAAAAGCAATGACTAATTGTTTAGGCTCTCCGCTGCAGTATTTTTGTAGAAAATTGAGTTCTTCGCTACTTGTAGCTACGGCTCTTCCAATCATATTTTTGAAACAATCCTTCCACGGTTTGTATGCTGACGGTTCCCCGTTAAATATGGGGGGTTCGTTTTTTGGTAAATTTTGTCTAGCTGCAATTACTGCCAACTGTTCGACAACTGGGACGATTTTTTCTGCAATTTGCACATCTGTTTTATCTTGGGGTGAGTTTTGTTCGACCCACGCACTGATTCTCTCTTTTGTGTTCTCTTTTGGTAACTCGTCTATGTTTAGATCAAAACCTCTGTCACCAATATCACTTAATATTTCTAACTTGGCTTTAGCTGATGCGTACTTTTTATTACTCGCCAAAATATCGAGTTCATACTTTTGTTTGGCAATTTTTTCGTCGTAGGCAGCTTCAATTTTGGCCTCAATTGCACGCGCATGGGCAATGCGCAGTGATGCTTCACTTTTGTTCGAGCATTGAGAATTGCTCTTTGTACTTTTTCTACTATTGTAAGACACAATAGAGACAGCGTCTTCTCTACTTTCTCTTAAACGGACGTAGGACTTGTGAATGGCTTCGTCTGCCTTTTCTAATATCACCCACAAGGCATCTATTTCAACGGGAACTTCAATGCTTTCTGAATTCTGTAGCATTGAGACTTCTAAAACATCGCTTGAGAATTCATTTCTAGACATAGATAATGCTTCTATTAATTGTTCAAATTGTGGTTCTAAAGCATTACAAGCTCTAACATTAATAATCAAATTGTTCAATTTTCTTTTGTTCAATTCAATACTTTTTCTAAGTTTTTCTATTTGGTAGTATTGGCCCTTTTCTGTCAGTTTTCTCTGACGTTTTTGTACGACTTGCGTCAAACTTTCACCCGGTCGCAATATCGTCTGTTGTTCTGATGGTGAACATATTGGATCGGGCATTCGCCGCGCCTGAGATAGTGGCTCTGTAGCAGGCGGTCTCATATTTGTTGGAACAGTTTTTTCGCTCATTGCCTTTGAGAACTTTTCAGCCATGATTTTTAAATAAACATTGAGCTATACTGTATAAATATGTATTTCAAATTGGTTATCTCTTACCAAGGTCTTTTCACGTCTTGTGTAAAGTACGACAAATTTTTCACTGTCATGCGCCGCCTATGTGTATTCAAACGACGGCCTGACGCGCATGTGTGTCAACCATGTACCAAGAAACTAAACACTGTTTGTTCAAAAACAATATCTTGATAAAGGTGAAACTGTAAATGATAAATGACAATCTATTAATCTAAGTTATTAAATGAGTACAAGAATGTGAAATTAATATGATAATGTGTTAACTTACAATTTGTCTTTCGCTACTATTTGGTGTATTCTCGACGAGAGTTCTGACGTTTACAAAAGTTATGAGCTAAATATTGGTTGATTAAATATATACAAAAGAGGCTAGATTAAAGAGAGGCTGAAAATGCGGAGCGCAACAACATTCTATATATATTGTGTTATTATTACGTCTCCAATATGGCGCAGTTGATATCTAATGAATGAACCTCGGAGATATTATTAGTAACATCCAATAATTTGGTTGATGATAAGTGATTTATTGATTCAACAGCTGTGCTCGTTTTCGCAAACAATTTTCGTGAGCCCAACGACAACGATTGGACCACATCCACTGTTTGGATCGTTCGCAGTTATCTTGCACGAAGCAACAGTTGTTTTAATAACCATTATATCAACTAGAAGATCAGCTTAACAATTAAGTAACAAATTCCTTGTGTACTACACGATTGTTGCGCCTCAATAATTGACATTGAAAACTTTCGGTAACACAACTAGCCGCCATTATGCACAAAGCCACTCGGTCTAATCCAGCCTCGGACATGAAAAAATGAGAAAGAGGCTGCGGACTCAGCGGACTTGCAAAATGATCCGCAAATTGTAGCAAATCTGCAGAACATTCCGCAAGCACAAGCAGCAATGGACCCAATGCAGCAAACAATGCAGATGATGATTCAGATGTTAGCCAATCAACAGCAACAACACCTGGACTTGCAGCATCAACTCCAAGAGCAACGAAAGGCTAGCCTGGACCAACAGCATGAAATTGCAGAAACATTACGTCATCAAAATGAAGCCATTGCTCTAATGAATGATACTACTCAGAAAAATCGTTCTCATGCTGACGCAATTGGCACTTCCATCACTAGCAATGTCGATTCAAGTCACCAAACGCCACGTAGTGTTGCAAAAAAATGGACACACCATACTTGAAGATATCACCAGACAACTTTAGCAGCCTTTCGTACATGGCAGAAGAGTTTCAAGGGCTATGCTGAACTTACACGTTTACAAGAAGACTGCTCATTGAGATGTAGAAAGCAAATTATTCGTAGTGCTCTCCATGAAGACTGGGTTCGACTATGGGACAATGGTATGCTTTCTATTAGAGAAGATGAAGATGATATTGGAGCTGTCCTAAAGCACATTTGTACATACATCAGGAAGAAGCGGAACCCTCTTTTAGATAGACAAGAATTCTATTCCCGTGCACAACAGGAGTTTGAGTCAGTCGATAGTTATATGGCTGCCATAGATGACTCATGTGGATACTCAGATGACTTGGTATGCAAAACTTGTAACACTGCTTGTCATCATTCACTGGCCTATAAAATTGAGAGGCTTGGGGACCGCCTTGTATGTGGTATTAGGGATGCAGCTACACAGCAAAAGATGCTAGAAGAACCTTTTAACAGTCTTACCTTAGATAGGTCATTAACCATTTGCCGGACGCAGGAGGCAAGTCAGAAAACACATGATCATCTCAATCACAGATCAAACTCTCATAGTACAATCAGCTTTGTATCTACAGAGGGAAATGGCAAGTCTGCATATAGGCGTGGTAAACAAACAAAAAAGCCAAATGCCAGCAGTACTACGTCCCCCAACGCACAGCTCTGCAGGAATTGTGGTAAAGGCCCCCATTTGACCCCAGACCTATGTCCAGCTAAGGATGTTGAATGTTTCAATTGCAACAAAAGAGGACATTACCGTTCAGAATGCCGTTCAATCAAATCTGACACCAAGGCACAAAATTGCGTACTCTTAACTAACCCCTTACGGTGGGAACAGTCACAAAAGTCAGAAAAGACACCCTCCCTCTGGCCACAAGTCATTTCACCCGTTATAATCCAACCATGATGTGGTTACCTGATCCCGCGGCGTTCTGCGATGCTATGAGTGGGGATGATTTGGCCGCATTTGGCGGCAAAGGGAAGTTTGTATTGAAGGAAGATACCGACCATGTGATCAGCGCAGACGGGAAGACTCTGACGAGCTACGGGAAAGCTAACATGACATTGCGACGTGGTGGACACTCTTATGATGCAGTTGTCCATATAGTGGAAGGTTGTAGTTTACCATTATTGAGCAAAGCAGGATGTATTGCTTTAGGTCTACTCCCTCCTGAATGGCCCCATATTGAAGAGTCTGTAAAGTCCCCTACCTACAATACCCTGAACGCATTGTCTCTTGGGAAAAATACTGAAATATCCCCCAATATCAAGGAGTCGGAGCCTATTGTTGCAACACAGAAGCAGCGGATTTATCAGATTTCTCTGATATCTTCCCTATCAGTGATGATGCTCCTTTGAAAGCTATGACTGGTCCTGAAATGGTTATCCAACTCACTCCAGAGGCCAAACCAGTGCGACGCTATAAAGCCTATAGCATCCCTCTTCACTGGGAAGATACTGCTGTGAAGAACATATTAATTGAACTGACTTCCAAGGGAATCATCGAGAATGTACCAATTGGTGAAACCCCTGATTGGCAGCATCCAATGCTAGTCATCCCAAAGAAAGGTTCAAGTGAACCACATATTACAGTAGATTTTACGTCATTAAACCCATATGTGAAAAGACCATGCTAGGAAAGTTCCACGAGAGGAAGTTGCAAAGATACCGGCTGGTATGAAGTATTTCACAACACTGGATGCTCGCCATGGTTATTGGCAGGTACCCCTGGCCAAAGAATCACGCCCACTGACAACCTTCATCACACCATGGGGCTCTAAGCGCTTTTGGCGTAATGCTATGGGTCTTTCGTGTGCAGGGGATGAACACAATAGAAGAGGGGATGACGCTATCAAAGGAATTAGCAATGTCCTTAAAGTGGTTGAGGACTACATCATTTTTGATTCCGATTTGGCCACACACGAAGAACGAGTTAGCTCAATCCTGAAGTGTTGTAGGGAAGCAGGTATAACACTTGGCAGGAAGAAGTTTGTCTATGCTGAGGAATGGGTACAATGGTGTGGTTATGTCATCGATGGCAATGGGTATTCAGTGAATCCAGAATTGGTTGATGCACTCGGTAAATTCCCCATCCCTCAAACTCACACTGATCTGCGATCTTTCTGTGGACTGGTCCAGCAGTTTGAGGCATTCACAGCCGATATTGCTGAGCTGATGCAGCCACTCCGAGCACTTTTGTCCCCCAGTTCCACTTTTGTTTGGGAAGGACATCAACAGAAAGCATTTGATGAAGTTATTGCGATGCTTTCAAATCCTAGAAAGTTGGCGCAATTCATCCCAGGTTCGAAGCTAAGATTGGAAACGGATGCAGGGCAGTCACAGGGGCTTGGATTTGCATTATGGCAGCAACACAATGATAATACATGGCATCTTCTGCAGTGTGGTTCGAGGTTTGTGACACCCACGGAGTCAAATTACTCAGCGACAGAAATTGAGTTATTAGCTGTTGTTTGGGCAATCCAAAAATGCCGTCTGTTCCTACTTGGATCGCATTTTGCAGTTTTGGTCGATCACAAGCCACTGGAGGCAATCCTGAATTACAAAACCTTGGATAGCATTGATACACCACGCATTATTCGACTGAAAGAAAAGTTATCGAGTTATAATTTCACGGCAGTATGGCGTCCTGGAACACCGCATGTGGTGGTGGACTGTCTCTCTCGCAACCCAGTCAATCAACCTGAAGAAGATGATCTCGCTGGTGAAATTGAAATTGAAGCATTCGCCTCATTTGCTCTTTGTTTGGTTCTACTACCAAGTCATCAAGCAACAAATCCAGATATCATCCTGGATAAAGTCCTTGCTGCAGGTGATAACGACAAGCAATATTGTAAACTCCGCGATGCCATTCCTCACAAACCAGGTCATACAGCCTGGAAAGACAACATTTTGCAAGACTTCAAAGCATTCCACAAAGGCCTGTCAGTGGTGGACAACGTAGTTCTTTTTCAGCAACATCGCCTCTTTATTCCAAGTGCAATACGACAGGAGACATTGCAAGACCTACACGCATCTCATCAAGGAAGAGTTCGCACACTACGACGTGCTCGTGAATGCATTTTCTGGCCTGGCCTAACAAAAGACATATCGAACCTGGTGCAAAATTGCTCACCTTGCCAAGAAAATCGTGCCAGCCTATGCAAAGAAACTCTTCACTCTGACATTCCCGCAACTCGTCCTGGTGAGGCAATTGCCACGGATCTGTTTTATTTCGCTGGTCGGGAGTACTTGATCATCACAGATAAGTACTCCGGTTGGAAAGAGGTGTACAACTTTGGTAGCAATGATGCAAATACAGATCATGTGGCACATTTCATCTTACAATGGGCCAGAATGATGGGTCTGCCAGCAAGACTAACGAGTGATGGAGGACCACCTTTCCAAAGCAGAGAGTTTGCCAGATATTGCTTGGAATGGAGCACACTACATGATCCATCCTCTCCATATCACCCGAAAGCCAATGGGCATGTTGAAGCTGCAGTTAATGTCATGAAGGCCTTGATGACGAAGGTCAGCCCACGTGGTGCATTAGATACACCTGCGTTCACAGATGCCATTATCGAGCTGAGGAACACACCTTCCGCAGATGGAATAAGCCCGGCTGTTCGTTTATTTGGCAGGCCGTTAAGATCTAGGTTACCAACACATCCTCTGGTTTTTCTGCGCTCTGTGATGAAGCTTGTTCAAGAAGCAGATGAAAAAGCAGTCAAGCTCAGAGCAAAATAAAAAATCCAATATGATTCAACGGCGAAAGATCTATCACTTTTGGAAGATGGTGATGTTGTCCGAGTTCAAAATCCTACACCAAAAAAATGGCAGTTAGTAGGAGAAATCGTCAAGGTATACCCAATACAGAGAAATTACCTGATCGAATCAGAGACTGGTCGCCTGTATTGGAGAAACAGACGATTCCTTCGACCATTCAGCAACCCTGAAGAGCCAGAGGAAGAAGATGCACAGATTTTGGAAGATGAAGATCAGCCATCTCCAATCGACGAAGCCCAGACGCAGCAACCGGGTCCGCCACCCACCACAACGTTACACTCGCTGAAGAAGAGGCATGTAGTGTCATGTGACTTGTGTACATTACGGGCTAGATCCCAGTCTTGTAATATGCTTTATGTTTATGTTCATCTCTACTATAATACGGTTATACGATTACCTTCTATTATATATATTGTGTTATTATTACGTCTCCAACACAAGGAAGGCAGTAAATCGTTCATGAACTTTTCATTAACTGTTCATGAACTTTTTATAAACTGTTCATTAACTTTTCATGAACTTTTTCTAAACTGTTCATTAACTTTTCATAAATTTTTTATGAACTGTTCATGAACTTTTCATAAACTTTTCATAAACTTTTCATGAACTGTTCATGAACTTTTCATAAACTTTTTATAAACTGTTCATGAACTTTTCATAAACTTTTTATGAACTTTTCATATACTTTTTATGAACTTTTCATAAACTCGTCATGAGCTTTTCATAAACTTTTTATGAACTGTTCATGAACTTTTAAAAATCTGCAAAATTTAGAACAAGGAATGCAATAAAGCATTCATTGACTTTTCATAAACTGTTCGTGAACTTTTCATAAACTAGTCATAAACTTTTTATGAACTTTTCATAAACTGGTCATGAACTTTTTATGAACTTTTCATAAACTTTTTATGAACTTTTCATAAACTTTTTATGAACTTTCCATAAACTAGTCATGAACTTTTCATAAACTTTTTGTAAACTGTTCATGAACTTTTCATAAACTTTTTATGAACTTTCATAAACTGATCATGAACTTTTAAAAAACTGCAACATCTAGAACAAGGAATGCAATAAAGCATTCATTGACTTTTCATTAACTGTTCATGAACTTTTCATAAACTTTTTATGAACTTTTCATGAACTGTTCATGAACTTTTCAAAAACTGCAAAAATTAGAATATGGAATGCAATAAAGCGTTCATGAACTAATCATAAACTGTTCATGGAATTATGAAACATTTTCACATGGATGAAACCAGGCGCCGATACAGGATTTTACATACCCTTATCTCTAAGATAAATTTTCTCTGTCACGCCCATTTTCGTGAAGTGGATGGGTAAAGGGGCAGCTCATAAAACGTATATCCCATGCCCCAGGTAGAAACACTCTTTGTATAGCATAAAGATAACACAAGGAAGAACCCCGAAACAGTCAAAGTATATTAAAATACAAATTACTAGATATAGATGAATGCTATTTATGGACATGTTCAGCGTGCAAGAATACGCTGGCCTCAGCGCAACCAAACATGCGAGAGCTTCAGACTCGCAGAGTATGTACGATGATGATCAATTTAGTTTCGATGAGAGTATAGGCCCGCTGTAAGAAATAATTTTTAAAATTATGTCGCTGATATCATATGTGTAAGACATTAACAAAAAATAATAACACATTCAAAGTTTTCTTTATTTTTTTTTCACCCCTTACTGGATTGCACTAACTAGATGTGAAGTAGTTTGCAAGTTTAATTTATCAAGATACATATCCCCGGAGGCCTAGATACCATACTCTAGCTAAAGCTGAATTTTCTATCAATAAAAAATATTCGAAAGATTGAAAATAGAAGAGAAATGATGGGTATTGCCCGATATATTTCCTATTCAATAACAGAGTTCACATGAGATGATTGTTAGAAACTTGTATTAATTAGTCTGACACAGTATTGATCTTTCGCAAAAGGAGGGCAAACAAGATATGATACCGTAGAAGTCAGTGTTGCCTTTGTAGATAGCTCTGGATATTATGTAAACAAAGGCAAACCTTTATCAGAATAATTAAATATACAATACTCACAGAGAAAAGAGAATTCGAAATTCGAGGGACCCCAGTGGTGAGATGATCTGACACCGATGTGACAGCTAATTTCTTTTGAAAGCCTGTTATAAACTATGTCCAACCCTTTTGCTGCGAACTATGTCAGTTGTAAGCGAAGATAATGATGTTTTTGCTAATAGACCAATCCAGAGCAGCAGTGAGATCTTGTCAATTGTCTTCGTAGTCCAATCAGTGTCCTTTTAGCTTTTTGATGGATTGGAATGTCACAACAAGGTATTTTCTTACTTATGTAAAACGTTTCTTCGCGAAATGTTTATTGATTACGTCATCGATTTCAAATTGACTACGTCAGTTAAATTACGATAATTCAGTCAATGTTAATTGCGTCATTCAAAAGGGAAAGATGTGTAGGGCGGGAGCAATAGCAGAATCCCTCTATCCGCACCTGGATGAAACTGCTTTCAAAGTGTCTTTGGTACCAATGTATAGTTTTTGTTTATTCAAGGAAAGCAAGTTTATGATATTTGTTGAGCCATCAATTCTTACCGAGGATGATGTCTGTATGGATGAAGGCTTTGCAGATACCCTGTGTCTTCTTCAAGGATGGGATGCAGGTAAATTCATATGAACTTCAGAGCCTCATCATGATTTATTGAAATCCTTTATGATTTATATAATTTATTGTAAAAAGCCTTCAAGTCGTTGACTTATCTACCACATTGCTCCATTACGTCGGTCCCTTCACTGACAGTCAGGAGACTTCGAGCTTGGTTCGAAATGAAGGTGTTTTTAAACATATTTTAGTATGTT
The DNA here is from genome assembly GCA_916610825.1 of Haliclystus octoradiatus. Taxonomy (NCBI): domain Eukaryota; kingdom Metazoa; phylum Cnidaria; class Staurozoa; order Stauromedusae; family Haliclystidae; genus Haliclystus; species Haliclystus octoradiatus. The sequence goes on from OU744453.1 coordinate 6,390,886, forward strand.
TTGAGAATAAAGGGTTGCAACACGTACATGCTTTGTCTGCAATCATATTTACCACACGAGGTTGTTGGGAGACACTAAAGTGTTAAATACAGGTGTTCGAATCAACTCCTATTTTATCATAATTTTGGCAATGAATTAGAATTTGTTTTTTCCTGATTTTGTAACTTAATTATTTTACAGTAAAAGTTACTGGCAACTATTTTCTTCGGTAACATGTAAGAGATATTCTGGTTTAAAAATGGATTCATTGTAATTCAAAAATGTTGCAACTATCAATATTACTTATTTGGGCTGTAATTTATTTCCAAATGTATAGATTTGGAATATTTGTTGGATATTTTTATCATAATGCTTTCTTTTCATTTAGAGAGCTCCAGTGATTCTCTAATAGACTTTATTATATGTTTGGGTGGCGATGGAACTCTGCTTCATGCGGCTTCACTTTTCCAGGTAATAATGAAAGCGTACCTATATTATCGCACCACCAATATGGCAGAGGATGACAGTGGGAAATCATAAGTGAAATCATTTGGTAAAATTTGTAGAAATCCAATGCTTTGATGTTGTTGTTAAAGTATTTGTTTGATGATTGTTTATATTGATAGGGAAGTTGTCCCCCAGTTTTGGCCTTTCATTTGGGTACATTGGGTTTTCTTACACCCCATTCATTTAGTGGATATCGTGGAGTTATAGACCGTGTCATCGAAAATGGTAAGTGGAAGCAAAATTATCGAATAAGTAGTCCAGTCAATCTAGATCGAAAAAACACGGAACCCAGGACAAATAGCAACACAAGGTTTTTTTATAGATTCTAGAACAGAATTTAACGCTTAACAACATACTGAAAATCGAGAAAAATCGAGGTGGCGGAACATTACTTTATTTGCATTTAAAGTCACAAATTATTAACCCTTTCTAAAACGCCATTATGCCTCCATCTAAACGTCTGCGCACAGGCTGAGCGCGACATGTTTTCGGAAAACTGTCAAATTTTGATCGAAAGACAATACAACAAGATGGTAGACATCGTTCGCGTATCATTCAGGTTTGCGTATGATTTTTTATGGTTTAATGGTGAAATGGTACACTTTCCTCCTAATTTTGGTACTCAAAGATATTTGATTCGAAGAAACTCTCTCACGAATTAATTCATAATGGAATGTTATCAGTTCGAAAAGTCTCCCAGTGTTATGTTGCAGAGGAAAACGAAGGATGACAGGCATTATCAAGGACAAGGTTCAAAGCAAAAATCTGTAGATATTCAATAGGGCCTAACACTTATTATATTGGCTTTCTATTTTCCAAAATCAAGGTCAGTATTTTAATTAAAAGTAAGTGAAACATATTTTTAATGAATTATATTCAGTTATTCTAATGTTTGTTCGATATGTAGCATGATCAGGAATTCATGATGTGAAAATAAAAATGATCATAAGGATTCAGTTCTCAGTTGTTTGTTAAGACATAGTGGTTTAGACAGGATGCAAGACTCCCAGATATTATGTAAATGTAAATGCGTGGATGTAAATGCATGTACAATTGCCAATTCCTATGGGCTCTGCTGTAACAGTATTACATATGATAGCATCAATTCTGCTGAGTGATCCAAATCAGGACCAATAACATTTGTTGGCCTATTATCTTTATTTCTGACATAGGCAGCATATTAATGCACCCCGTATAACAGTGCACACAACTGTTGGCCCCATATATGCCATGGCAATAACGTATTTACGTACTCAATCTGTACAATTTCACGCATAGCATAATGAAAGTTTCAAATTTCATGCATTCAAACGAAAGAGCTTTCTTGAAATTGATTCAATTCAGACCTATCTGCTTTTAAATCGTATTATTAATATTTAGCTGAACATGCAAAGTTTGAATGGTGAACAAGGTGTTTGCAAATAATAAAAATTTTGCATGATAAAAATAGGAAAACAGGGTTGAAGTCTTGAAATGGGGTCTGGAGATTCACCCCCTTGAGAACTTTTTGAATTCTGGCGTCCCAAATAGGGAATTTTGCTATGATTTTATCTGAAATATTCTGTAAAACTTCATGTTTTTGTTTTTATATAACGCAAAAATCATCGATAATGCAATAACGTAGATAAGAATGCCTATTCACGATTTCACAGACAAAATTTAGGGCAATAACACGTCCTGATGAGCCGTAAAAGGCCCTAATTGCTGCTCAACCCCCAATTTACAAACATTGCATGTCTGGTATCGTGCAACCTAGATATCTTTTGAGCAATTGAGGATGTTCTTGTTATCTTCTATGGACCCCTAGACCACACATGTTAATTATCGCAACAATGGTTGAATGTCTCTTCAATCTATTTTGAATGGTTTTATTAGAAATATACATCCATTGTATTCAACATCTATATTATTTTATAATCATAGATAAAGTTTATGATGGTGAAAGTTATGGACTCTTGGACCACACCTATTATACTACTGAGGGTGATGAGATGTAACTATAATGCCTATGAGATGGTCTACTTGATTTATATATATATGTATAAGATGTACCTGTAATGCCTATGGGATGGTTTACTTGAATTATATATACATTCTATGTAACGTAGATATCATTTTATGATGTCAGAAATGTTCCTGTTCTTGATATTGGAATCTTGGACCGCACCTATTATACTACTGAGGGTGATAAGATGTATCTAATATGCATATGGGATTGTCTACTCGATTTATATTTATATTCTATACAACCTAGATAGGATTTTATGATGTCAGAAATGTTCCTGTTCTTGATATTGGACTCTTGGACCACACCTATTATACTACTGAGGGTGATTAGATGTATCTATAATGCGTATGGGATGGTCTACTCGATTTATTTATATATATTCTATGCAACCTAGATATGATTTTATGATGTCAGAAATGTTCCTGTTATTTGTATTGGACTCTTGGACCTCACCTATTATACTACTGAGGGTGATTAGATGTACCTGTCATGCCTATGGGATGGTCTACTCGATTTATATTTATATTCTATACAACCTAGATAGGATTTTATGATGTCAGAAATGTTCCTGTTCTTGATATTGGACTCTTGGACCACACCTATTATACTACTGAGGGTGATTAGATGTATCTATAATGCCTATGGGATGGTTTACTTGAATTATATATACATTCTATGTAACGTAGATATCACTTTATGATGTCAGAAATGTTCCTGTTCTTGATATTGGAATCTTGGACCACACCTATTATACTACTGAGGGTGATAAGATGTATCTAATATGCATATGGGATGGTCTACTCGATTTATATTTATATTCTATACAACCTAGATATGATTTTATGATGTCCGAAATGTTCCTGTTCTTGGTATTGGACTCTTTGACCACACCTATTACTCCATTGAGGGTGATAAGATGTATCTAATATGCATATGGGATAGTCTACTCGATTTATATTTATATTCTATACAACCTAGATAGGATTTTATGATGTCAGAAATGTTCCTGTTCTTGATATTGGACTCTTGGACCACACCTATTATACTATTGAGGGGGTTAGATGTATCTGTGATGCCTATGGGATGGTCTACTTAATTTATATATACGTTCTATCTAACCTAGATATGATTTTATGATGTCAGGAACGTTCTTGTTATTGGTATTGGACTCTTGGACCACACCTATTATACTGCTCAGGGTGATTAGTTGTATCTAATATGCATATGGAATGGTCTACTTGATTTATATATATATATTCTATGCAACCTTGATATGATTTTATGATGTCAGAAATGTTCCTGTTCTTGATATTGGACTCTTGGACCACACCTATTATACTACTGAGGGGGTTAAATGTATCTGTGATGCCTATGGGATGGATTTATATATACATTCTATCTAACCTAGATATGATTTTATGATGTCAGGAATGTTCCTATTATTGGTATTGGACTCTTGGACCATACCCATTTCACTACTGAGGGTGATTAGACGCATCCTTATTTTGTACGGGATGGTCTACTTGATTTATATATGATTTATTTTGATTTTGCCGATTTGAATAGAATTTAATATTTTAATATTTGCCTGGTAGTTAATTAATATAATCGTTAGGTACATCGATTTGCCTCTATTTGCAAGGAGCTAATGCGTGTTCTTATGCCAAGCCTCTTTTAATGCGCATTTGTTATTGGTGATAGTACAGTAAAAGTTCAGTAAATTCCCTAATATAATTTTTAGCCTCGTTATGGTTTTTTCTGTTATACTGATCAACTTATGATTTTTTTTCTGTAATTATATTGTGTCACTGAGTGTGTTCTTCTTGATTGCGTACATTCTCTTATTTTTTGAAATATCGCTCAGTTTTTAGCCCTAAATGACACAGCCTCGCTTTCATGCCGACCGTAACTAATTTCTATAAAATTGAGCACCTTCCGCCACTTCGATTTTTCTCGATTTTTGATATGTTGTTCAGCATAAAATTCTACCCTATATTCCATAAAAAAAGCTTGTGTTGCAATTTGTCCTTGGTCAAATTTTAGATTGACTGGACTAAAGGTGGATTTGTCTAACGTTGAGTTGACACCATAAAATTTGACAAGAATCTGGTACTTTTGAATCTACATTTCTACTGGTTAAGATTTCTACGAAATAGTATACATAAGGTACAACGATATTACTATTGATACTATAGATATATAGATGTTAGATATAATAGGTTAGGTCTAACGTCTGAGTTTCCACCGTATAATCAATTGACCGGACAGTAGACAACGAAGTCGACCTGACGATCAGTAGAAATTGACTAATTTGATGCCAACGTTGACTAATTTTTGAATTTCAATTATTTTGTGAAGTAGTAATCTATCTTATCAATGTCAATAATTATATTTGTAACCATATATATTTGATTGACATTTTGACATAATTGATTGATAAATTGATGTGGCACTGAAAATTGCTTCGCTCGGAATTTTTCACTAGTTATATCCATAATCAATTTCAAATTAACGACCAAATTGTGGCAGTAAAACCTTGTAGACCCTTTGAATTGCCCCGCTTACCCCTACCTTTCGATGGCCGTCGTATATAGTGATCTTCTATACACCTTTACAGGCCATGCCGTGGCGTGCCATTTACAGGGAGGGTTACCTTTCGCTATTAATCTCCTAACATTTGAAGCACACTTATTTGGAAGCTGCAGTCTGCATGTCTCCACTGAATGTATAGTCATCAATTTTTCAACTGCAGCTTAGAAAATAATTATCACAATGAAGTAGGATTTCAAGTTTTAATTTAATAGGAACTTGAATTCTCTCAGCCAGTTATGGAGATTTTACTCTTGGATAAACATACAATATATTAATATTTCGTTTATTTATTAGACGGTATACATTTAACTCTACGCAGTCGCATAAAATGTCAAGTTCTTGATACTCCGGTGGACATTGGTGATAGAATTAACGGAATTCGCTCACCGCAGACGGTTCTCAGTCAATATATTGTAAGTACACAGTATTTACCTGACGATTTGTTGTAAATGCTGTTCAGAGTAGAGAGTATATTACATTGGAATGAGCAATTGCCGTATTATTGATAACATGATATGTGTTAGTCTGAAAACATTGTAAAGCATGTTTGGGTCAAATGACTGTATCAAATATTATCGTTATCAATATAAAAACATCATTACTAATTAAAATAATTCATCATCATCATCATCATCGTTTATTAAGGTGAACCTTTAAGCCTACACAGACTTAGTCACAGACTTAACAGTAACAACCACACGTTTTTTCAACGGGCTCATTATAAGAAAATAAAATACAATATAATTGTTTTAAAAATACCAAGATTAAATAATTTAGACATTAGAATAATAATGATAATAAAATAATATCATCACCATCTCTACAATTCGTTAGCTGGATTTCAAGCGCGATGCCTGACGAGCTACGGCATCAGAAAGGTCTCTGATGAATTCCTTGGCAGGAACAAAACACGTGTCAGACCAGCCGCTTTATCAATTAAATAAAATAATAATTTAGAATAAGTAATAACAATTATTATTTTTTGACCTTTGATGTTTGGAAAATATTCGTCAAACGTCAAATTGTTTGGGGCAATATTTCCCCTAAAATGATAACTGGTAAATACTTTTCTTACAATTTTAAAGTTAATTTTTAATGTTGATTTTTAATTTTTAAGTTAAATGCGCAATTAGGAGCACTATCGTCTCAGGATTTGTCTATACTATTTGCGATATGCATTGCCCACTACTTCGGTAGTTTGAGCACTCTGGTATGACACAGATGTTTTTGTCATGTGATGAATTTTTCACGACATTGACTAACTCATCTTAACCTAGATATATACCGAAGTCAGACCCTCACTGAAAGTACTGATCATTCTGCATTTAGCGATGAACTCTTTTTATGATGTTTTACCTCATACGTTTGAAGTTATAATTTTAAAGGTATACTTTAGTCTGATAGACTAACAGATTATCTCAAGTAAGTGTACACATTCAAAAAAATATCTTCTTTGAGAAACACTTCAATAAGAAAGTCAGTGGTAAAAATATTTGATTTTTTATTGAAGTGTACACATACCCTACTTATCAATCAATTTATTATGAAAAATTTATGTTTTCAAATCAATTCACTCAATTTTTCAGAATTCTTGTAAATTGCTCCATTTACTTTGCGTTGTGTACCTTAACCTTTACTCGCGTACATTGAAAATAATTGAATTATAGATAATCACAGGACTGTTGAAGTGGTGGGGAAAAGTAAGTAGGATAATTGCTGTAGGGTCTGACCAGTTTATAAGGCCTGCAAGATTCTATGGTACATTTTAATTGTGAATATGGCTTCCTAGCAGAGAGAAAAAACATATTTTTCAGGATTATATTTGCAAAAATCCCCAGTTGCCGAAAATTTTCTTTGCTGTGCTGGATAATCACATCGTTTACAAAAACTCAATCTTATCACACTAGAATCTCGTCGTGTTTTCAATTATATAGTTGCTGTTTACAATATTTTCAAGTTCATATAGATGTGACATTATTTTATAAGAAATCATATTCTAATTATCCGTCAAGATCACACAATATGAAATTATTCCCATCATTGACACTAACTAAAATGTGATTTCTCGAAGTCGAAATTCATTTTGTTATGTTATGTTATGTTTTGTTATGTCAGTATCTGTCTGGGACAACTATCCGAGTCTATTGTCTCGATAACAAATTTGAATTATTCTCAAAACCAGTTGAATAAAAGCAACTTGAATAAATTTTGTACAGTTCATACTTAATCGATTGAAATATTGAATTAAAATTTTTATTAATCATTACAGGGAAATATGTCAGTGTGTTAGTTATTTGTTTTCACCTGCGAGGAAAACAACGGCATCTATAAAAATAACGGAATTTATTGTGGAATGTTCGCCACCTTCTTTTTAGATTTGATTAGATAATTCTAATAAAAGTAATTTCTTATATGATATTGTTGAAGCGGTGATGTAAATGATATTGGTTATGTTTTATTTTCAGTTGTTAAATGATTTAGTGATTGATCGCGGTTCGTCATCTGGCCTCGCTCATCTTGATATATTTTGTAATGGACGCCACCTGACAACTCTTCTTGGTGATGGTAATATTGTAACATTCATTATTTATATGCTTTGCAATTATCATTACAATAGACCTTTAAACCTGCCTCCGTCGATGGACGTAATTTTATTAAACGCTGTGGAAGGATGTGCCTCATTCCTTAACATCTCTTAACTTCACACAGACTCATAGATGTTGTCTCTATTCTGAAGGCCTGGTTCATACGCCATTCTGTACATGTGCCGATCCTATTATTCTCTAGACATTATTCAAATATCGATTTCGGAACGGCGTATGAAACAGATGAGAACGCTATAGAGACCAATAATATTAATAATATGAGAATAATGTCCAGGCGTTAGACGCTGTCTAACCCGTTCCGAACGCCTGCATCAGTCGTGATTCACGCATGAAATTGCTAGTACGCCGTCTGTTTATGTAGTCGATCTGAAGGCGTTCTCAACTGCAATAGGATCGAAACATGTACAGAACGGCGTATGAACGAACCTAATGTCGTGGAATCCGATATAAGTTGTACGAATCCTATATTTAAGTAATGCGATATCCACTACCGGTATTATGTTCACATTTTTGCGGTCACATTGCAGCAGTTTAAACAGGATGCATAATTTAAATCCAAAGCGACAATTGTGACGTAGTTTTGGCTCCTTAACTTGATATTTATACAATGCGATATTCGCTGCTACGTTTTCGGTTATACATATTACGGTGACACCGAAGATGTTATCGACACCGCTCAGATAAACATGAATTAAAATGCTACGCACAGGGAGCGATGCCAATTTGAATTCAGTTATTTGCCCTCCAAAATTTTGTTTTCCAAAATTGATAGATCAAATACTTTATTTAGGCCAAAATGTATAACCCAAAATTTTTTTTATCGACGCATATTTCAATATTGATTACAATTTCGAGACAAATGACAGCGATAAAAGAGACATAATTTAGCAACGTTTCGTTATCTTCTTAATAACATCGTCAGGCGAGTGAGTGATATTGAAAATTTCATAAAATATATAGAGAAAACTAATTGACATAATTCTAATAGAGCGATTAAATTAAATTAAATTAAATTCACAGACATCGATACGGAAGACTGTCAGTGATCAAACAAAGAGCCGGGATTTAACAGAGTCTAATTGCGTGTTGAGTGTAGGCTTGATCTGCCGAATCGCAAGCATTTCATGAATGAGGCAATCAAAACGGTTCTTACATTTTTTAATAACTCGAAAGTTTTGATGACAATCGCGGACGGTAATACCATGTGAATGGCGAAGATGTGATCCAATGGCCGATCCAGTATGTCCGTCAATGCGTTGATGTAAGTGTTGGCAAGTGAAGCCAACATAACTTGCATCACACAAGTCACATTGAAAACAATAAACAACGCATTGACGAGACAAGAGCGGTGGCTTTGGCTCACGTAATCGCAAATCATCTACAATTTTCCTAGTGTTGAAAACCGGTCTGATAATTTGGCCGATATTACCACTAAGATTAGATAGCTGCTTTTTAAGTGAATTTGCTGAAATTTGATCTTTGAAAGGCAAAGTAATATTGATGTCATTTTTACTTCTGCTTGCGACTGGCAAATCACTGGATCGGCCATTGGATCACATCTTCGCCATTCACATGGTATTACCGTCCGCGATTGTCATCAAAACTTTCGAGTTATTAAAAAATGTAAGAACCGTTTTGATTGCCTCATTCATGAAATGCTTGCGATTCGGCAGATCAAGCCTACACTCAACACGCAATTAGACTCTGTTAAATCCCGGCTCTTTGTTTGATCACTGACAGTCTTCCGTATCGATGTCTGTGAATTTAATTTAATTTAATTTAATCGCTCTATTAGAATTATGTCAATTAGTTTTCTCTATATATTTTATGAAATTTTCAATATCACTCACTCGCCTGACGATGTTATTAAGAAGATAACGAAACGTTGCTAAATTATGTCTCTTTTATCGCTGTCATTTGTCTCAAAATTAATAAGTAAAAATTTATTAATCAGATTACAATTTCGCGGGCTTAAATCAACATTTTTTGCTTGAAAAGCGATACCTAGAATATTTTTAAAATTCTGAAATATAAACCCAAAAATTTTTAAAGACCATGAAAAGGTACCCTCAATAATTGACACGTCCCCGTATATCTACCATTTGAAGTTATCTCCCCAAGGGGGCTCACAGCCTTTATGATTTCAATCCTGCACTTTTATAATTTATAGTGAATCAAGTGGAAATGTTTTTCTCCTATATTGAAGAACCCATTACTACCGAATTACTATAGTGTCTTCACCTGACTATAATGGTCAAATAGATGTTACAGTGTGGTTGATATATACAGGTTTCATCGCATGCACAACAATATTTTGGTAAATCGATTAACATAGTATGTGTACATCTTTGTGTGGATTGTAAAACGTACTCAACATCAACTTTTACGTATATAAGGAAATTCATCAGCCAATATATTTCTATTTCTTATCGTGAGAATATATTCAATAAAAACAGCAGAATCCTTACACGATTGATGCTACTAATCCGATTTGAAATAACCTGTTATTCATGCTATCTAACATATATATATACGTAATAGTAATATCGTCGTACGTTATGTATACTATTTCGTAGAAATCTTAACCAGTAGAAATGGCGATTAAAAAGTACCAGATTCTTGTGAAATTTTATGGTGTCAATTTAGAGATTTTCAAAATATTTAGAACTTTTCCCGCTTTGTTTTGCTCCTAAAAACAGAACAATTTAGGGTCTTCATTTCCATTTGCGGTGAAAATTTACAGTTCCCTCCTACTATTTGTTATAGTTAACATTAACAGTGAGTTGACGACTTGACGTTGGATGCTCACAGTACATATCTAAGATTTGTATGGCGAGCCATTGACGCCATATCGTTTTTTTTTGCTTTTTACTTTACTTTTTCCAAAGTCCTACTTTTTTTTAATTTTCGTTATTTCCAGTACGCGAATTTTTATGTAGCAAATTTTTTTTTCAATTCTTTTTTGTAACGCTAAAGAAAATTATTCAACAAACATGCTACAAAAGAATTAGTGTTCTGAAAATAACCATGATAAAAAAAAATAATTTTTCCTAAAAAAAACATGGACGTTAAAAAAACATTTACAGCAAAATAGCCATGTTGTCACTGGGTCACCATTTGATTTGTGACTTGTTACCAATTTTTAGACAGGAAAATCAAACTCAAGTTTTTAAATCGATTGCCATAGTATTCTGTGCGTCGGTAGATTCATCTTAATATGTTTGTTATTATATCTTTTTAGGTCTGATCATTGCTACACCTACTGGCAGTACTGCCTACTCGGCTGCTGCTGGTGCATCGATGATTCATCCTGATGTACCTGGTATTGTTCTAACGGCAGTTTGTCCGCATTCATTATCATTCAGACCAATCGTTTTACCACCGGGAGTTGAGCTTAGGGTTAGTACTATAACAAATGAGGTTACTTGATATCTATACCTATAAATAATATATTAAATATAATTTCAAAAATCAGACTATCTTCGCTTTGGTGTGAAACTTTGAGTAGCAAAAATGATTTTTGACTTTATATTTTGTATATTATTTAAAGTTCTGCTGTATATCATTGAGCCCTATGTTCAATCAGTAAGGCAGATTACATGTGTATGTATGTTTGCTGGGGCTTTTCGTGATTTTCTCGTCCATTTCAAAACCAAATGAATCAAATAATGTATCATCTGATAGATATTTGAAAATTATTGTACCTAACGGGCTTTGTTTTTTTTTAATTTTCCCTTCACTTTGCGTATCGAAAAAAATGTCACTTCACGTACTGATGTTGTTTTGCTCTTTGGAACCGCCATGGTGTGACATGCTTCGTTGCATCGCATTTCTATTGTTAATTGATATTAAAATTAATGTGTTCTCTAATATTATTTCACGTCAAAGGTAGTTTATAATTCAGCCAAAACTAACCCATCAACACGGGTAAGACATTGCTAATAGACTATAAATGTTTACAAGGTCAACAACAAGGTGGGTTAAAGGAGGCAATTGCCCCGAGGCATGAGCAAATTATATGATTCTTGAGATTCTGTTGCCTTGTTTTGCAATTGCAAATTATTTTCAAAAATATGTCTCAGAGAAAAAGTTTCAAATGTCTTGAAAATTTGCAAAAATTGCCAGTGCCCGAGAATGATCTAGTCGACCCTAAATCTATATATTTTACATTGTATTACTTTTGTGGTTTGCTACTAACAGAGCGAGGTTGACTTTGTTACTTGTACAACAATAATTTTGTAGAACCAATATGACAGATCCAGCCAAGCTTACTCTATGATAGTTGATTATCGGAGGAGTGTTTAAAGGAGCAAAAATGACCGGCAGGCGCTACGCACTTCGGATCACGTGCATTATTGTTCATAACACAATGTACATTGTTGACATGAATTTATAACAGATTAGGCCTGCGTAGAACAATAGTTTCAAAGCGAGACGGCTGAATTACGCTAAGCATAAATTCAACTTGTGCTCGCAGCGGTCGCCGGTCAATCTTGCCCCTTTAAATAGAGACACGAGACTTGTGCAGATTTACAGGGAACATTATGTGCGATGAAGAATCTTCGCGTTGACACATCTCAAAGGTTATATTCCGGGACGTGTCTGCTAAAACCTATACCATACTTTGGACTTAATAATAACTTTTGTAAAAGTCGAAAAATTGTCAAAATAAAATATTCATTAGCGTTAACATTTGCCACATACCTCATTAGTGACTTAAGAAACGCCAGCCTCATGACAATGGAAATTTCATACTTTTATCCACTATAGATATACAACATTTTAATTCAATTTCTATAGGTGCAGGTTGCATCACCACCCCACCGTGCCCCGCAATCAGCCTGGGCATCGTTCGACGGCCGTGAAAGGCAAGAGCTTACACCTGGGCATTGGTAAATAAACCTACTTAATTTCATTTTGTCATCAAGTTTTAATTTGGTCAATCATTGCTTATGATATAGTTTGAAACTCTACCTGTGCCAGATAAGTCTTTATAATCGCATGGGGTCAAAGTCACAATCGATACTAACGGAATCATTGAGGCTCTAGACTCTATCATTTAAAAAATTTACATCTGGGTATGTCCGCATTATATACCTGATTAGATCATAAGAAGGATGTAGTTCAATCATAGATTACGCTTCTATCATCGATGCTAAAATCTGAACTTTATTAAGTACCCAGCGTCCTTTATTTGTATTTTGAAATACGATAGCAATTGTTTAACTCGCTTCAATGCTCTGATTTGTGCCCTCGCTTGAGTTATACTCTGAAATAATCCATTGATTTTGGCTCGTTTGATGATTTCTCCTGCTGACCAGGTTTGCGCATGCGATATGCAGCGAGGTTGTCAACATTTATACTACTGTATTCGTTAGCAGGACTTCAGGTTCGATGTGGTCGTGGCTAGATCAGGGGTAACTCAAGGACATTTTTATGAATTTTTATTGCTTCTTTTGATTGTATTAAATTCTGTTTTCAGTCGATTTTCAAACTTCTTTTTGCATATCGTACCTTAATATATTTCCTACAAATCTGTCTTGTCTAAAATAAAAAAAATGAAAAAATTCTTGCAACAAATGTTAATCAGCCAAAAAGTTTTATCACGAAGCTTAGTTTAAAAGTTGAGTAACTTTTTATTTTTCAATTATACATGGTAGATTTTTGATAAATATACAAAGGTATCAAATGCAAAAAGAATTTTAAAAATCGGTTGGTTTAAAAACCAAATTTAATACAAATAAAAGAATCCATAAAAAATCATAAAATGTCCTTGAGTTACCCCTGATCTAGCCACGACCGTTCGATGTCTGATGGGCTACGACATCAGAAAGGTCAAAGCCATCTATTTACAAGAGTTGGGACACTCATTCCATTTTGATATTTTTAACCTGGATTCGAGCACGTTATCAAAAGTTCGCATATGCAGGAAAATATTTTTTTCGTCCGTTTCACTTGGGAATTTGAACCCTGTTTCCGAAAAATCATAAATGGCGTCCAAAAAATCGCGTGATTGGCATCTGTCCAATAGGAGACGATAGCGGCACATGAAGGCGATTCCCAACTCTTGTAAATAGATGGCTCTGAGAAAGGTCCCCGATCCGTCCCTTATCTGGGACGTTATACGTATCTGATCAGCCTCATCAATTGACTTGCTTGACATGTTTTCCCACTCAAATTCTAACAGACAAACTTTGTCCAAAAACTTTGTCTCTATGTCATTTGCAAAGAAGAAAAACAACATTGTTCCAAAATATAAAACACACACACACGATTTGTTTTGTGAATGTTGTCGTTGTTTTTCGCATTGTAGGCCTACTTCACTTGAAAATGTTACTTGTTCTTTAGGTTATTATATTTATTCATGAGTATTCTGATATTAGCCGTATGTGTTATTGATTCTCTTAGTATTCGTGTTACAACATCTGTATATCCAGTACCGTGTATTGGTCGACAAGATCATCTCAATGATTGGTTTGATGGTCTATCTCGTTGTTTAAGATGGAATGCAAGAGAATCACACCGCAAATTAACACCAGTGCCAAGTACGCATAATTCAATTAGTAATAATACATTTTTATAAAATATTTTTCTTAGATTTTTAACTTTCATAATATACTATATTAAATATCTATTATGTAACGCGCCTATTTACCCCCTTGGCCTTGTTAAGCCCCAGCATTTGCCTAATATCCCTATAAAAACTCCCCCCAACCAAACTCTCATATTAATACCTCGCTTAATGTCTCACTTTTCATCTACACCAGAAAGTTAGAATCTATTGAAATTATTCTCTTAATAATGTTTCCACGGTTGCTAGTTTTGTATATCTATGATTACTATATCAGAAAAGATTTAATTTGATAAGAAAAGTCAATGAATATAGTTTTAAAAATTTTATTCATATCAACAACGTTTCGATTGCTTCATGCAATCGTTTTCAAGTTAAGGTTTACAATTTGTTATAGGACTATTTAGATGGGTTAATTCCATACAATATACAGAAGATAATAATACATTAAAATATAATAATACAAATTTGAAAGTACAAGTAAAATTGAAAAGAATTATCTTTTACGGGATCTTATATTAAACTTCAACTTGAAAATGATTATATAAAGCAATCGGAACGTTAATATGAATAAAGATTATATTCGTTGACTTTTTTATCAAGTCAACTCCTAAGAAGATTTTTATATACAAAAGATTTTAGTACTGTATTTCTCAATTTCTCAATTATTATTTTTTTCTTTCCCTATTTTGCCTGACTACTTATATAATTATTCATAAAAACCATCTCGAGTTTTTGAATTTGCAAAATAAATTGTCAATTAAGAAACAGTATGTTTTTATATTTCTGTATGCTAATTGAATTCTCTGTGAAATACCAAACTATTTAGACTTAAGCATCAATTATTCAAATCTTGTATGACAGGATGAAGTTTAGATCCAATTAATTAATTTGGGTAAATTATTTATATCCTTTTAATAATACAATTAATAGACATTGGAATTGTAATAATTAAATTACTATAAAATGCACTTAAAAATATAAATTGAAACTACGCTGCATTTTGTACTTTTATGCTATATTTATACCATCTAAGAAGGTGGTATAAAATATATGTAATGCTTTTTCATTGTGTACCTGTAAATATATTTTACGCAGGCTGGAGATTGAATTAGCAACATTGACCGGCGAACGACAAACACGCGCTTGACGCTAAGCGCGTAGAGCCACCAGTCGATTTTACCCCTTTGAGAAGGCTACAATTAATCTGAGAAATGACGAAATAATTGAACATCATCCTGCATTTTGATTGGTTGCTTCATGTATCTGAAAATTCCAGGATAACATTTTTCAAACAACCTGCTTCAATATAAGATGAAATCCTGTCAGATGCTCGAAGCTTGAAATAATTAATGATGATTTAAAAGCACTGAATGATGAAATTTGCACAAAAAAACATAACTGACAATCAAATAATAAAACGAAAACTTAACATTAAAGAACTAAAAGAACTAACAAAAGATTGTTGTTGACCGCGCAGTGTCCTTGTCCTGGGACGGAAAAGCGCGAAAGAGAGAGAGATTATCGTCATCGATCAAGACTATCTCACGGGCTTTTGATCAATGTATAACTCTGCTAGCAACGACTTTATTCATCTTTCATTCTCTTCATTCATTTTATAACACAGAATATTCGAGAAATTTGTCCATCTCGAAAGAAAAGGGTAGCAAGATTTGACAAAGTCAGTGAGTCAGCGATTCGAATTTTCTCACCCACCTAAACAAAAGGCAGCCTGCAAGTTATGTTTAATAGCAAATTTATGGTTTTTACCTTATTACCTAAAATCATTCCAAACTGTCGGAAATCAGGATTGGTTATGTTGTAAACCAAATAGTTCAGATTTCCGTGAACTATGCTATCATAGCACAACCACGGTGGCACATATTTTGTTGATGCCTTCTCGTTGTTTCATTACGTAAATATGCAGATGATAGAGCTTTTTCAATACAGTAAAGAATGATGACACTGGCGGTGTATTTTGAAAACTCGTGAACTCAATAATTTGATAAAGATCGCACCTCGATACCATTCAAAATATCACAATAAAATAAAATTTGCAATATTTCATTTATTTTTTAAGTAAAAAGAGCGCTCAAAAACCAACACTATGTCGCAATCTTCAGCCATCTTGCGGATTTTTGACTCCCCCTGATGGATAAGCGTGACGTCACAGATTGACAATATATGTCTATTTGATTGTTATGATAACAGTCCTTATAATTATTAAAACGAGGAATTAATTGTGCCCGCAATGTCATATAAAGATATATGACAGGAATGTTTACGACAAAAATTTGATTGTAGTAACATTCTACGATTATGTACATGAAAGATGTTCACAATTAATGAATTTTTTGTTGTTCTCGAGGGCATGTGCGTGTTATTCACTCTCGTGACAGCTTAATGATAAGTAAACTTTTACGAAAAATGTACCAGTTGTCTTTTTTTCTTCTTTTTTTTTTGGCAACGCCCACAATATGACTAATGATTCAACCTGCACTTGAACGATTAATCGAGCAAAAATTTAGATTAGGAAGTGTGAACGAGGCCAAATATCCTTTCCTATTATCCTTTTGATTGCGCCTTTTTCACTAATTGTGTTGCATTTAGTTTCTAGTTATATTATGGAACTATACATTGATTAAAATTATCCTTGTAAAACATTGTAAAATAGAGGTTATTCGACAATAAGTACGAAATGATGAATGATAAAGGGGAGATATTTTAATCAATAACTGGTTGTAGTTTTTATCGATAACATTTTCAAAAAATACATAAATATTTTAGAACATATTATTATATATATTTTAAATTGTTAATGCGTACTGCTGAGCCCCGTTTTCTATTTGTTAATCACGATTATAATCGAATTCTATAAAAGTCTAAATTCAGAGGACATATACTTCAGTATTCGACGACGGTGAATAAACAACGCTATTTTCCACTTGTAGTAGAAAGTAATGTAGACGGTGTCGCCCTCCCGATGGTACCACTCCTCTATTTCTAGAGAAGTAGCTTTTTTTCGCTCATAGCAATAATTTTACCTCGTTTGTCAATGCACAACGATGCGCTGCAGCTACTCACAATGCAATTCACTCTAGACCATTCCATCCGCCATCCTCAGTTGGTACTCATTTGATGTTTTGGGTAAAATCAAGGCTGAGTTGACATTAGGGGGATTTGAACCACGGTCGATCAGATGTGATCCGGTCTGAAGTTCGGTTGCTCTACCATTTGAGCTAATCCTCCTAAGTTTTCAACTTACAAGTCAATATACAAAATCCAAACGAAGAAGAGAATGTTTTCTTGTTTATTCTAGGCAACCCCCTAAATTCCGAATTTGTTTCCGATTGACTTGAGGAGGAAGCAAATCAGCAGCAAGCGAATTATCGAACGCGAGAAATTCCAATCTGAATGTTTACCGGTTTTGTGCTAGGATGGTGCAGAAATGATGTAGAATATTGAAAAGATGGATTAAAGATAGGTTGCATCATTTCTAATCTTCCTTTGATTTTGCCCAAGATTTTGCATGCTTACATATTCTTGTCTGATTCTCAATTCGACAAACGTAAACTTCGAAATCGTCGAAAAACTCTTTCATTCAATATATCAGTATTTTTCTTTAGAAAAAATTTCGTTGTAAAGGATTTTGTTCGCAGATTTGTTCCTTGCACTTAGATAAAATAAGCATATACTTTCAGAAAGTTTTCCTTTGGACATTTTTATTTCATCCGTTTTTAAACGTCCTTAGTCGCATAGTTCTTCTACGAGCGTCATTAAGTGCCATTTGATCGACTACTTCATGTTTTATGAATTCTCATTTGGTCAAGTTCTCAATCAACATCATTAAATGAAAGATCAGAGAATACTATTGCAATCGACCAGGCGGAAAATAATCGATTTGATTAATGTCACGTGACAAGCAATCAACCAATCACAAACGTTGTTACAACCATGAATATACTAATGCAGATTATACTAGAACAAATTACATAAACTTAAAACATCATTTTACAACACCACTGTCTGCTTATACTAATAACGAATGTAAATGTAGCCATTATCGAGAAATTTACAACAGTATCCACCCATGCCCTAATTTTAATTTCAGCATGACTTACAAATATAGTTGTCATCAAAACTCGTTATTATTCGTCAAAGCTAATTGGTTCTAGGGAGTGTTATTAGCAGGGAATGTTGGTTGAGGGTTACGAAATATCAATACTAGGCTTGGTCGCACTTGGACCTGATAACTAGTTTTTCTAATTGTAACAATTTTGTTTTCTGTTTCTGCGACAGCATGAAGTTTATATAGAACAGAATGCTGTTATTTGAAGTAAGAATTGAATACAACAAATTTAATTCAAACATACTTTTTCCTATACAGGTGTAAATTATTTTCTAATCATTGAAAAATTAAAAGTATTGTTATTATCGAAAAAATGTCGTTATTAGAATCATCTGCTCGAACTCCGATTTTATGATGTTATTTCGGTGTAGATTCAAATCTTTGTGGTTATTTTGTTTCTTGATTAATTTCATTAACGTCTAACTCAGACCCCGTGTAGAAAGAAGACTAATAATTTGCTATGTGATGTAACACGACAAAACCGATTAACTCAGAAGAGTGCTTGCTTTGTCATCTCAACATTTGAATCATGTTTATACGAAATTATACAAGATCAAAATTGACTGCTAATATAAAGTCTCAATATACCGCGTATTCCCTGGTGTTTGACCCACTTGACACACAGGCTATATACAAAGAGGAACATATTTAGCTAAACAATTGTCTCTAGTTTATTAAACAAAAAACAGCCAAAGTTTATATTTATACAAACTTCAAGTCAATCAAAGAGCTGTAAAGCTTAAATTTAGAAGCATATCTTTCTCGACATTATTATAATTGTTTATCTATATACCAATTGAAATAAATTTGGACTTATTAAAAAAAAATTTGGACTACTCCTATATTAAAAAAGTGCAATCCATAGCAAATTAAATGCTGCTTTACCTCAAAGCTATTACTATAATACTTCTATACTTCTTTACTTGCATGTAAAAACCCGATAAAGAGCGCCAATGTTAAAAAATGGTATTGTGACTCAATAACAACAAAATAAAATAATCAAAAATGACAGAAAACAAAGTTTAAGTTTGAACATGATTTGAATGATGATTGTCAATTGTACACACAGATGCATATGTAAAGGTGCTCAATCTTAATTAAAACAGAGAATAAATAGGGTGGACACAACAAAGTGGCAAAGCCATTATAGTAACTCAAAGTTTCACAAATCCATGATTGTAATTATAGAGTAACAATTGAGCAATTACGAGAAATTTCTCTAGCAAAATAGTAAGATTTTAAGAAAGGTTTCACTTAAGTAAGAAAATATTTTCTATGCTTGTGTCTAATAAAAGCAATGGTTTTAACTTTTTGTAATGCGGATTCTGTTTCAGGATGGCCTTACTCATCCAAATACCCACAGCTGTTTTTATGTGACAGACAAGGTCATATTTTGTGCTGTTTCTCCCACCATTGCTCACAAATGTATCATCTTTCGTGATATGAAAAGGACGAAGTGAATCAAATTCATCTCTCCTGAAATGACTCTTTGATATTTATATCAATAATAATCTATAGACCGTGAAATTTGCAGTCTGGGTTTTACAATTTTTTTTAACGGATAAGATAGGAAATCACCATGACATTCCAAAGTTTGAAGTAGTAGTTGAAGTGTAGTAATAGCTCCTGCTTTTTTAAAAATTTTCATTGTACTAATATAACAGTCTGCTCTTACGCTAACGCTACTAATTGATCTTCAAATTATCTCAATTTGCCACCAATAGACGCCTAGATGGTAAAAGTAGGCGATGATGAAAGTTTTGATTCAAATTGAAAGGAAACTAAGATAGTCTGCTAACTAAAAATTGAACCCACCAACAGTCAACGACGGGGTGTAACTTCCATTGCGCTTCAACAGAGTTGTTAAAGCTTGAAAAAATGCGAAGTCGTCAAAAGGATACCCTCAAAGGACATGCATGGATTTTGAAAAAGGTACCCTTTATAATATCTGAACTTCCACATATACCAAAAGTATGGAAGTTAGCCCTGGTAGTCAACCCCTGCTACCAACAGGAATCGATGTTACAGATCACTCCTGTGAACATATTTGATACTTGGATATATTTTTTTTAACTTGATGCTTGAATTCACATGCAAAGCATGCAATATATACAAAAGCTAACAAACGCATACATTCAGTCTGCTAAAATATGTTTTTTCAATTCAAAGATGATCTGATAGGATTATAGATACTTACTCAAAGCTTAACATATCTCAATACAGACATTTGTAAATAGTATCATTGACGCACACTGTCGCACAGTATTAAGATGAATTTGTTGGCGCTTTCGTTTGACGGCATGTAAACAAAGGATAATAATCAAATGCGCATATTTTGTCTTATAAGTCTTACAAATCAAAACACAAAAACAGCAAAATAGAAAATTGTTTTGAAGAAATTTCATAGTAACTTTTTACCCATTTCTAAAACTTCAAATACAAGTTGTATCTATTATACATGTGGCAATTTTGTGCTTCTTGCTTTACAGCCTAATAGATTATGTTTTTCTATAACATCAACTTTATACCAATTGACCTTATTATAGTTGTTTTTAGGATTTCCAATAAGGATTTGAATTTCAAGCCTATTGTTCACTTTCCTTTCTCTCACGATTATGCTCTGATAATGCAGGCATAAAAACAAAACTTTCCAATATACTTCAGAGTATAACACATTTCTTACTATGTGATAATGTATTAATATCAGAACTTCTTTAAATATTGATATATAGTATCTATGTGATGTTGTGTATCATGTATATACATATACCCTGGTGCTACAGTACAATTTTATCGCAAGTTTTGTATAATAATGACGGTCATATACTTCCTGGAAAATGCTGCAGAAGCACATGACTATGACCGTACTGTTAATTGTTCGTGCAGAGGTCTATCCCAGGTGTTTTATGAGTTGGAACAATTATAGTGTTTATTTCTAATTAAAGGCGTGCCCAGCGTCAACCTACTCTATAGAAGTAGCCCAGGAAATGATTCTCAAATTTCTAGAGTATACCTGTAAGGCCCTGTAATGTGCATGTAATGTGGAAGTATAGTACGGTGCATTGCTATCATTGCATAACACTGAAATATCAATGATTCAATTTAAACATAGACCTAATTCTCCATCTGGTCTAAGAATTGCATTACAGAATCCATGCATATATAGGGGAAAGAGTTCATGTAGACAATTGTTAAATGAATGCACCATTTTGAATATGTAATAAAAACAACAGATTTTTCACAGCAGGTGATATTAGTCGAACCACTAAATTACAACAGATTTCAAAACATTGACTTTAACATTCACCATTAATTAGGGTACTTTTGGAGTTGCAGGTATTGTACACGAGAATAACATAAAAACTTTCCAAGACATATCTTATAATTACAGGATAGTCTTGATGTATTAAGGTCAACATAAACACGACCCTGCACAGAGTCGTTTTACATATAGAAGGCCCCCACTAGAATGAGATGGTACCTCTACCTACATCAAATTGAAAGACAAATTAAAACAACACTAATTATAAGTAGTTTAAAATGAACTTGAAAATGAGAAAACAATACAATAACTTGTAAACAAAATTATTATAATTTAAAGATATATAATACTTACAATAATGAAATCAAAAACAGAATTGAGAAATTAAATTTTGAAAGAAATAAAAATTATACATTCAGGTGCACCTGTTTTCAAATTTGTTTTCTTCTATTTTATTTTAATCAAAAACGGATAAGCAATCATTTGAAACGTCATGTTAATAACGCATATAGGCATTAGACTTCTACCGATGTGCCTGTAAAGGCAACATTTTCAGCACTAGTAATATTCTCAGCTGAGCCTATATAAGCGTATATATGCAGCCGTTTTATTGTTACAAGTTCCCGCGGCGTTTTCATTATATGATTTAATATAATCTTTTTGGCCACAACGTGTGAATGTATACACCAAGATAAGTCAAGTTATATATAAGGATATAATCCAATATGAATTTAGTGCTTGATTATCAAATATTAAACAATTCAAAACTTACGACAACTAACAGTGATATTTAATTGAACTAGGTATGATCCTGCATAAAATGAGACATAATCATTTAAAAAGATGAACAGGAATATATATTGGAAATACAATTCGAGGAAATGTCGTGCATATATCCAATAGAGGTCAATATTATAGATACCACCTGCTATGTTTCTTATTTGAGAATATTCAAATCATTATTGATCATCAGAATTTCATATGTAACCAATAGTAACCAGTTCAATGTACCTTCTAATATTTACACACATAGTTACATACACATATACATTGGTTATGTATATTCTAGGCGTATGGTTCTAATTCAACAAAAGACGTTTCTCTTTCACCAACAGTATTTCTTGTACTTCGGCTATTGCGAACCATTGCATAACGACCAAGCATTCGAACAAGTAATTGTTTAAAACCATCACGAAATTGCTTACTACATATACTATATATGAACGGATTTAAAGCAGCACTCATAATTGGGAATATTTCAACAAATGTGAAATAAATAATTTGTGTTGCCAGCGGGCTTTCCATTTGTAGATTAACAAAAACAATTGGCTTTATCAGAATAATAAGATTGATCATAAATGACGGCGACCAGCAAACCATAAACGTACCATAAACAATAGCTAACGTTTTAGTAGCTTTAAGTTCTTGTCTCCTTTTGGTTTTCGAATTATTACTTCGTGTTGTACCATTACGTGTTAATGATGTTGAGAGTTGGTTTGATTGGACGACTGTTGCACGAATAGCTCGAGCGTGAACAAATGCAATATTCAGAATCCTTAAATAGACTAATGCCATAACCACGAGTGGGATAAGATATACAACTGTCAGAGAAGTAGCATAAAAATACGGGTTATAATTTTGACACGTATGTTTCACATGATCGATTGATATTCCAGATGTATTTGGTTTTTGCCAATTGAATGTAGATAACGATGCCCAGAAAAAAGCGTAACACCATGCCATAATAATTACTAAAGCAGCTCTCCGTCTATTCATTAACCGTGGATATTTATAGGGTAGACATACCGCCATGTATCGATCAACGGCAATAATAAATAAACAGGTAATAGATGCTGTAGTACTAACACCATCAAATATAATATAAGTCTTACATAAATGTACTGTATGACAGAATGCTTGATTATGTATAGCACTCGAAGCTCGTGTACTCGTAACACTCAAAGCAAATAATAAATCACTAATTGCTAATGATGCAATAAAATGGTTGGTTTTTCTTGCACGTAAACGACGTGAAGTCAATATTGCAACACAAACGAATGCATTACCTAGAACACTGATTATAACAACACAGATTAAAAATGTTGAATAAATAATGTTAATTGTTGTTGTTTCCATTGAGCATTGGTCTATAGCTGTTATATTATTATATGTTGATGGATCCATTGATGATATAGGTATATATGTTAATGATGTTGGTGATAGAGTTGTAGCATTCATCTTTATAATTTGATGCACACCTATTTTATGGTTATAAAAAATTGTGGAATATATTATATAGTTTGTATGTGCCTCACTGTGTTGTCAGCTCTTGTCAGATAAATCAAGATTATACATATAAATATAATTACCCAAGCTTTTCTTGTAACTCTTCAGTGATTCTATTGATATTATATACTGTATATGTCATGTTCTATATATACAGATAATGTTATTTCGATGATGTAGCTTTGTCAATCTTTTACAAAATGATGTTCGTCTGTAAAAAATGTTTAAAACCACTGATGATGATTGCAGAGTTAGTTAATAAAAGCTGTTTGCGTCACTTTTTTTGTCGATTTTAATATTTCACCACCTGCCGAAGAGAACCAGACGACTGGTTAGATATTGAGGTTCGTTTGAAAAAGTCGCTAACTCTTAAAGATAACAAAACATATATAGAATTTTGTACAATGTTGAACAAAAAAAACCGACCTGCAGCTTGTACAAACTCATGCCAAATATTTGATAAAAAATGATAGATTTCTTTTGCTACGAAATATTTCTCTATAATGGTTTCCATGCGGTCGAGTATTTTGTAGAGACAATCATAACTAAATAATAATATAATGAACAGATAAAACAGAAGACATCCATATGATCATATTGTTTTGAAAGTGACTTTTTGAAAAAATAATGTTATTTATGTCAATATTTCGACAAAAAGTTTAGAAAGGTCAAAAATTTTTCGACAAAATTTGCAATCTATATTCAATAGATTGGTGTCATAATTTCAAAATGTTTTAAAAACCACTCAAACAATTACTAATTCAAATTTAGGTAACAACAACTATCAAGAATACATTGTTTTGTTCTTTTTAACAATCAATTTTCTGAAATTGAATAGGGTTGTGGTAACATTTTATTATTTACGTGTCTAATTCTCACTATAGACCTGTTTGTAAAACTCATTCAATCCTATATTCAAATAACGTCAGGTGCAGTATTTTTTAAGAAAAATAAATTATTTTGATATTTCGAAATATAATAATTATATTGCATATATGTATTGCCTATGAGAGACATCTATATGTCTTAACAACTTTTAGACATTTTGATAGTAAATATAGCCTTAAAGCTATACAATACTACGTTTTTTATAAGAAACACTAATAGAGGTTTTCAATAAGGCCCTCGAGAATTATTTAAAGAAATATTGCTAACCTTCTTTGTGTATATTTTGAAGACCGCGACCTTTGGAACACCAATTATGGCCGATGTGAAACTTTATAAGGAATTAAATTTTTTGCAAAACAAAAATATATATTTGATTTCAATTTAACTCATTTCTATAGCGTATGAAAGCGCCGAAACAGTTTCCTCTTTTTGTATTGGTAGAGTAGAAACCATAATATCTGTGCTGTAATTAATCGTCCGTAATTGTAGCGAAATAAATATTCAAATGTTGAGTTTTGCATTTTTGCGGAAATTTCTTAGATTAAAACCACTGAAATTTAATATACTTTTTACAGTACTACTGCCTTGGTTTCTGATAAAAAGTGTGTAATAGAGAAGGAAATCGTGGAAATATCGTGATAAATAGCTCAAGCAGAAAATATAATTAAATAAAGCTACCTAATTCAACTGTATTTTCATCGAGATTAATATGGTGAATCTTTTGTTTTGAGTCAACCTAAACATTAAAATATATTAATGAAGCTGATAAATGTTTCAATTTACTGACTTTCACTATATACATACCATCTAAACTTTTTAAGTCTGCGTCCTTAGACATTTCATTGTTTATTCGGATTATTTGCGGTTTCACTCGCAGCTAGTCGGAAGACAAATATAGTGAAATGACATATTCTTATATATGGTCAGTTATTTATCCTCTCTGAAAATATAATTACATTTGCAGCATATAAAACTGTATGTATGCACACTGAACACAATATATAAGTAACAACAGAAAAATAATTGAATAAATATAAATAAATAGTTACATTAAGAAATGCCATGAAAATCGGCTTCGGGAAAGGAACCAAAGGGGCAAAAAAGAAGGGATCTTTCAGGGATACCCAAACACCTTTGGTTGGAAAATAATTTTGAATATCTGGAAATTTTACTGGAATTTCTGAATATTTTTTCAAATATTTCTTGACGGCTATAGCTTACCTCGTTAGGGAAATTTTATGGCCCTTATCGGGGTATTTATGGTGCAACCCCTAATCCACAATTGATGATTTAATTTGGTTGCTCATTTCCTAATAGGAGATTCTCCCTACACTCGATTAACTAAGTAGTTGTTTTACTCCCACAAACTTACATCGTCTCTACACAGATAGGGGATAAAATCCCCCTATAGCAGTCGAGATCATTTGTCAACAAGAGACGGCTGGGTATACGAAACACTCTTTCCTCCGCTCTACTCAGTAAATTTTTATAAAATTAAAGTTCCTCCTTCCATTCAAACATGAATTAGGAGTTTATTATTCTTGAAAGAAGGACAACAGTAAGAGAATTCTTTAAGGACGTTTCGAATTCATCATTCATTTGCAAACATGATAAGATGGAGGCATCTAGCTTTGAAGGGGTAAAAAAGCTTTTCTACCAATCAAAAGGGGTACGGAATTTACTATACGTTTTTGTAATTTAAACAGAATTGAATGTTTGCATTTATCAAATCACAAAATAAGCTACTTTTAAAATGGCTAATTAATACTTTATTTGTAACCACTATGACGCAAAATTCTTAGAATTAATTTTAGATGGTGTATGAAATTTTTCGGAGACAACGAAGGATGAATCTTCAAGATGTTTGAAAATGTTTCCCCACCTTTCTCTCTATCGTTAACAACTTTTGATAGACAATTAAATTTAAAAGATTATATATGATTTATATTAGAAAACGCTGATTATATGTCATAGTGTAATGTAATGTGGTATACAATTCAACTAAAAATTTGGAATGCGTTTCACATGCGTTTTTCAGTGCCGTTTTCAGACCTTAAGGAAGACACCGTAAAATCATCACAACAGCCGATAATTAAGGCCCTGAAATTTAATGTTTGTACCATCAATACAAAGGAAAAGTTCAAAAGTTTCGAAAATCACCTAACTTGATACCGTAATGTTGGCACAAGAATCTGAAAAAGACAGTCTCCGCATAGCCCCCTTCCCCGGTTCTGGACAGAGAGGTGTTAATAATTCAGTGAAGAGGACAAAGATGACTGTGTGATTTTTCGTGAAAGTTTCACAAAAATCAACCAACAGGTCAATTTGCCAAACCGAGCAAACGATTTGCAAAGAAAACTGAATTTACGATCATTACTCCGTGTCTGCTATTCGCTATCGCGGAAAGACATGACGGATAAGTGCGTTTTTGATAATCAAAATACATCAATAGAAATGATCTTATGAATATATTGACCTATTAGATCATTGATCTTATGCTCGACGAGTATCGACATGATGACTTCGGTCAAACTCGGATACACACCTGGCTACTACTTCGATTGATATCCGGTTATCCGGTCATGCCAACAATATCTGCATTGATTCACAAAGAAATTTCTTATTTACCAATAACATACATTCTTCACAAGGCGAGAAATCTCTATAAGCATGGTCAATCAAATTTGATTAAACAATATTATTCATAATAGAGAATAATTTTGAAACGATATAAATGGCATTTTTCAAAATTCACGCCTTACGCATTGCAAATGAATCAAAGTAAATTATTGCTTTTGTATTTTTACCAATTTCATCTACAAGTCAATGAATGAGTAATTTACGGTCACATTTTGCTAAATATGTAAAGCTAAAAACGGATTCCGTCAAACCCGGTAAAACGGTTTGTCTCCCTAGCGTATCGTTATTGCTGGATTCTACTGTATATCATTTCGAACAAGCTATATGTAAAAAATGATACAAAAATTCCCGTTTCATGCTATCCAAAAGGGTGATTCTAATTCACGTTTTATTTACCCCTTACGTAAACCCTTAAATTACCAATCTCTGCATGAAACATAACACTTTGAAATACTTATTGATATGAGTGTGGCAAGAGAATATAAGACCACACGATTGGCCACGACTTGAGCCCAGCATGGCACCAAACACGCTTTAAATATTATTAAAAAGTAAAGCAATAGTCTCATGTCTGACGAGTCTATATATGATTTTTTTCTGGACTACATTTTCCTCTTTTGCAGAAAATAAAATAAAAGAAACATTTGAAACATTATAAGTTGTCCTCATAGCATCATGTAATGTTGTATGCCTCGCGTGTTGAGTCTAAGAGTGTGAATGAATTTTGAATTGACAATTTTTTTTAATCATTTCTGTCATTTGTTTATAAGGCATTTAAGGAAAATGGAAAGTATTAACAAATTCTAAAATGAGATTACATTAACGGAACAAGTATTAAGAACATTAATGGAAAATGTCATAAACAGCTCTTTAAATCGGTGCTTTGTGATTTAAAAAATAAGTTTGAGTTTAAAATAAGTAAAGATGGACGAGTCATTTTATGTGTATAAATTAAACAAAATGAAATCATAAATCAAAGAATTATGAATGTACTCACCTTTCGTATAGGAAGCAACAGCTTTGATAAATATTCATTCGTTCTACAATTCATTAACACCCTAACTTTTAGTGTAACAGTATTCATATTTCCTTGAAAGTTAAATACAGTGGCTCGGCTATCATCATAGTTTATTTAGATTTCACCCTATACAAATACTGCTATTATGTGAAGATTATGAAGTGTTCGTGACGTTTACATTCTGCGAATTAAAGTTTTAGCTGTTTCTCTTTTGTTAATTAAGGTTAAGGATAAAGTGTTAAGAACCTAATCTCGAGTATACTTTACAAGCTTTAGAGTGACATAATTCAAAATTTGTGGTTGAATTCTCTATGAGGCGGCTCCATGTCCATACTTTTTAGTGTTTTCAACATTGAAATTTCCCATTGAACATTGAAGACAGAAATAGTTAACGTCGGAATGTTTTAAACCCATTTTAATGTATAAGGTGTAAATATTTATCGTCATCTGAGAAACAACGGATTGGATATAATTTTTTCTATCTATAAAGGTCATAATCATCGATTGTGATACTGATCGCAGATCAGCTGTTGTTCAACAGTTGTTGATGTTTGCGTCTAAAATTGCGGCTTCTTGGTTGAAGTCCCTAAATGCAATAGAATAGCAACAGAAGCAAAATGGCGTTCATGCGAAGAGAGAGCTCTGTCTGGTAAGCGTTTAAAAAAAACCTTCATTCCAAACAAGTGACAAGAAAACATGATTATTATTGAACCAAATTAGAAATTGAGCATACAAAGACAAAAAAATCCTCTGTTCACTATTTCTGTCAGTTCTACATCAGTTTTGTTTTGCTTGAATATGCCAACGGGCTGTTACGTAACGATAAACTAAAGTATTTCACTGCTTCAAAAGTATATAAACGCATGGATTATTTATACGAATAATTTAATCATACTCTATCTTTTCTCTAAATCTTCTATATAAATGCGGTTTTCAGACTTGACCAATGCTCTTTGCGGATGTTTCAATTCTACCACGTGGAGTAAGTTTGAAATTTCAATTTCTATCGATATCTACATTATATTAAGTGTTCAACATGGAGATGGAGATATCATATATGATTCACCTCCAACGGATGTTGCCGCTTTTCGTCAATATTCTGGTGGCGGCCAAATGACTTTTATTCTACCACCATTGATCAATAAGGCCTGAATTATGCTACACGCTTTCGAGCGTACCGTGCTATCGTTTACAATAAATTGAAGGTTAGCTTGCTGTCAGCGTGCCCGAAATTGAAAATTCGCATAGGAAGAGAGTGCTTTCACTCTGAGGGCGAACTTTCAATTGACATTCCAAGGATTGCTCTCACCATATTTGGGAAAAACTGGTGGTTGATGCGAGAAAGAAATGTCTAGTCTCTTTTTTCTGCCGTTGCCTAGATACAGTTCCCTTTTACAAATAAACAGATGAATAGGCATTGATCTTCATTTGAATTACAATCGAAATCCACGATATAATGATAGTGAATTACTCAGAGCATCAGATTTTGTACTTCTCAAATGAGGAGAAGAACATTTCTTAGTAGATTTATACAGATAGTAGATAGATCATAATACAACCATCATAAATTACAACTATTTGATGACGAATTGTAATAAAAATCCCTTTGACACAATAAATTCATTCCACAAAAAGCGTATACTTGCGTCAGTCTTGTGAAAAATTTCCATCATGTAAGTCACATGAAGTTTGTAAACAACTTTTGAAGACGGCCCATTTTGATGAAAGTCCGCTCGAAGCACAGCTCGCTTGCGAAAGTGGGCTGTATCATCCAGGTCCAAGATGTTTCACGAATGCTTGCCTGATATTCTAATCAGTTCATATAAATATTGAATTGAAGCTCAAATATTTTCGAATAGTTCATGAACTTTTTCACTGGATATCGTCTTTTACAAGATCGCTCACAATCTGTTGTCATAGGTGACCACTACAGTAATAATCTATTGAACTTGATAATGTTTCTACGCTTGATAATACATTTTCAACTATTTCACAATAACCATTGGTAAATTTCTACAATTTTTTTATCTAAATCTGTTGCCAACATAATAACAATGATAATAGTACAAATAACTTGAGCTTAGTATCAAAATATATACTGGATCCTATCACATGCGTCAGTGTACTGCCCGGTTAACCAATGACATTATACAGTATTGTATTATAATGAAAATGATTCGATCAATCTGATTGGTTTGGAGTTTGATGCCAAATCACCGTAGCAAAACTGGGTTCGAAAACACAATCGATCTTACAATTCGAACTTGATATCATGAATGAGAATTTCCAATCGGATAAGGAGTTTCAAAAAATAATTTTGGGCAAGAAAGTAATGTAGATTTGTAGATGCTTGTAAAATTTGTGCTAGTTATAATACAAAGCATTATACCAAGTCCGCTAGTTCTTCAATTTCCTGATCACGTGCTTGATCATGGCGCTTTTTCGAGCAAACGTCTTTTCGCGCCTTGTTGTTGTACGAGAAGGTCGTGCTTATTTGATCTCATGAAACATAATTTAAACTATCTATTTATTTAAAATGTGCAATATTTAGTATTTGGAGGGAAATTATTCGATGTGTTGAAAAGATTTTCTGCCGATTTTGGAGTGATGAAAGTTTATTTAAAAAGAAGCTGCACCAACTTTGATCGCTGTGGATGACCGTAAAATTGTAGCCGAAATGTTTTTTGAAACATAGTTTGGAAACATTTGATAAACTACAGTGAAAACAAAACAAGCTAAGCTAAATTGAAGATGAATATGCAGTATGAATTGGAGAGATCGTAATAATGTTTTGTTATAGTGAAAAATTACTTCTACGTGGATTATGAAATTTGGAAGGAAAAAATGTCATGATTTGCGATGTTTTAAGCATTGAAACCAAACTAATCTTTGCTTATTTAATTGAAATACCAAGCATTTATAACTGAGAAAGTGTATTTATGGTATGTAGAAGTCTTATATGTGCATTTGTTAGCAGAAAAGTTATGTTTTACGAAGAACTAACAGCGAGGACTTTGATGAAAATTTCACGAAACTCTGATTTAATCGAGTCATTAAATTGACTTATGTTGCTCATTTATATTACATTCCCTATAAATATTACTGTTGTATGTTTATATTGTTCATTTGAAAAGCTAGACATTTATTTGTTTCAATGATATATTATAATCTACAGTTGTAAATTGATGTTGTTTAGTTTTTTTCTTAACGGGAAGGTACATCTCAATGTTTGAAAACGCACGGATTTCTGTGTTCTACGTCATCAGCTATGTTTAGGATCAAATCTATAATTCTACTGTACATGCCATATTGATCGTAAAATAGTGAAATGCTTTGTTCATTACATTACATATGCTGGATACCATCGTATAGCATTATTTTTGAATTTGAAATTGTAACGAAACACAATAATTATTTCAAGAAATGCTACATCTTGATGGAATAGGTGACGAAAATGGAGTACAGATATATAAATTTTAAGGTCCCAGGCGTTTTTATTGGGTCTTGAGCTACTTGAATCCATCTTCAATTCCCATAAATCATTTAAATGCTAAATTTAAGGGCAAATTACGAAGAGGAGTATGCGAGAAAAACAGTTACACGAGACCATTGCTTTCTGTTGCTGAAAAACACAAACATCGCATTCAGGTCACGTGATGAGCTATTGATATTTGCAGCACTCGAGTCACTTTAGGAGAAAACTTGAAAGAGAAAATTACTCGTGGAGGCGGCTCGTAATTTTATGTTGCCTTCTCGTTTTTTCTTTACTTGCCTCTCCTGCACCAAATATCAATAGCTCATAGGAAATTGTGCGCCAATCGCTTAGTATAATATGGATTCAGTAGTAACGATGACAAGGATAAAATACGACTCATAAACAACACCAGTTAGCCAATATCATACAAAACACATTCATCTAATACATGCACGACGAAATATGTATACATTACGATAATGAGGCAATCTCTAATGCGAGGCTGTAGCACTACAACGGAACATGATGGAAGGAAGAAGATGAATAGCCTCATTCCATAACAGTCCTTAACTCCACGAAAACGCCCCGATGAGGGCCTAATAATAGTCAGCTAGCAAAAGTGATGCGCTGCCAAGCAGGAAAAATCTACCTGGCCAATCACAGGACGATGTTTTACCACGTGGGATTCGATCGTGTTAATCGATTTTCAATATTATGAATATGGTTTAATCTTTCGAGTAAAAAAATACACACACACCCAGAACGAATTGGGCTACAACATCCACATGATGCATATCATCACATTTTATATTCACCATCCCATTAATCAGATCTACTTTATTGGTGATGTTTGTGCCGAGCTTAATGTTGTGGATTTTTGATATCTATTTTGATTTTGGAATACAATAATGTAAAATATACAAACGTCAAACGCTTAATGAATTTGGTCGCGACAGCCACCACAAGCATATTATCGAAGTTTATATCCCCCATCCGCCCGTAAATTAGATGTTCTTTATTGATGCTTCTCGTGGTTAACACTGTCGAGTTTCGATATGATTTGGAATAAGATAAAGTGTACAAACGCTGTTCGATTTTAACCGCGGCAGCCACAAATGCTTGTTATCGAAGACTCCTCACATCTCGCCTCGTTGAACAGTCTAGCTCTGCCCATGATTTGCCGTATTAAATCACAGTTTCCTCGTATATACTGCTCAATTTTGTTTGTGTGGAATTAAAGTCAAATTATCCTCTTTCATGCTTGAAGTTTGATTAAATCAATAAATACTTGGTATTAAAGTTTAGTGTTTATTTTCAAAACCAAAATTTGAAACCATAAACGCATAAAAACTTATTTTGTTTTCTTGAAGTATAAGAACCAATCACATTGAATTTATGCCCACCACGGAGTGTTCTGCTCTGTAATTGGCCAGGTAGATTTTTCTTCCTGAGCCATTTTCAACGCATTACTTTTGCTAGCTGAATTTTATTACACCCTCACCGGAGCGCCTGCGTGTAGTTGAGGGCCGTTATAGAATGAGGCTAGAAGTGAAAGATGTCAAGGTTTGTAAACTAGCATTTGGTTTTGAAGGAAGCATCCTGAGCCTTGCAAATAATGTAAAATAAAACATTACTAAATATCATTGAAGGAGCGGTGGCATGGTGAGTGATTCAATTTATGATATATTGATTTGCTGAATCACCGCGGAAAATATATTTTTAACTGATGGAAAAAATAGAACGCGAAATTTTGCCTATAAGGCCTTCTAGAGCCAGGTGCATATAGTGACCAATGCTATGCATATATTCATAAAAAGATTGTGTCACAGAAGGATTAGAAGAAAGCGGATGTGGAAAAGAATAAACACTAAATGGAGCCTATCGAAGACATAAAGTTCAAGAAATTGTAGATGAGGCATTGTGTTTGGAATTAAATTGGAAACACACTACACTACAAGGAGCACTGTTATAATATATTGTGATTGGAATTTATAATTTTTGACTCATGGTTACGAAGTATCCTTGAATCTATTCTATTACCTTCTATATGATGCTAGATGCATCGCTGATATTTTCATCATCTTCTTGTCGCGTAGACGGAAGTTCATCGCATCATGTAATGCGCGTGTCAATACCGATCAGGACGTGCGATAAATTCGATCGAGGTAATGGCGTCAAGTACCAGAAGTAATCCCTAGTTCGACAACAACACTGAATAAAAAGTTTGCAGATTACTAGAAGTTTAATAAGCATGGGCAAATGAAACCTTTCTCGGAATTGATAGCTTCATTTTCATACATTAAAAATACACCGGATATGTTATTAATATGGCCCGTAAATGCAAGAGAATATTTGGAATTGGTTTCCAGTAATGCAAGACAATAGTAATTCCACATCAGAAAAACTGTAATATTCCTAAATGAATGGTAGTAGCTACATTTAATTATTCTTAATAGTGGCTGTACCACCGAGAAATTTTGATGAAGTTAGAGTAGTTTCGAATTTAAAACCTTCCAAACTTCACAAACATGTGATTCGGCTGAACAGTTTCACGCCGTGAAAATATTATCGACGCGTAATGAGCTGACAAGGACCTGGAGCGAGGACGAGGCATAACTAAGTCTACCCGTGCAGTACATGTACATTTGTGCAATATATTTGAAAATCATACATATGTACCTCTTACTTTTGGATGTACAGATATTGCATTTGATTACGGAATGAAATAAATCAGTTGCGGTGCAAGAGAAAATCAAGACATTTCATGTATCGTATGGAAATACAATTTATTTTTGGATTTAAAAGAAATGCTGTGTTTACGGATAATGTAAAATAATTTGAAGACTATTTTACATGTGAAATTAGTTTCTTATATCATTTCCATTAGATTATGTTTCGCATCCTGTTTGTATCACGAGGGCGGTTGATTTCTGAAGAAAATGAAAATAGAATAATTCAATTAACTTTAAATCATGTTTAAAACTGTAAATCATTTGCCTGTTAGCCATTGTGCATATATACATGTTTCACACATGTTTGAAATCTGAAGGAAAGGATAATAAAAGTATTAAATTTCACTTTAAATCCTCTTTCACAATTTATTGCATAGAAAATCAATCGCAGTAACATGTATGATGTTATTAATTAATTACCTATATGTGACGTAGTCACTTAATTAAAGTAATTATAAAGTGCCCACATACATGCTGGGTTTATTGTGTAATGTAAACAGTCTTAATATCTTGTAACTATATTGTAAAGTATGCTGAAATATAATCACTTCTATTCAGACAAAATGCAAGCGTGTTCTCTGTTTAGAACGACACAACAAATTGGCGTCCCCGAGTGCAATTAATTATACAGTATATCATCACTCAATCATCAAATAATTGTATTATGGATTTGAAAATCAAGTCGTTAAATCTATCTGATCCAGAACGCACAGAAGCTTGGTTTACAGCATTTTCAGCCAAAGCTAGAACGAAGTCACTTAAAGATGACCCTACCAATCAACACTACCCTATTACGGATCTATTTCTATCACTATGTGGCGAAGAGGCCCTTATCAAATTAACAAGACTGGTTAGACCATTAAAATTGGCTAATATGCCTTATGTAGCTATTGAAAAGAAAGCAATGGAATTGGTAGAGCCCAAACAACGCCTTATCATTGCCGAACGAACGAATTTTCTGGCGATAAAAAAAAGGCCGGACGAATCAGCGGACGAACTCCATATTCGCATCAATCATGCCGCGGATAAATGTGACTTTG
Source organism: Haliclystus octoradiatus (assembly GCA_916610825.1). NCBI lineage: Eukaryota > Metazoa > Cnidaria > Staurozoa > Stauromedusae > Haliclystidae > Haliclystus > Haliclystus octoradiatus. The sequence continues at coordinate 6,426,619 of OU744453.1, forward strand.
ACAAATTTAAAACTGAACAAGATCCAAATGAAGAAATGAAAAAGATGGTCTTCATAAACTCATTTGACGACAGTAAGCTTCGTAAAGACCTGATAGATTATATTCGTCTAACTCCAATTGCAACATACGAAGATCTTCGTGAACGTGTACAGCAATATAGCCAAACAACAGCCTTTGTAAATCGAAATATCACAATACAACCAACACAACCTACCGAAATACCTCTCACTCAATATGCCGTACACAGCACAAAGTCTGTCCAAGAAACGCAACGTGAATGTGGTAATTGTGGCTCACGTCATCCACCAAGACGATGCCCAGCATACGGAAAAAATTGTTCAGCATGTGGAATCAGAGGACATTTTAGTGCCGTTTGTCGTTCCGCTGGTAAGTCACAAAATCGTAATAACTCAATATCCAATTATTCAAATCGCACTAATTCAAATTCAAAACAAAACAATCACACCAATTATGCTATTGAATCTTCTCTCGAGCCGACAATAACATCGAATACAATGGAATCTAATAGTTATTATTTATTGAATATTGATGAAAATAAACCAGAAGATATAAATAGTATGACCGAAATCATGGAAGATGTAAAATTGAATAATATTACTGTTCCTATGCAACATGACACGGGTGCATCATGTACCATTATATCATCAGCCATATGGCAAAAAACTTGGGAATCCTGATCTTTCTGCATCAACCAGAAAGCTACACTCGTACGACGACCGTGGACTTACATTGATAGGCGAACTGAACGCAACTGTTCAGCGCAATAATCAAACTAATTATATTACAATGCCTATTCAAGTTGTACAATCCGCACGCCCTTATGGCTTGCTAGGTAGAGATATTTTAAATACAAATAATGTTAATTATTCTTGTAGCAATTCTTCTGCAGATTTTCTACCTGTCATCAAGGATGTCGTGGCTACCATGAAACTAAAACCAAACGCATCCCCAAAATTTTGTCATGCTCGCCCTGTGCCTTTACCATTACAAGATGCTGCTACCGCTGAACTAGAGCGCTTACAGTCCATGGGTGTCATCGAACCCATTGAGTCAGGTGGGACCGAAAACTCTTCCCCTATTGTTTGGGTCAAAAAACCCTCTGGAGGCTTACGAATGTGCGTTGATTTTAGCGTACACGTAAACGATAAAATTTTGAGCGATGCTTATCCGATTCCCAACTTAGAGGGGATTTTCAGCAAAATACACGGTGCAAAATTCTTTGCTAAAATTGATCTAAAATCGGCCTATTGGCAAATTGCTATTGATAAGGCTGCGCAAGATATCTCTGTGATTAACACGCACAAGGGTCTGTTTCGAATCACGCGACTACAAATGGGAATGAAAAACAGCGCTGCGATTTTTCAAAATGTCATTGAAACAGTTCTCAGCGGTCTGAAGGGAATCATTCCTTACCAAGATGACGTGCTAATTTTCGGAAACACCCGCGATTCTTTGCAAAAACGTGTCAATGCTGTGATGGAGCGTTTCAACCAGCGACGTCTATCTGTTAACAAAGAAAAATGCGTGCAAGACGTGACAGAGATTTCGTTCTTAGGTTTTCGCATCTCGGCTGACGGTATCGGACCTGACCCCCGTCTTGTTGAAAAAGTTTTGTCTCTTGCACCTCCCAAAAACAAAAAGGAGGTAGCATCTTTTGTAGGGTTAGTCAATTTTTTTGGCAGACTGGTACCTAATTTTGCAGACAAAATTGCTCCTTTAAATGATCTTAGAAAACAAGACATAGATTTTGTTTGGACGAACGCTGCTCAATTAGCTTTCGACAAACTGAAAAAGGAGTTGGCCTCCACCCCTCTTGTGCAACCTTATTCTTTAAATAAAGCAGTCACCCTGACAACCGATGCATCTGGGACTGCTGTTGCCGGTATTTTAACACAAGACGGGCATCCTATTATTTACGTTTCTAAAACATTAAGTCCCGCAGAACGAAAATATTCTGCCACTGAACGCGAAGGACTAGCTGTCGTATGGTGTGTGGAACGTCTACGTCAATTTTTATTGGGTCGCAAATTTACAATCGTCTCCGACCATCAAGCCCTTTCTTACATTTTTGATACTAATAAATCAGTCCCTAAAACTGCATCCGCACGGATTTGTAGATGGGCAATCAAATTGATGGCCTTCGATTTTGAACTAAAATATGAGCCTGATGCAAACATCACCCATGCTGATGCTTTATCTCGTCTGACACACAGTACCATTACGCGGGAAGACGTAGTTGCTAGTGTCTCTATTGCTACTGACTCAGCATTTTTTGCACCAATTATTCCAAGTCAAATAATTAAGGCTTCCACCTCCAACGATCGTCTTGCACAAAGCATCATCAAACGCATTATTTCTGGTTCTTGGTCCGGACTTTCAGAGGCAGAAAAGGCCTTTGCACGTGTCAAAGATGAACTTACTGTTCACAATAACATGATCTATTTTAAATCAGCCCCTTTTATTCCAATTGATTTGAGGTCTTCAGTACTAAAAAAGGCTCACAACACACATGCCGGCATTCATGCTACCCGACGGCTTTTACTTCAGGGTGCTTGGTGGCCAGGTATTTTCAAAGACGTTGAATCTTTCATTACAAATTGTTCTACATGTTGCGCGTTACGCCCTCGGTTTTCAAAAACAGTCCATACATGGCCTCAAGCAGCACCTTGGGAGCGTGTACACATGGATTTTGCGCATATTTCGGATATCGGGCCTATTTTGATCGTTGCAGATGCTGGCAGTGGCTGGATTGAGGCTACCAGATGCCCCAATCGAGCCACACACACTGTTGTCCGCATTTTAGCTGACATATTTTCTCGTTTTGGTATCACATATAGTTTTGTTTCGGATAATGCAAAAGAGTTCATAAATGAAGAGATTGTACAGTGGCTTGCACGTTCAGGCTGCAAGAAAATTGAATCCCCTATTTATTTTCCACGAGCCAATGGTCTGGCAGAGCGCGCTGTTCAGACGGTAAAACGCGGAATGAAGGCGTGGCATAAGGGCTTGCGTGTATCGTTTGATATGTTCCTTTATCGTATTTTAACTGTTCATCATGCCACATCCTTGACCAGGGGGAAATCTCCAGCAGAAATACTGTTAGGTAGAAATATAAGAGTCCCGTTTATAGCTGATTTTGCAACGGGAGATGTAGTAATGTACCAGCCATCTATAGCACACACGCCTAAGGAAGTCGAGTATATCCTTCCAAAAGGAAGCAATACAGCATGGCTATCAGACAATGGAAATACTGTTCTTGCCTCTAGAAACCAATTCGGACCATCTGGTTCGTCATCAAACAATGAGTCTACTGAATCCAGAACAATAGTTAGTGAGTCCACGGATTCACTATCCCAGTTACGACGTTCTTCTAGAATTACTGCACGCCCGGATCGTTTAGGATTTGAATAAATTTATTTTATAAAATCATAATTCTCGCTTATAGCAAATACTGCACATTTATTTAATCTATTATTATCTCTTAAAATGTAACCATATATAATTAAACTTTAATGAACATAATTTGATAACTACATTCTCTCTAAGAAGGGGGATATGTGACGTAGTCACTTAATTAAAGTAATTATAAAGTGCCCACATACATGCTGGGTTTATTGTGTAATGTAAACAGTCTTAATATCTTGTAACTATATTGTAAAGTATGCTGAAATATAATCACTTCTATTCAGACAAAATGCAAGCGTGTTCTCTGTTTAGAACGACACAACACTATAATGTTTATTTTTGAGTTGATTTGAAGCCACCAAATGTATTTTGCTCAGATCGCATACCGTAGAGTCTGTCGCGAGCGGTGGAATCTGAAAGAAAGGATAATAAAATTATTAAAATTAACCTTTAATTCATGTTTCACATTTATTGCATTAAAAATGAATCGTATGTAACATGTATGATTATTATTTATCTATAATGTTCATTTCTGAGTTGACTTGAAGCCACCAAAGGTATTTTGTTCAGATCGCATATCGTAGACAAAGAGTTGTAATCAAACGTCTACGGCCATGCTTTCTTTATAGAGGACGTCCAATCTCTTTTGTTGGAGGAATATTGTTGATGCTAACGTCCTGACATTCCTAAATGCTGGTCACATGAGTTAGACCAATCAGGAAGAAGATATTGGTTATGACGTCAAAATTTTAAAATAGAAAAATGATGTAATGAAGGAACTGTATGCGATCCATCGAGATCCCTTCTATCTGCTCCCGCATTTATTAACTTTTTATATGAAATTGAGGAGCTTTACGATGTTTCAGTCTAATTGCCATATTCCTATAAATCCCGAATCTCTCTTTTGAGCTGTGTACGAGCGAAACGTTTGTAGGACTTTAGTTGCTATAGCAGAGATCATGCTTCAGCGGATGACTTTTTAATCTGATTTATTAATTACATCAAGTGCTCCTTTTTTATTATACAGACAGGAACAATTGCAGGTGACTAGGTTACAGGAAGACTTTCAAGAAGATTAAGTTACAGGAAGATCTACTACATAAGGACTAGGTTATACATGAAGATTTACAATGACTAGGTTATAAAGGAAAGTTTATATTTGATCATAAATGACAACCATGTGCGTTTATCAGTCAGTCACGCTATATGGGCCTATATGTCAAAAGTTAACTCTTGTTTTTTTTTCATGTAAATGTCGTATTCTTTACTCTATCAGACCATGCTTTGTTTCAATAGTATTGGCATAAATATTCATTTATTAAATGTTTGAAGTTATTGAATAGACCGTCGTGTTTCAGAAACTGACGACAGTGAAGAGAGAATGTTGTTCACGCTGAAAAGGCTCATAAAAACTATTAAACTATTGCAAAATTGTAATAGCTTACTCATACAGCGCTATTTCCTTTCAGTCAATACAATAGCGCTTACAAATGAAGCCTTATGCTAATAATGATCAGTGATTGTTCAAAGGCAATCAAGTGTGTTGAATCATACATTACAATTGGTTGAAGAAATCTAATAACTTCTTCCTGTGTGACCATACAAATATTTTGTGTTTAAAATTTCAAAGTAAAAAAAATTTAAGTACGCTTTCATATCCCTGAAGGCAAGTGAAAATCACCTTTGATACGGACAGAAATAGTCGAGGAGAAACAGAATTTGTATTTCAAATAGAATCATTAGGTATGAAACAATTACTTGATAGTTAACATATTTATTTTAATTACTTGTTTTTATAGCCCTCAGCAATGCCACATAAGTATTTAGAATTTATACCATGTAACATGAACATTTAATAAGTTATTCTCATTAAAGTCTGTTCTCTTGAAAAATTGTTTTTGAAAATGAAGTTGGGCTTATACAGTCACCTGTTTAAGACAAAATCGATAAATATTATGCATATACAGTATTTCCTCTTCACCATACTGGTGATGGACATCTTACATGTTAGGCACACCAGTTAATTAAGTAATAAGTGACAGTTTCCAGTTGTTAAAGTTCATAGATAAATATGTCATGTAGATGTAGATGTTGATTACATCTACGGTAATGCAGAACAAAATCTAACGTCATACTTAATCTTAACTACATTATTTTGAAGGTTTCTAATATGAAAGCTCTCGTTTCCATTGCCATTGCTCTTGTTTGCATTGTTTTAGGTAAGTGTTACCTCGAATCATGTATTATTTATGTTGGTAAATAATCTGTGACATTGTGAGATCAGAAGAATTCATTTCAATGGTTATAAAAACTGGGCTGAAATGATAAAGATCAGGTCTATGTATGTAAGCGCTACGAGGGGGTCCATTGCACGGTCTTGGCTAGATCAGGGGTAACTCAAGGAAATTTTTATGACATTTTATTGCTTCTTTTATTTGTGTTAAATTCTGTTTTCAACCGATTTTCAAAATTCTTCTTGCATCTCGTACCTAAATATATTTACTACAAATAGGTCTTGTATAAAATGAAAAATAAAAAAATTATTGCAACAAATGTTAGTCAGCCAAAAAGTTTTATCACCAAGTTTAGTTTAAAAGTTGAGTAACTTTTTTATTTTTCTAATTATACTTGGTAGATTTGTGGTAAATAAATAAAGGTACCAAATGCACAAAGAATTTTGAAAATTGATGTAAAACTGAATTTAATACAATTAAAAGAATCCATAAAATATCATAAAATGTCCTTGAGTTACCCCTGATCTTGCTACGACCGTTCGTCACTACAATCACTATAGGGTTTATTCACCGGTTGGCGTGTTTTATAGAAAAAGTATTCTACACGCTATTTTGAGAAACAAGAGTGAGTAAAACTGACAGATAATCGAGTCATAGACGTGTGTATTCGACTGAGATGTCTTCAGCTTCTCCTAATATCACAGCTGGATGAATTCACGATGGATCACTGCAAAACAGATATAAACGGCGGCTATAAAATATGAAACGAGACTATACTCTTTTAAATATTATCGGGCATTTGAAAGCTTCAACTCCATAAATTTGGACTGAAAACCTTCTAGTATTGTAATTGTTTTACATTCGAATTGCTTATATATATCTTACACTTAAAAATTATTTTTTTGCTAGAATTATTCGATTCGAGTCAGAAAATAAATATTTTTGTCATGACTACTTTGCGTACCATTATCCATCCGACCAATCGAAGTGAAAGGATTCTTGACGCTGTTTTAGAATACTGTCTTCATAGTATTTGATATTATTTTGGAATCAGTAATGGCTAATAATTTTATTTATCGATGTTTTGATTTATTATTGCTTCCGGTTGATGTCCTCTTGCAGTTAATATATATTTGTAATGCTTGATTGACTTGTCTAGCCAATAATCTTAAGTCCTAATTTTTCGGAAATGGTCAGTCTGGATTTTTTGATCACTCCCGTGTGCATACCAAAGTATTGAATTCTATGTGGTATTATTATATATGACCTGATTTATGTTTCATGTTTTAATATACTACACTGTCCCTCAAATAGTACACATGATTCCTATTCAATCAACTTTTAAACCATTTCTGTCTGTTTCATTTCCTATATGTAGTGTTTTCTTATGACTTTGAAGAACGGAGAAATGAAGAAGACGAAGATTATGGTATGAATTATAAATGACATTTCATGGGTTAACCGCGTTGCTGGGGGATCTAGAAGCTTGAAAATTATCTAACAGACTTCACTGAGAGCGCAAATCTACGTTCGATGTAGTAGTATATTCCCACGGAAAAACTCAGCCAATCATATGGTACTTGCCTATCAGAGTACAGTAGTTATTGGAAAAGTCCAGAACTAAGTATTCTGACTTAATAAGAGTCAATAAATGTCTCAAATGTGCATCAGAATTTGCAGTTTCTTAATCTACCAACAGTTATATCCTCATTTAAAGCAACCTAAAAGTAGTTGAAATGGTATCGCTTTACCGAAGGCACCAGTATCACTCCTCTATTTCTAGAGAAGTTGTTCTTTTGCTGAAGACAATGACTTAAGTTAAACCCTCTTTATTGATGTCAGACACAAAAATGTACATCAATTTCAATAGATTTAATGGCAGATTTGTCTCAATTGTCAATGCACAACGATGCACCGCAGTTACTCACAAAGCAAATCCTTTTGACAATTCCATCCTCCAACATTAGATGGTACTCATTTGATGTTCCAAATTGAATTTTATATAAATTGCAGATTAACAAACATGTAAAACCGGGATATTGCTTTTTTGTTACTAGCTGGTGGCCAGCCCACTCTCAAGTTTGTTAGAAAAACCACACGACTTGTGACTTTGTCCTCATTAAGCTAGATCACATCCCTTTTTTCTCAGCGACATTTGGCTCAAAACACCACTTTGAAGGTGTTTTTCACCAATAAATATTTCCAGATCGAAAAAAAATACGCCATAGTTTTTTTTTACGTCGGGTTCTACTACATATATAAAGATAGTCTTGTGGCTTATTCCCACTTCAAGAATTTTAGCAACAATTATAATGAGCAATGGAGTTATCGTTATTCATTATTGACTCTTGTTCTGATGGTATATTCAATTTCATTTCTTATTCTATCCCCGCTAAGCCTCATCCATTTGTACCTTTGCTAATATAGTATTGCATATATTTCCACTTATTTACAATTTTTTATATTCAGATGAGGATTTGATAAATCAAGAGGATACAGAAGGTGAGACATAATAGTCAACACATGATATTGTCATTTATATGGAATCATGGAAATTCTAACGATCCAATCAATGGATTCGATTCTATTGATATATACTTTTTGTTAGTAGCAACTTCTTAACCTCGTGGATGGGTTAGCTTAGCCAGAATTAAAACTGCATTCAATATAATTTCTTTGCGGCATTCTCAAACTTTCTAAAACATACTGACGTTGTAGATGATTGGTTCTTAAACATGACTAGGAATTACAATATAATACTTTTGTCCTAAATATGCTACTGTTTATTTCTTCTTTATACGGCGTAATACTAAGGATATACTATATAAACATTATACCCCAATATTTCGAAAAGTTATCTTTGAACTTCTAAATTAGTATAGAGATTAATCATTTCTTACCCTTACGTATTAAGTTATTGCATACAGTAGGTTTACACTGAAGACAGAAAATGCAGCAAACTACACATCTTCAAACAATCAAAATGAATAAACGAACGAGCAAATAATGGATATGGAAAATATTTTCCAGTCAGTCTTTGCCACCAATCAGTAAATGTCCAAACTGGAATTGGAGAACATATCGAATATTAGAAAAGCAATGCAACAAAGCATGTCGAAGCAATGTCGAAGCTTCTTAAGGCTTTCTTGTCCTGAGAAGCGGAGCAAAATCAGTGCGGGAAAATATATTTTGTTTTGATACACAATACAAAGTGTATATGTAGAATTCCGGGAGGGGTACTTCCATACAGGCGCTATACGGGGATGTGCCAATATTTTGGGGTATTATTTTGGCACCATGTTGTTTCCACACCACGAATTTTACGGTTTCAAGCTGTGGAAACCGAAAATATTCCCGCTTTGAGGTGCCAGTTTTTGGGTACTAGGTGGATTTTTAAAATGCCACAACCCCGTACAAAAGGGTATTGAAGACAGCCCTCCGAGTGTAGAATATGTGCGTAGACCGCTATGCATTTACACTATCTGAAGAGCATTGTTAAGTGAAAAATCAATAAAGAAAAATTCTTCTTTTCGGAAATTCTGCTCGAAAAATAGTGACACCTTTTTGTTCATTTGTCTCGTAGATGAGATCAAAAATGACAAAGTTTTGAACATCTTATTGATAATAGCCGAATGTGCGTTTTTTGAATTTGAATTATTCAATATTTGAAAATTTTATTTCTACAGTATACTTTATGGGTGATCCAATAAAAATTTGATCATTTTCTGAGCATTTTCAACTTTTTGAAAAGTCAAATTGGATTTAACTATAATCTTAGATCTTTTATATTATTTTACTTCATAGCTATTCTGATTTTATTATTCACGTTATAGAAATACAATATAATACGATTGAAATGACATCCATTGATTGTTATCGTTTTTCCTTCAATTTTAGAAGACCAAAAAGAAAATGATCCCAGAGCATGGCTATGGAGCGGAAGACGTCGTCGAAGATGGGACATGTGTCCACATAGATGTGGAAATATGTGCAGTTTTAGCTCCTGCAAGTAATGGCCGTCATGATTCGTAAAACCTTTATCCAATCTTCCTTAACTTTCAGAAATAGCAGTGTAAATCTATACGTCTTGTGAAAAATTTGATTTCTCTGAATATGTTTTATTTCTCTCATATACATGAATGCCCTAGAATTCCTTTTCTTCTGTAAAACAACAATAACTGTGAATATCTTACAGAAAATGTGATCATTTGCAAAATTAATTATGTCTAAGATATTTTACTACGTCCTCAAATGTAAGTCTATGATTTAAACATTCATAAATTTCATGCTTGTCTACCTAGTTTGCATGGTCATTATTATTTCAGCCGTTGGCAATCGATTATACATAGAATTAAAGCAATGCATTTTGTGAAGTGCTTTTTGAACCTGTGTTTTTAAAAAATTAACGAGTTTAAAATCATTAAAATAAAGTCGAGACAGGGTACAGTGTTGATCATGCTAGCCAATACTTTTTATTTTAACTTGTTGGCTACCTTCCACAGCGTATCAATTTTTTCACTTTCATTTCGAGAGTCAACAAATTCATGGAATCTTCTTTGGATAAATTTAGCACCTTGTCTGGAATAGATAGTTTACAATCATCATGCGGGTGAATCGTTGCTAGCTAAACCCAGTGGGGTGGGGGTAACTCTAAATGCCGCATTGATGGGGGGTGCCACTTTGGATGCCTGTGAAGTACCCAAAAATCCCCTTGAAAAGCTACTCAAATTGTTTTAAAACTTTAAAATGCTACCCAAAAAGCCCAGGGAGAGTACTTTCATATAGAATCTAAGCAGGAATGTTCCATTTTTATTGGTAAAAATTCAAATCCCGTTTTCTTTTTTCACCCTTAAAATTCAGTTTTTTCCAAAATTCTCTAGAAAATCGAAATGGGACCCAAAACGTTTAATCTTCTGAAATTTGCTACCCAGAAAGTATATTTCTCGGATGGACTATGGACTCAAAAAAAGTGGCACAACCCCGTATAGCAGCAGTGTGGGAGTTATTCCCCGGGTAGCTAAAAATGATTTACTAGTGTACCGCATAAGAAATAATTTTTTCCTGTAAAAGCTCATTCTCTCTCTTTCCTATCGATTGTATCATCCAACATTTGTAAAATGGTCAGTAAATATTCATGTACTGATATTTTAAGACTAGAAAGCAGAACGACTTTCCAAATGCGACGTCCATTGGCATAGACAGCTGCACGAAAACTATCAAACACATGGAGTTCCACTACCATGGACACTTCCAAAATACACATCTTGAATATATTGGGAACGCTTTATTCTACATTGCAGAAAGCTGGAGACTAACTCAAGATCTTGGAAAAGATTTTGACTCTGCAGATCATCGTGCTTTGATAAGATTGGCTCAGAATATATCAAAAAAAGTTATATATAAACAGCAAATTCGTAAGATCTCGTTAGGAATCTTATTAGAATAACTATTCTTGAACATTCTCCAGCTAAGAATCTATTCTAAAATCAAGACTAATGTCAAGAATACAAATTATAATTCGTCGAATGTTGTTCTAGCAATCTAATTGGCTAATGGTCATGTTCAATTTTGATAATATAGGATTACATAATTATACTTCTGTTAATTTATTTCTAATTGTACTTTTGAATTGATTGTAAGGTAAAGAAATATAAGCGGAGCTTCGCCCCTCGAAAAGAGAAACTGCGTTGATTGTTGTGTGTGTTGTGTGTGTGTGATAGATAGATAGATAGATAGATAGATAGATATTAGTATATTTAAGACATATAAACAACTTAATACAATGTTTTCTAGGCTTTTATAATTAATTACAAGTAAAAGTAAGACTCAGTTAAATGCAGTTGATTCTCGATGTCTGACAAATTGATTGATTACGCTATATAATAGTTATATTTCTGTTGCTTTAAGACTTTTTTAATTTCATTTTTATATTTCATTTTACTGTAGTGTTCAAATTGATTATATTTATTAAGTGTGTGTGTGTGTGTGTGTGTGTGTGTGTGTGTGTGTGTGTGTGTGTGTGTGTGTGTGTGTGTGTGTGTGTGTGTGTGTGTGTGTGTGTGTGTGTGTGTGTGTGTGTGTGTGTGTGTGTGTGTGTGTGTGTGTGTGTGTGTGTGTGTGTGTGTGTGTGTGTGTGATTGATTGATTGATTGATTGATTGATAGCAGTTTATTAAAGACATATAAACAGTTTACAGTTTTAAGATTAAGGTATTATATTTATTTACATTGGTTATTTAATTACGCTAGTGCTGCTTCTTGATGTCTGACTAATATTTTCTATATTGATATAATGTATTTTTGTATTTTGTATTTTGTATTGGTTTGATAATATAGGATTACATAATTATACTTCTGTTAATTTATTTCTAATTGTACTTTTGAATTGATTGTAATTTAAAGAATTATAAGCGGAGTACTTTTGAAGGAGTTTCGCCCCTCGAAAAGAGAAACTGCGTTTTCCACGATCGGTTGTGACCCGAGGTAGGCGTGGTTCCCCTTTCCGTCTAGTGTTGTATACAGTTGTAATGTCCGAAGTAATAAGTTCTTCTGCTAACATTGTTGTTCGAATTTCATCTTCCTGGAATACATTTAACCAATTTAATTGTTCTAAGTTATCGTTCATTTGTGTAAATTTTCATTTACAAAGTACAATTTTTGATGCTTTATTAATGACATCACGTTGGAATTTTTTCAATAATGTTTCGCAACAGCAGCTCCAGACAGGTAATGCATACAATGCTGGCTGAGTTATCATTGATTCTATTATTGATTTCAGCATTTCTAATGGTAGATCATCTTTAACTTTTTTGATGTTATGTAGTCGAATTCTTGCTGTTTTGATAATGTTTGTGATGTGTTGTCTGTAGCTGTGCTGATCGTCAAAAGTAACTCCTAGGTTCTTCGCACATGATACATAATATAAAATGTTGTTATTTAATGTTATGATAGGGTTGATACTAGATGTTTTTACTTGCTTGTGGCCTATACACATAGCTTTTGTTTTTGATACATTTAGCGATAAGAAGTTGTTTTGGCACCAGTTTTGAATTTTTTCCAAGTCCATATTGATCTTTTCACTGGCTTCAATATGTGAATTAATGTTTTTAGGATTGAAGGTATGAATAAGCTGCGTGTCATCGGCATATTGCCAGGATTTGCAGTTTTTAATGACATCGGGGATGTCGTTGACGTAAATAATGAAAAGAAGTGGCCCCAGAATTGAACCCTGAGGGACACCACAGGAAAGATACATTTTTTCTGATGATACATCACCAACTTTAATAAACTGATTTCTATCTTTTAAATAAGATGTAATCCACTTCATAGCTTTAGATTTTAATCCTAAAGACACAAGTTTTTGACTTAATACTGAATGACAAATACTATCAAAGGCTTTTGACATATCTAAAAGTAATAAAACTGACAATTCATGCTGATCCATTGCCTTCAGTATGGTATCAGAAATCTCAAGTAGCGCAGTTACTGTTGAACAACCAAGCTTGTATCCATGTTGTGAAGTTGTGAGAGATTCTTTGACGTGATCGTATAATTGATGGTAAATAATGCGTTCAGTCAAATTGGATAGTAATGATAATAAAGATATAGGACGATGTTGACCAGGTTCTTGTGCCTCAGGTACTTTAGGAATTGGTGTTATTTGTGCAGTTTTGAAAATGGCAGGAAAAATGGATAGTTCTATTGACATGTTGATTAGAGTTGTAATTTGTGTTATGATTGCAGGTAAAGACGTTTTTAAGATATAACCATTAATTCCATCACTTCCTGGAGAACTCCAGTTTGAGAATCGTGAGACAGCTTTTATGATATCAATATTGTTGACTTGATGAAAATCAAATGTTGGGGGTAATTTAGGAGGGATTAGTAATGTTTCTTGAGGTGTACATAAGTTTTTAATATTCTCACCAACGTCACAAAAGAACTTATTCATCGCATTTAACTCTTCAACTGAATCAATCGAACATTTTGCTTGTTGTGAGGGTTTTGTTAATTTCTGAATTAGATGCCAGGTTTCTTTCGGGTCTCCATTACACATCTTGAATTTATTATGATGGTACCGATGACGAGCTGACTTGAAAATTTTATTCAATTTGTTTCTTTCTAGATGGTAACAGAGCCAGTCATTTGAATCTCTTGTTGTCATGGCAACGTAGCGGAGATGATTTCGGTGTTTCATTTGATGACGTATTGTAGGAGTAACCCAGGGTGCATGTTGAGGATGGTCGATTATAGTTTTTAATGGAGCGTGTTTGTTTAGTGCAGTGATAAGAATTTGTTGTAAAGTAAAGGAGGCTTCTTCAATGTCTTGTTCATTTACGTAATTATTAAATATTGACCAATCAGTAGATAGCAAATCATCACAAAAGGATTGAGGATTGAAATCTTTGTACATACGAATTTGTTTAATTTTTATTTCAGGTATAGGTTTGGTGACGTTTAATTCAATTTTAAGTCCTAGATGGTCGGAGCTGCATGGTATGCAAGTAGAACATTTTAAAATGCTTTCGTTGAAATTTGAAGAGCTGAGTGTGTGTGTGTGTGTGTGTGTGTGTGTGTGTGTGTGTGTGTGTGTGTGTGTGTGTGTGTGTGTGTGTGTGTGTGTGTGTGTGTGTGTGTGTGTGTGTGTGTGTGTGTGTGTGTGTGTGTGTGTGTGTGTGATTGATTGATTGATTGATTGATTGATAGCAGTTTATTAAAGACATATAAACAGTTTACAGTTTTAAGATTAAGGTATTATATTTATTTACATTGGTTATTTAATTACGCTAGTGCTGCTTCTTGATGTCTGACTAATATTTTCTATATTGATATAATGTATTTTTGTATTTTGTATTTTTGGTTTGATAATATAGGATTACATAATTATACTTCTGTTAATTTATTTCTAATTGTACTTTTGAATTGATTGTAATTTAAAGAATTATAAGCGGAGTACTTTTGAAGGAGTTTCGCCCCTCGAAAAGAGAAACTGCGTTTTCCACGATCGGTTGTGACCCGAGGTAGGCGTGGTTCCCCTTTCCGTCTAGTGTTGTATACAGTTGTAATGTCCGAAATAATAAGTTCTTTTGCTAACATTGTTGTTCGAATTTCATCTTCCTGGAATACATTTAACCAATTTAATTGTTCTAAGTTATCGTTCATTTGTGTAAATTTTCGTTTACAAAGTACAATTTTTGATGCTTTATTAATGACATCACGTTGGAATTTTTTCAATAATGTTTCGCAACAGCAGCTCCAGACAGGTAATGCATACAATGCTGGCTGAATTATCATTGATTCTATTATTGATTTCAGCATTTCTAATGGTAGATCATCTTTAACTTTTTTGATGTTATGTAGTCGAATTCTTGCTGTTTTGATAATGTTTGTGATGTGTTGTCTGTAGCTGTGCTGATCGTCGAAAGTAACTCCTAGGTTCTTCGCACATGATACATAATCTATAGTGTTGTTATTTAATGTTATGATAGGGTTGATACTAGATGTTTTTACTTGCTTGTGGCCTATACACATAGCTTTTGTTTTTGATACATTTAGCGATAAGAAGTTGTTTTGGCACCAGTTTTGAATTTTTTCCAAGTCCATATTGATCTTTTCACTGGCTTCAATATGTGAATTAATGTTTTTAGGATTGAAGGTATGAATAAGCTGCGTGTCATCGGCATATTGCCAGGATTTGCAGTTTTTAATGACATCGGGGATGTCGTTGACGTAAATAATGAAAAGAAGTGGCCCCAGAATTGAACCCTGAGGGACACCACAGGAAAGATACATTTTTTCTGATGTTACATCACCAACTTTAATAAACTGATTTCTATCTTTTAAATAAGATGTAATCCACTTCATAGCTTTAGATTTTAATCCTAAAGACACAAGTTTTTGACTTAATACTGAATGACAAATACTATCAAAGGCTTTTGACATATCTAAAAGTAATAAAACTGACAATTCATGCTGATCCATTGCCTTCAGTATGGTATCAGAAATCTCAAGTAGCGCAGTTACTGTTGAACAACCAAGCTTGTATCCATGTTGTGAAGTTGTGAGAGATTCTTTAACGTGATCGTATAATTGATGGTAAATAATGCGTTCAGTCAATTTGGATAGTAATGATAATAAGGATATAGGACGATGTTGACCAGGTTCTTGTGCCTCAGGTACTTTAGGAATTGGTGTTATTTGTGCAGTTTTGAAAATGGCAGGAAAAATGGATAGTTCTATTGACATGTTGATTAAAGTTGTAATTTGTGTTATGATTGCAGGTAAAGACGTTTTTAAGATATAACCATTAATTCCATCACTTCCTGGAGAACTCCAGTTTGAGAATCGTGAGACAGCTTTTATGATATCAATATTGTTGACTTGATGAAAATCAAATGTTGGGGGTAATTTAGGAGGGATTAGTAATGTTTCTTGAGGTGTACATAAGTTTTTAATATTCTCACCAACGTCACAAAAGAACTTATTCATCGCATTTAACTCTTCAACTGAATCAATCGAGCATTTTGCTTGTTGTGAGGGTTTTGTTAATTTCTGAATTAGATGCCAGGTTTCTTTCGGGTCTCCATTACACATCTTGAATTTATTATGATGGTACCGATGACAAGCTGACTTTAAAATTTTATTCAATTTGTTTCTTTCTAGATGGTAACAGAGCCAGTCATTTGAATCTCTTGTTGTCATGGCAACGTAGCGGAGATGATTTCGGTGTTTCATTTGATGACGTATTGTAGGAGTAACCCAGGGTGCATGTTGAGGATGGTCGATTATAGTTTTTAGTGGAGCGTGTTTGTTTAGTGCAGTGATAAGAATTTGTTGTAAAGTAAAGGAGGCTTGTTCAATATCTTGTTCATTTACGTAATTATTAAATATTGACCAATCAGTAGATAGCAAATCATCACAAAAGGATTGAGGATTGAAATCTTTGTACATACGAATTTGTTTAATTTTTATTTCAGGTATAGGTTTGGTGACGTGTAATTCAATTTTAAGTCCTAGATGGTCGGAGCTGCATGGTATGCAAGTAGAACATTTTAAAATGCTTTCGTTGAAATTTGAAGAGCTGACAACATAATCTATTTGGCTGATGGTGTTTTCTGTAACTCTTGTTGGGTCAGTAACGTGGGACAACATGTCATATTCATCTAGAAATTGTTTCATTGTGTTACTTTCAGTTGATGATCTAAGTAGATCAATATTTAGGTCACCAACTATAACAAATGGTTGCTCTGGAATTGATTGTATAGTTTGTTCGAGTGTTGAAATTGCAGATTGATATATATTTGATCGAGGACAATAGCAGTTAATAATATAAAAAGATTTCGAGGAAGTATTTATTTTGATGACTAATTGTTCATATGATATTGCAACAGATTTTATCGTTAGCTTTTTATCAACAGATACCTTTATGTTTGACTTGTAGAAAATAGCAGTGCCACCTTGATTGCCATGGCGATCATTTCTAAGACATTTATATCCTGATATTTCACAAATTGAGCCTTCACTACACCAAGTTTCTTGGATAGCAATAATATCAACTTTATGTTGCTGTGAATATAGTTCTAGCTCAGCAACTTTACTAAGTGTGAGGCATTGGCAATTGATTGAAATTAATGTAATTAAATTATTGTTGAGGGTGGTGATTTTATTAGAGATAATATTTGGTAGAGGTTGGCTCAGTCAATCAGTCTGAATTGGGGGAGAATCTGAATAAAGAGGAAAGCAAGAATTTCGTTTTACTATTGTGAAATTCCTTACCATGTAACGTTTGTTTTGGTCTGAAATATTTGAATTCAGTTGCCGGCATTCATTTCGAAGGTCGTGCAAAAGACGTTGTTCGTCTTTCGTAAAATCAGGATTTATATAAATATCTTTGTACATAGGGTTCAACCTCAGCATTTTTGACAATATGAAGCATTCTCTCTTCTGTGTTGTAGATTTCAATTTTATTCTTATTAACTGCTGTTCTTTTCCGATCCGTTCTGTGTTTTCAATCTCTATCCTGTTGTCTGGATCAAGCTTTTTACAAAGTGATTGAAACGCCTCTTTGTCGTTCTTATTGTCTGTAATCGGTAGACCATGAACTATTATGTTATTTTTCAATTGGTCTTTCTCGCCAATATGGTGGATTGCACGTTCATGTAGCTTTTGTTGTTGCCCTAGTTTTAATACCGCTGCAAAACTTGGCTTTTCATTAGATTTAATGGTTATTACAGGATTCATTTTTGTATTATCAGCATTGGTAAGCTTTTCAATTTTATTTAACATTATTGCCATTTGTTTGCTGTGTTGTTCCGTATTTATGTATGACATTGAGTTACCGTTGTTGTTTGTGCAAGCACATGTTAGGCATCGTATTACAATGCCGTGAAATCTCTGAAGAATATTTACTTCTTCATGACTGATACTTTTGCCTGTGGAATCAGTGAAACACTCTTGGTGTATTAATTGTTTGCATAAACTGCATTGCAGTGTTTTACTCAAATGATCAATGTTTTTTTGGCAGTGAAGGCAAAGTATAGTTTTCGCGCCATTTTCTGATGAATTTTCACTTTGCCTATCCACATTTTGCTCTTCGATGCCTTCTGCTTCAATTACATTCCCTGTCCCTTCCACTCTCTGTTTAATTAATTTAAAGTCTTGATCCGTGAAGTCTTTCATCCCACTTGTCCATGTTATGATGATCTTGTTAGTGTTGTCGTGCATTTCGAAGTTTAAATATCTTTTTCGTTTCGCTTTATCATCAAAAACTTGGAGGCAATGTGCTGTTTTACTTTTATCATTAAGTGATACATATTTACCTTGATGTTCATAAAATGAACGTATTTCGATAAACCATTTGTAGGTGTTTGATGTTTCGAATTCTAGGCTTTGAATATTGTTCGTTTCTCCACGATAAATCGTTTGTAATTCAAATGTTGTAATAGAATCGTTTTCATGACCGGTTCCAGCCATGATCAATTGTGTGTGTGATAGATAGATAGATAGATAGATAGATATTAGTATATTTAAGACATATAAACAACTTAATACAATGTTTTCTAGGCTTTTATAATTAATTACAAGTAAAAGTAAGACTCAGTTAAATGCAGTTGATTCTTGATGTCTGACAAATTGATTACGCTACATAATAGTTATATTTCTGTTGTTTTAAGACTGTTTTTAATTTCATTTTTATATTTCATTTTATTATAGTGTTCAAAGTGATTATATTTATTAAGTAGCTCTGCACCACGAAAGGAGAACGATCTCTTGCCACGGTCGGTATAAACACGTGGAAGTATGTACAGTTTATTACGTGTATCGTACCTTGAATGGGATTTCTTAAATAGATATTGCATGGTGGATCCATATAATCCAAGTGCTGACTGGCGAGCTGTGCACACAGTGCGTAATTCAGCAAGGTCTTTGATTGGAAGCCAGTCAATTTCATCTAGTAGATCTCCCATCTCCTCAAATTTCCTTTTGCCAGCAATTAATTTTGCCGCCCAGTTCTGGATACTGATTTGCACACGCCGTATTTGTGTTTTTGTGCAAGAAGACCAGACTTCTAAAGCGTATAAGCAGGGCATGATTATTTTTGCCTCAATGACTTTTTTGAATAGTTCTGCTGGAATGAACTTACGTTGCTTTGAGATTGCTTTTAATCTGTAAGTTGCAGTTTTTATTAGTTGATTAATATGGCTCTTGTAAGTCATTTCATCATCGAATACCACTCCAAGATTTCTAGCTTGGCTGACATAGGTAAGAATTTGATTATCGATGAATAGATTCGGCAATGGTGTTGCTTTCACTCTCCTCTCTCCAATTGCCATTATTTGGGTTTTCTTTGCATTTACTAGAAGTGAGTTGGATTTAAACCATGATGTTATTGATTCTAGATCTTCCATGATATTGTGTTGTACGGTTGACAATGAATGTGGATTTTTTGGGTTATAATTATATAAAATTTGGCTGTCATCTGCGAATTGGCCTACAGTCCCATGAGAGATAGCAGTAGGTAGATCATTAACGTAAACTAAAAAGAGCAAAGGGCCAAGAATTGATCCCTGAGGTACACCACATGTCAATACAATTTCTTCAGAATAAATATTATTTACCTTTACAACTTGTCTTCTGTTTGCTAAATACGAGTTCATCCAGGCTAGTGCATGATCAGATAGTGCAAAGAGTTTCAGTTTATGCAGTAATATATCATGCTGGAGGCTATCGAAAGCTTTAGAAAGATCGAGCAAAATTAGAAGGGACAGTTCACGATGTTCCATAGTATTTAAAATATTTTCTGTTATATTAAGTAACGCTGTGATTGTAGAACGACCAAGTTGAAATCCATGTTGGTATTTTGTGAGGAGAGGTGAAATATGTGGGTACAATTGTAGGTATATTATTCTTTCAACGACCTTTGATAACAGTGATAATAATGCTAAAGGACGATGCTGGTCTGGTGTAGTTGCGGAAGATGATTTTGGTATAGGAGACACAATAGTAAATTTAAAACTCTCAGGGAAAACAGATAGTTTGATGGATAAGTTAACAAGACTTGTAAGCGGTGTAGCAATTGCAGGGAGTGCAGCTTTTATCACATAACCATTTAGTTCATCGTTTCCGGGTGCCTTCCAGTTTGGTAACATAGCAACAGCTTTTACAATGTCAATGACAGATGCAGAGTTGAAATTAAATACTTTGTTACATTGTTCAATATTTTCATAATTTGGAGTAGTGTGTGTTGTTGTCTTTATGGTTGATCCAACCTCACTGAAAAATCTGTTTATTTTATCTAGATCTGATTTATTTGACGCTGTGCATTTATATTTCTGCTTTGTTGTTAGCCTTTTCACTTGATTCCAGATATCTGTCACATTTTCATCACATTCTGAAAATTTAGCTTTATTATAGTCAATTTTTGCTATTCTTAGCTTGTAATTCACCTGGTTTCTTTGGTTTTTATATAATTTCCAGTCATGAGACTGTTTTGATTTCATGGCAATGTATCTTAATTTGTTTCTTTGTTTTAGTTCATTTCGTAGTTCGATATTTACCCAGGGTGCATAATTAGCATGTGATACAATTGTTTTGATGGGTGCATGTTTATTTAATGTTTGATGTAATGTTCGTTGTAGAAATTCTGCTGCTGTATCTATATCTTCATCAACTATAGCTGCATTAAATCTGGACATGTCACAATTCAGAAGATCTTCACAGAATGCGTCCTTGTTGAAATTTTTATATGATCTAATGGTTTTGAGTGTTTTTGCAGGTGTTTCAATGTTGCAATTTATTGTCGTCGTCAATCCAAGATGATCTGAGTTGCACACAGGTGTCACAGAGCATACGCCAATATTCTGACTGATTGATGCAGAAGATATCAGATAGTCAATACATGTTTCAGTGGTTTCAGTAATGCGTGTTGGATCAGTATTGTGAGAATGTAGGTCGAATTGTGACATGAAATCAAGAAGAGAAATTTTTGATGGCGAATTTTTTAGGTAGTCAATATTTAAATCACCGGCAATAATAAAGTCAGAAGCTTTCTCAGATAAAATTTCCAATGTAGTTTGTAATTGACCAATAGCTTGTAAATAATTTTCTTGCTTCGGATTGTAACAATTTATGATATAAAATGTCTTCATGTTGGATGTTTGTATTTTAATTGCTAGTTGTTCATAATTTATTCCATATGATTGTTTTGTTATGGATGAATCAATGGCCAATTTAAGATTAGTTTTGTAGTAAACTGCTGTCCCCCCTTGTCTACCATCTCTATCGTTTCGTAACATTTCATAACCAGGTATGGCAATATCTACAGATTCTGGCTGGAGCCATGTTTCTTGCAAAATAGCAATATCGATTCTGTTTTCAATCATAAAAGTATGTAATTCAGTCAGTCGGGGACACGTTAGGCATTGCACATTGATTGATAATATTTTTAGATTTTTTGAATGTATGATTGATGAAACAGAAGGCCGAATACCAAGTCATGGAGAAGCATTATATGTGTGTATGTGTGTGTGTGTGTGTGTGTGTGTGTGTGTGTGTGTGTGTGTGTGTGTGTGTGTGTGTGTGTGTGTGTGTGTGTGTGTGTGTGTGTGTGTGTGTGTGTGTGTGTGTGTGTGTGTGTGTGTGTGTGTGTGTGTGTGTGTGTGTGTGTGTGTGTGTGTGTGTGTGTGTGTGTGTGTGTGTGTGTGTGTGTGTGTGTGTGTGTGTGTGTGATAGATAGATAGATAGATAGATAGATGTTATTATATTTAAGACATATAAACAACTTAATACAATGTTTTTTAGGCTTTTATAATTAATTACAAGTAAAAGTAAGAATCAGTTAAATGCAGTTGATTCTTGATGTCTGACAAATTGATTACGCTACATAATAGTTATATTTCTGTTGTTTTAAGACTGTTTTTAATTTCATTTTTATATTTCATTTTATTATAGTGTTCAAATTGATTATATTTATTAAGTAGCTCTGCACCACGAAAGGAGAACGATCTCTTGCCACGGTCGGTATAAACACGTGGAAGTATGTACAGTTTTTTACGTGTATCGTACCTTGAATGGGATTTCTTAAATAGATATTGCATGGTGGATCCATACAATCCAAGTGCTGACTGGCGGGCTGTGCACACAGTGCGTAATTCAGCAAGGTCTTTGATTGGAAGTCAGTCAATTTCATCTAGTAGATCTCCCATCTCCTCAAATTTCCTTTTTCCAGCAATTAATTTCGCCGCCCAGTTCTGGATACTCATTTGCACACGCCTTATTTGTGTTTTTGTGCAAGAAGACCAGACTTCTAAAGCGTATAAGCAGGGCATGATTATTTTTGCCTCAATGACTTTTTTGAATAGTTCTGCTGGAATGAACTTACGTTGCTTTGAGATTGCTTTTAATCTGTAAGTTGCAGTTTTTATTAGTTGATTAATATGGCTCTTGTAAGTCATTTCATCATCGAATACCACTCCAAGATTTCTAGCTTGGCTGACATAGGTAAGAATTTGATTATCGATGAATAGATTCGGCCATGGTGTTGCTTTCACTCTTCTCTCTCCAATTGCCATTATTTGGGTCTTCTTTGCATTTACTAGAAGTGAGTTGGATTTAAACCATGATGTTATTGATTCTAGATCTTCCATGATATTGTGTTGTACAGTTGACAATGAATGTGGATTTTTTGGGTTATAGTTATATAAAATTTGGCTGTCATCTGCGAATTGGCCTACAGTCCCATGAGAGATAGCAGTAGGTAGATCATTAACGTAAACTAAAAAGAGCAAAGGGCCAAGAATTGATCCCTGAGGTACACCACATGTCAATACAATTTCTTCAGAATAAATATTATTTACCTTTACAACTTGTCTTCTGTTTGCAAAATACGAGTTCATTCAGGCTAGTGCATGATCAGATAGTCCAAAGAGTTTCAGTTTATGCAGTAATATATCATGCTGTAGGCTATCGAAAGCTTTAGAAAGATCGAGCAAAATTAGAAGGGACAGTTCACGATGTTCCATAGTATTTAAAATATTTTCTGTTATATTAAGTAACGCTGTGATTGTAGAACGACCAAGTTGAAATCCATGTTGGTATTTTGTGAGGAGAGGTGAAATATGTGGGTACAATTGTAGGTATATTATTCTTTCAACGACCTTTGATAACAGTGATAATAATGCTAAAGGACGATGCTGGTCTGGTGTAGTTGCGGAAGATGATTTTGGTATAGGATACACAATAGTAAATTTAAAACTCTCAGGGAAAACAAATAGTTTGATGGACAAGTTAACAAGACTTGTAAGCGGTTTAGCAATTGCAGGGAGTGCAGCTTTTATCACATAACCATTTAGTTCATCGTTTCCGGGTGCCTTCCAGTTTGGTAACATAGCAACAGCTTTTACAATGTCAATGACAGATGCAGAGTTGAAATTAAATACTTTGTTACATTGTTCAATATTTTCATAATTTGGAGTAGTGTGTGTTGTTGTCTTTATGGTTGATCCAACCTCACTGAAAAATCTGTTTATTTTATCTAGATCTGATTTATTTGACGCTGTGCATTTATATTTCTGCTTTGTTTTTAGCCTTTTCACTTGATTCCAGATATCTGTCACATTTTCATCACATTCTGAAAATTTAGCTTTATTATAGTCAATTTTTGCTATTCTTAGCTTGTAATTCACCTGGTTTCTTTGGTTTTTATATAATTTCCAGTCATGAGACTGTTTTGATTTCATGGCAATGTATCTTAATTTGTTTCTTTGTTTTAGTTCATTTCGTAGTTCGATATTTACCCAGGGTGCATAATTAGCATGTGATACAATTGTTTTGATGGGTGCATGTTTATTTAATGTTTGATGTAATGTTCGTTGTAGAAATTCTGCTGCTGTATCTATATCTTCATCAACTATAGCTGCATTAAATCTGGACATGTCACAATTCAGAAGATCTTCACAGAATGCGTCCTTGTTGAAATTTTTATATGATCTAATGGTTTTGAGTGTTTTTGCAGGTGTTTCAATGTTGCAATTTATTGTCGTCGTCAATCCAAGATGATCTGAGTTGCACACAGGTGTCACAGAGCATACGCCAATATTCTGACTGATTGATGCAGAAGATATCAGATAGTCAATACATGTTTCAGTGGTTTCAGTAATGCGTGTTGTATCAGTATTGTGAGAATGTAGGTCGAATTGTGACATGAAATCAAGAAGAGAAATTTTTGATGGCGAATTTTTTAGGTAGTCAATATTTAAATCACCGGCAATAATAAAGTCACAAGCTTTCTCAGATAAAATTTCCAATGTAGTTTGTAATTGATCAATAGCTTGTAAATAATTTTCTTGCTTCGGATTGTAACAATTTATGATATAAAATGTCTTCATGTTGGATGTTTGTATTTTAATTGCTAGTTGTTCATAATTTATTCCATATGATTGTTTTGTTATGGATGAATCAATGGCCAATTTAAGATTAGTTTTGTAGTAAACTGCTGTCCCCCCTTGTCTACCATCTCTATCGTTTCGTAACATTTCATAACCAGGTATGGCAATATCTACAGATTCTGGCTGGAGCCATGTTTCTTGCAAAATAGCAATATCGATTCTGTTTTCAATCATAAAAGTATGTAATTCAGTCAGTCGGGGACACGTTAGGCATTGCACATTGATTGATAATATTTTTAGATTTTTTGAATGTATGATTGATGAAACAGAAGGCCGAATACCAAGTCATGGAGAAGCATTATATGTGAGGGATTTCAGTTGAACAATGGTGAAGTTTCGAATGACTCATCTGTCACCTGGCTCATTCAGACTCCCGTTCCTTGTTTTACATTCTGTACGCAATTTTGACATCATCTTTTGTTCATCAACAGTGTAGTCAGGTGAGACAAACACATTGTAGAGAGAAGTGTCTTTCAAATATTTTGAATTCTTTAATAAGGTGATTTTGTCTTTAAAAGATTGCAATTTTACTAATAACGGTTGTGGTCGACTACTTGATTCTTTTCCCAGGCTTTGGCAAGACTCAATTTCTACGTGAATTCCCAAAGCATTCAGATTGATGTCATCAATGAGCTCTTAGTCGGTATTAAAGTCACTGCAAGGTCAAAGTCCACGAAAAATCACGTTTAGCTTGCGTTTTTCTTGCTCAGAAATATTTTTCACAGCTTTTTCGTGCAACTTTTGCTGTGTCTGTATTCTGAGAACGTCTGCATAGCTTTTGTTGATATCATGTCTATTCGAATTGCTGATAGTTGGGATTTCTGTGTTTGTTTCCATTGTGAAACTCATTAATCTATCAAGTTTCTTAGAAATTAATGCCATAGCTGTTTCTGTAGTTTTTACACGTTGTAGAATGTCTGACTGTTCCACATTTTCACATTTATTATTGCATATTTTGCATGACATTTTTATGTTTGAAAATCTCATTAGTACAGAAAGTTCTTCCAATGTTATTGACACTCCATTTCTATCTTCAAAACATTCTAAATGTATTAACTTTTTGCAGTCATAGCAACGGATGCCATGGCAACTAGAATCATCGGCCTCTCTTTCGCAATTCGAGCATGTTTCCAAATCAAAAATGGCGCCTGGTAATTCTACACAATTATCGTTTGAAGTCAAGCTACCAGTTTCTATTCGGTTTAAATCGAAATTTTCCTGTACTAGACTCATAATTTCTTGGAAATGTGTTAATCTAAAGTTCTCCATGCCTTTGGTCCAAGTTATGATAACATTACCTGTAGAGTTATGAAGCTCAAGACAAAGGTATTTGCTTTTCATCTGTTTATCTTCGTATATTTGTACCATATCTGTGTTTGAGTTTTTCTTTTGCTGTTTCGTCGTGAAATTCTTATTTTTATAATATGGCAGTAAACTTGATCTCCATGTTTCAGTAGATGAAGTATGAAAGTACAAATTTTCAATGTTCTTACCATCTTTTCTGAATTTTGTTCTCAGATTCCCAGTAACATTGCCATCACCTTCGACATCAAATCCAGCTTCAATTGAAGTAGCGTTTGACATATTCTACTTTTTAATTCCTTAGAGGTAGAATTATAACTTACCAACAGTCTGTAACTTACTGGAAATGCTCAGCGATCATTCAAGCTATTGTAACTGATACTAGTTTTGACAATTAAAATATAAAAACTCTGAAAACGCACTAGTGAAATATTTCACGTCCGTCATTACGAAAATTCTGTGTGTGTGTGTGTGTGTGTTGGCCGTAGATTGCAAATAAATTGCAGTGTGTTTTTAATTAAGTTAATTAAGTTAAGTTTTTATATATAAGTAAATAAGTAAAAAGTAAATATAACATAGCTAGAGCTTTCACTTCATTAACAGGAGAAGCATAATGTGTTAGTAGTAAGTGCTCAGTGTCCATTAATTAGAGTAGACGTCTAATTAGAGATATTGCAATCACATTATTACTGTGGTATAGTATTTTGAGATTATTATATCTGTTTGTGTTTGTGTTTATATTTCTTATTTTGTTGTTTGTTTATTTGTTTCCTGAATAGTAACTATTGTTGGAATGTTCGTCCTGCTAACAGTATCACAGTTTCACCTTGAAAGCATCCCTCATGGGAAAGGGCACTAGTCCTTGCTGAATGAATGTGTCTGTAAAAAGTTGGAATAAGGCGGATGTTCTTAGAACAGTGTGACTGACCAATAATTGAAATGGTACACATAACATACATAATAATTATGAATATAAGTGGACTTGGTGTAAATAATTGGAGAAAATCAGATAGGAATTTTTTGTCTGGAGCATTCTTGGTGAGGATGGATTATTAGGGTAGAGGGAGAGTTAAAAGTATTTCATCATGTTTTCTATTTAAAAACTACCCTGAACTTTAACGGCCCTAATTGGACGACTATGGGAGTTAGTCCCTGGATACTTAGGATTATGGTCATTGTGGTCTTCTGTATTTCATGAATTTGCTTTACTAGTTGATGGTCCAAATAGGAGCTTTTGGTGGGAGATACGGTGTATTTTATAGATTTGCTGAACTGGTTGAAGTTTCATATAGTATTTGTAGTAGGAGGTGTTGGATTGGGTTTTTGGTAGAAATTGTTTGTTACCTAAATAGTAACTATTAGTGGAATGTTTATTCCGCTCACAGTTCACATTCATATATCATCAAGAGCTAAGGGACGTTATAATCTAAAACTGTAGTGCTGTTAGCGGGACGAACATTCCAATAATAGTTACTATTCAGGAAACAAACAGACGATAATCTGGAAGGTCCGTTTCGATGGATAAGATTTCGAGAAAAATCTCAGATAGAGGATGTATATATGTAACATAAGGATATCAGTATTTGTGATATTTCTGATGTATCTGATCGTACATGACTAGAGAATTGCCCATTTCGTTCTGGTGGGGTGAAATGAAATGCAATAAATTATGAGTATCTGTTAGTTTTATGTATACATCAGTTTCGGGTCTGTTTTTGTAGACATTGAGATCAAGGAAGGTGATATATATGTTTGAGATCCGGTTGAGGTGAATTTTAATGTTTATGTGTTGAGTTTGCCTTTGAAATAAATTCGTTAAGACGGACCTCGGAGATGGCCACTGGCCAAATTAGGAAACACCATCAAGCCAAGGTAACGGAGCAATTTTATAGGCTTCCATGTGAATTGTTGAAAGAGTATTGTCTCCAGTTCAGCCATGCCATGTATATGTCAGCGATACTAGGGGCAAATTTAGTCCCCATAGCAGTTCCAGGTTGTTATACGTAGCTTATTGTTGTTGAAAGTAGCTTACTGTTTGTTGAAAGTGAAATAATTTGTACACAGGATTGTTTTGATCCTGTCAAGAAGAGTCGTAAGTGGCAGTCGGATTAGTTCTCTGGGTCTGAGATGATCTGTTTTCTTGACATGTGATTTAATAAGATGGCGAAGTGGTTGTAGTGTCATTTCAATAAAGGAGGATAAGTTGTCCGTTAAAGAATTGCAACCAAAGACGATAGGCGCCAGGTTTGTGTATTTTGGTAACATGTAAAGTATTGGTATTCTAGGTAGATGTCAGGGTGATAGGCTGTGGTAAGATGCAGATATGCCTGGATCTTTTCTATGTATTTTTCACGTGTAATTACAACCAATGCCCCCCTTTGTCGGCAGGTTGGAAAATAAGTTTATGTTGTGCTTTGGTGATTGATGTTGTTGCGACCTTGGTTTAACTTGGAGCTGCGACAATAGACCAAATCGGCTAATTCTTCAATTTCCTGTTACCGTGACACAGATGCGGGACTCAGTTTTCGCTTTTCCGAGCAAACGTCCTTTCGCGCCTTGTTGTTGTACGAGAAGGTCGTGCTTATTTGATCTCATAACACACATTTTAAACTACCTATTTAATTGAAATGTCCAATATTTAGTATTTGGAGGGATATTATTCGATGTATGAATAGATTTCCTGTCGATTTTGGAGTGATGAAGCCTGATTTAAAGAGAAGCTGCACCAACTTTGATCGCTGTGGATGACCTTAAAATTGGAACCGAAATGTTTATGGATTTTGAAACATAGTTCGAAAACATTTGATAAACTAAAATGAAAACAAAACAAGCTAAGCTAAACTGGAGATGAATATGCAGTATGAATTGGAAAGATTTTAACATTGTTTTATTTTAGTGAAAAAGTACGTACATCATATACATGGATTATGAAATTTGGAATGAAAAAATGTCATGATTTGCGATGTTTTGAAGCGTTGAAACCAAACTAATCTTTGCTTAT
Source organism: Haliclystus octoradiatus (assembly GCA_916610825.1). NCBI lineage: Eukaryota > Metazoa > Cnidaria > Staurozoa > Stauromedusae > Haliclystidae > Haliclystus > Haliclystus octoradiatus. The sequence continues at coordinate 6,455,525 of OU744453.1, forward strand.
ATTTAAATAAAATACCAAGCATTTATGACTTAGATAGTGTATTTATGGTATGTAGAAGTCTTATATATAGGTTACATATGTTAGCAGAAATTTTATATTTTGCGAAGAACTAACAGCGAGTTTCGTGCACTTTGATGAAAATTTCACGAAACTTTGACTTGATCGAGTCATAAAATGACTTGTGTTGCTCATTTATATTACCTTTCCTATAAATATGACTGTTGTATGTTTATATTGTTCATTTAAAACGCTAGGAATTAATTTGTTTCAATGTTATGTTATAATTTACAGTTATATATTGATGTTGTTTTAGTTTTTTCATTACGGCGCGGCACATATCAATGTTTGAAAACACATGGAGTTCTGTGTTCTACGTCATCAGCTATGTTTATGATCAACTCTATAATTCTGCTGTACATGCTATATTGATCGTAAAATAAGGAAATCTTTTGTTCATTACATTAAATATGCTGGATACCATCATATAGTATTGTTTGAACTGAAATTGTAGCCAGACACAATAATTATATCAAGAAATGCTACTTTTTGATGGAATAATTGACGATGATGGAGTACCGATATATAAATTTTAAGGTCCTAGGCGATTTTATTGAGTCTTGAACTACTTGAATCCATCTTGAAATTCCCACAAATCATTAAAATACTAAATTTAAGAGCATATTACGAATAGGAATATGCGAGAAAAATAGTTGCGTTTAGACCATTGCGTTCTGTCGTTGAAAAACCCAAATACCGCATTCAAGTCACGTGACGCGTTAGCCGATTTGGTCTATTAGGACCTCTGTTGTTAGACAAGAACCTTTATCCCGTGTTCCGCTCCATGATACTGAGAGTCACTGCATTGTATGAAATGGAGTTATGTAGCCATTATTGTTGTTATTATTGACATGTAACTTTTTAGCGAATGGTGTGAAGCGCTCATTGCAAAAAATCAGAATGACCTATCACAGCTTGGCATATGCAACCTTAGGCGGTGATTGGTCTATTTTCTAACTCGTGAAATAAGTTGTGACGTCTTTGTGAATTGAAAAGGTGTTAAAATGATTCACACAATACAGGGCACATCGTTTCACATGTAGATTAGACCTGTTTTTCTCAAGCGGTCTATTGTATTATGTTTATAAAGTAGATGATGCAACGTTGCTAGCGCATCAATTCATTCGTCAACATTTTACAAGGACAAGAATGTAGAGTAGCAGAATAATGGGCCTTGTGGACGTAGGCTATTGATTGTTTCATAAAAGGAATGATTGTTTCTGGGACTGATCGGGGCTGAAAACAGTGTAAAGCCATGTTCACTTCACTATATCGTAACCTTGTTGACTCAGATAACAAAGTGTGCAATGCTTGATTATAGTTGACAAGCCTTCGGCTTGCGGCCTGTGTTCAAGGCCAGTCAGCCGGCCCCTGAAAAAAACTGGGAAATAAAACAATCAACACAATTTTTTTAAAATTATGTGCATTTACCGAAGGGCAACAAAGAACTGTGGAATTTCATTAAAAAAATTACATAAATATCATTTCAAATACAAATGATGTAGATGTTCATGTTCATGTTCAAATACATGAAAATGAAAAAAATATATATTAGTTGACTGATAGTTTGTACCAACTTATGTATTTTGAAACATGACACACTCCAATTAATAATGATCAAATACAACCAGCAAAAATATTATAAAGTCAAAAATCTTATAATCAATAGTTACATATCATAAACTAATTTAGAACAGACCCAAGTAATGGCACACATAGCCACATAATGATCTAGAATGCACCATAGCGACATCTGGATGCTACACATTTGACCTCTCCTGAAAATTGAAATTTGCAACATAAATTGACACTAACCAAGAATAATTTACATCAATAGAACCCCAAATTGTCCCAATAGAATGTCGAGAGTGAATAAATATAATAAGTAGAAACAATATATACACATATATATTTATACCAGGCTTGATTGTACCTAATGAATGTCATTATTTAGAATTATACCTTCATGCCGTTAGGAGGTCTTGGATATTATGCCAGTTATCAAGTTGATATAATAGAGATAAACATTTGACAATTTACATGATTACCATTACACGCCTTACGCAAGCCACTACAATATTACCGCTTCCCTACTCCTGTCTCGTTCTTGGATGTTATTATTGCTGATTTATTAATTTCCGATTTATGTTCTAGCGTCTATACTGGGTGATGATCTCAATTTGTCTAGCTCCAGCTACGTCCTTCGGTGTAGATTTAATTGGTTATTTGTGCCACTCCATTGCTGTTCAGAGCCTTCTATGTAAAAGAGTTGAGCCAATTTGTGAAGTCGCCACTAACAGCGCTGATTGGATTAAGGGCCGCACGTGACTTTTCCGCCGGAATTAGGTCCAACACCTCGGGTTTTCTAACAAAGTTTGTACTGAGAGAAAAAGCTCTTCCCTCTATTTCTGCGATATGTATCGATTTAATATTCTGTTATACAATATTGAGCTGGTCCTACATGCTGCTAAATATGGTGCTGAATATGGAATCGTTGCTAATCGTTTATTTTATACCGGGAAGTAATTTATTTTAATTTTTGAATCGAAGCTATTTTTTTTTGTTTCCTTATAATCGCAGGAATTGACTTTTACCGCTTAAACACGTGGGTAGAATTGCGAAGGGAACTTATTTTGATGGTTGATCTATGTTTTGTTGAATTTCTGTTATTTATTACGGGATGTTGTTGTGCCTTCGGATGCAGAAACAGGTTTTCGAAGTGTATAAAGTTTCCAGGATTCTGTCTTGAAAGAGAAATTCAGAGAGAAGCATTGCCTGGTTCCAGTAGCTAAAAACAGGACACAAAATACCTAACAATATATAATCTACTCTGTCAGAAAACAATACTTACCATGTCTTCGTTTTTATTCTGAATAATAACTTTAATAAGCTCTGTTGGCATGATTTTACACATACTGTTATCTCATATTGTTAAATGGATTGTCTGGTAATTCTATTTTCCATCTGCCATTACATAAGTTGATTTCAAAAGGTGGATTTATTCATTCCAAACTTCAAAAATAGACCAGTTGGGCTATGCAGCACAACTTTATCTTCATACAAAATATAAGTAAAGAGAGAAGCCCTGGAATGGAAGACTTTTGAAAAGGGTAATGTGATAACATTCCATTTTGTTAATAAATTTCGTTTCTATGAGAGGATAGACAATGCAAAATTATTCTTGAAAATGTTAGGGAAGAAAACAGCAAGAAAATCCAAAAACAGAATTCATACTAATTTACCACAAGGAAAATGAGATAAGAAATTGTAAAGATTAATACAGAAGATCCTACATAATTTTAGCTGTACAATAAAAGATATAAAGTTTCCCTTCAATTATTTTCATAAATTATAATTATGTTAAATACAAGTGGAGGAGAACAACATATAGTCAGCAAATAGACAATATCAAATTCTATCAATTTTCAAACACAGTACATTCTAATTGCTAATGATTAAAATGTAGCAAGTTAACATATTTCATGCTTTATAATCAATAGTTGTATAATCATAAGCTAGTGAAGATAACACCCAGGTGAATAAAAACCGTAAAATCACACAATAGCCTGAACGATACACCACCGCAACATCTGGAGTTAGAGTTGAACTCTCCTCTGAAAATTGAAAATTTGCAACACTAGTAGATATTAAATTCATCAAGAGTAACTCACTTTATAACACCAAAATATCATAACAGGGATGCCGTCAAGTATTGTTGATTCAACAACATAGGCTTTGTCGTAGCGTTGTGTGGAGATTTCAATATATCAAGCCTCAGTCGTCATTATGTGAAAAAACAGTTCTGAACGAAAAGAAACGGTTTTCTCTCTGAGCCTGAAGATAGGTATCAGCTTATACGAAGGCTTTAAGATCAATAGCAATGAGAAAAAATACGAAATGATATCTGGATATTGTTAATTTAGAATTATAGTGTATATTCATCGTATAATATACATAGCCTAATAAGATGAAATTATAAAATACGTACTAAGTTGACTCGTTCTTTTTTTAAACCTTCTGATATACAACAGACAGAATGTCATAAATTATCTGAATATAACAACAACAAAAACTGATTTTGGTATTCTAATCAATGATCATACCTCTTCGAGTCAACTTTCCATTATTTCTTTAGACCTTCTCTTTAACAATTTTAGAAGAGAAGTCAAACCAGTTCAAAACTGGACCAGTACCAGTTCTAATGAATTACAATGAAACCTTCTCCTTTTATTTGAATTAAAATAAATCATTGGTTCAACCAACTCCTACGGTTCAGAATTCAATAATATCCGTAGTGAGCTGCTGCTATACTGTTAGAGGCGACTGAAGTAGCCTATTTAGTAAGACATTTTCGCTTCGTGGGTAAAGCAGTCAACAACATTCGAAAATACAGCAATGCTTAAACACTTTCCAGCTAAATAAGAGAATCCGCTGCAGTTATAATATAGTACCATTCCATTTTCTAGTAAAAATCCTCATTATCGACAAAAGGATGTGCTTAAAAGCGAGAATTTCGCGAGTCAGACAATCCTAGTTTATTGGCTCTGGTCGATAGCCATTGCAAAATGCAGTTTTCGTGCGTTGCCTCGCTCTGAGTTGGACCATTTTTGCGGCCTCACAATGACTTGGCTCAACTCTTTTACATAGAAGGCTCTGCTTCTGTTCTGTGTGATGTTACATATTTATATTGTTAATCCATCATATTTGTATATTAATTTTTAATTATTATCTTGATATAATGTCTGTTTCGAAGTTTGATTCATTCGTTGTCATTCACTGTTCTGAAAGTTAGGATTCTGTTGAATTTAGCATTGATGTGTTAATCTACTTATATTAATAATACTGTCTGTTTATATATCACAATATTTCTATATTTCTATATTTCGATATTTCTGTGTCTGTCCGCGACTTATGTACGTCTTACTGGCGATATAATACGGATAATCCGTTGTCGGGAAATTATGCAAACATTTGTTTCGAGATAACCGTGTACAGTAACAAATTTGTTGTATGAAAAGTATGGGTCTATGACGTTGTTTTAAAATAATATACTTCATCAGATATTTTATTTGATATCCTTGCATTAAAAAATTCAGAGATTTTGAAAAATTTCATAGGTCGATAATCTAGCGGGCAGCCAAATCGAAGTCAAATTGAAATCCCCAGAACAAAAATATTTTGCTTTGAATTTAAAAGCTGCGTGTAAATTGTTTGAACAAGTGAAACTTAAAACTGAATCAGTTTTATGATAATTAAAACAATACGAATTACTGAGTTACATTGAATTACCAATATAACTAGGCCAGACAAAATATGTTTTGAAATCAAAGAAACGTAGACCTATTTCATGTAGTGTTGATATCAGCAATACAAATAGCGCGGCACAAACGCTATGAAATTAAAGAGACTTTAGGTCTTAATTTAATTTATTAATGAAACCAAATGCCGTTCATTACTTTTACCAAAATCGAGATACAAAACATTTCACTCTTAAAAAGGCTATTTTGATATATAACTTGTGAGAACACTGAGCAAACAATCTGTTTTGAAATGAATAATCTATCGCGGGGCATAAAAACAAATTAACTTGCAAGAATTTTCAAAATGACGTTGGCGTTCGATCAATTCGAAAAATATTCAAAGTTCGAATAGATTATCTGTCTACAGTTTAAAATTATAGAGTTTAGAATTAATCAAGGCATTGCACAAAAGTATTTCTATAATTTATTATTTAATATAAAAATATGAATCATTTGGTTTTGAGCCGGCAGGCTTTTAATTTCAGATTTTGCTTCCATAAGTAACGAAGGAATTATAGGCATCGATAAAAATTAAAATTTCATTTTGTTGACTTGCTATACGAATAAGACACAGTATGTTACTACAGTTTCGAGAATAAAAATAGCGGTGTCTTGTTATTATCGTTGATCAACATTTAATAAAGTAAATTTCAGGTATATCAAATTTAACAAAGTTAAATTGAATTGAGCGTATGATTTGTGATAAATAATAATAATTATAATATTTTCAGCGTTCAAAAATTTTGCTTTGAATTTAAAAGCACAAAAACATAATTTAAAAACATTTTTAAATAGTTAATACAGTTTGGATGAGTGTAACAAACCTTGTGTTACAAAAATAAAAGGCGAAAAGGTTGCATGAAATAATCGATCATAGCAAACAATATTTATTAAAATACAACTTACCATTTTCCAAATGAGATCCAAATAAAAACTATACGAGCGGCATAATCTCCGAACAACATTTAAATACATAATAGCGGGCTCTCTGAGTTAATACACCAATCAATAATAAGTTAACAACCATATTTTATCGAAGGAGAATGTACGCCCGATAAGAATAAAATAAAGATTGTCTTTTATTCGAAATAATTCTGACAAAAATGATCATTTCATATCGTGATCAAATGCATGGTAAAGTAGATTCATTTTCTACATAGTAAATTATCCTTTTCGTCAGACATCATAACATGAGCATTTAATTATTACCATCGGCTGTGGTATTTATATCTTTGAAGCTGCACTAAACATTTCCACTCTATAAACCATCGCGTCCGTTTCAATAAATTCTGAATAAATATGCATATCACGAATCTGGCAAAATGAGTTGTTTTCGTTTTTCTATCAAAATAATTAATTTATTCATAATCATCTTTTCTTTCATTCGACATCTGTAATGTATTATAAATAGCGCGTAGAAATATTGACAACAAGGTGTAACATAGCATCAATATCGAATTAGTATAGCGATTTATTATAGAATTTTATTTCCTTTTAAAAGAATGTTGATGCTATTAGTCTGGAAAATTTGATAACAAGAAGCACTATGAGGTCAACTTTTCACATCTTTTGTTTACTTTTAAAATTTTATTTTCAACGAACTCTTAGTATTTTGATAGACTGCCATGAAAATCACAAACCTACTTGCTGAGATTACAAAGATCAAAAATATATAGGCTCATATACTATCATATCATAATATTTTCAGATTATATATATAATTGGAAATCAATACACGCGCTGTCGCCTTGTTCAGTAATACGTTGTCGAAGCAGTAGGTTTGTTGATTAGTAAAGTCAAAGCGCGTACTACAGTAAGTAAGGGGTTGGCTCATTGGTTATTGCTCTGGTATTACAATATTAGGGTCGTAAGATCAAATCCGCCATTCGGCAGTTTTTATCAACGATTTTTCTGATTTTTTTTTAATATGAAGCAGTAAATCATTGTTAATTAACAAAATATATCGTTTGATCATGTTAATAACAGAAATTAGTGGACCATGTGTCTTGTCGAAGCTAAATTAATTTAATATTGAATATATTACATGCGATGCCACGAGTTTGACCGGCCTCACCTTGACGGCGTTATTTTGTGAACACCACATTAGTGTTGTATGTATTGCAATGAAGATTTATCAATCCGAACCGAACGCGATTTAATCGTATCGGGTCAGATTCGGGTTAATATATTAGGTCTTCGGATCGGATCGGATTTGAAGTGATTTTTTATGGATAGTTTCATATTTCGAAATTTGACTGAATATTTGTAATTCATAATAATTAATGTGTTCTGGTTTCCTTTCAACACATAAAATAAAGTTTTTCTATGTAGAGATAGCTACGTTAAATTATACATTTCAATCGAATCAATTGATGTGAAATAAATTAAATTTTTATTAAAGGAATGATTAAGATGTATTGATTAATGCTACATCGTTTCAATGTGTATTGTGTCTCATGTTCTCCTCCAGAGTTCATACTCCGTATTATACAGCGATAGTCAGCTTAGTCAATTGTTTAATTATAAGTGATCTGAAATTTTTATCATAGAAGGTCCATAATGGACTACACTCATTGCTAGTAATTATATATTGCCTTTGCAGTACTAATATTGGTTACTGTAGACAGGTGGTCATTATTTGAGGTGTTCATATCCTAGACGTTCGGTAATCACCTGGACTCAATATCAGGTTCCTACTTTTGAGTTGGTGGACGTACATTTGTTCAATTTGCTACTTTAGAATTATGTGTCAGATATGACATATTGGTGAGCGGTGATATCCTCCCACATGGCATTATCCATGACATGATTGGGGCTATAAGAGTTATTTTGGTCTTTGTTGAGTAGTTCACAGTGATCATCACAGGGAAGACACTACCTTATGTGTCCTCCTCCAATTTTACACTTTCTCATTGGACACTGAGTAAGGTAGATTGGTGTTCAGCTTGCATAACATCTGGTCTAGGCCCTCCTAACGGCATCAAGGTATAATTCTGAATGATAAGATTCTATATAGTAACCACCTTGCTAGTGTTCATTTGCCCAGTATCTAGGAATAATGCTTTAATCATAAATGTTTTGCTGTATAGCTATACATTAACTCCGTACACTCATTCATATACAACAATCGGATAGAAAAGACACATTTAAATTATCAGTAACACTATGCTAGGCGTACAGCCTTACACGGTCATACCCAACCATAACAGACATAATCGTACCGTCATGAAGCATCAAGGGTTACCGCCCCACGAATAATAATAATATTTAGGCTACTATTAAGGAAAAAGCAACTGATATTCACTTTCAGCAACCGCTCTAGCCAAGGAAGTCCATCATATACTTACCATTATAATTTCTAGTAGTCACACTGTTGAATAAGAACACTGCCTTTTCCCAACTGAAGTGTACAGACACACTCATACATTATCAACGACATTGTCTTTTACAAACATTAATGCTCACCTCCATGTCAATATATTTGCTATGATGGTCTGATGGTTATCGTAATATGCAACTTCCATAACTAATTAATCTACTTCAATTTCCAAGACATAACCCTTAACTAACAAAAGTAAATAATGATAATGTGTAGGCCTAGTTACTCTTTGTTGGATTAAATTAGACGTGACGGCCAATATCAAAAAAGATCAAGTACATTTTTATATCAGGAACTACCACCAAAATATCATGTCTGCCAATGTCCAATCCCTATCTTACAGCCCGTTCCTTTGGTTCCTTTTCCCTACAACTCAAAACACGAATGTAGATGAACGTGATGGATGTAGTTGAGTGAATTGTCAGTTTGAGAAAGAACGTAAAGTCACGAGAACGCGCTAACGCAGTGAAATTGAGGAGGCTGGGACGGAGTTGATTTGCTGCGAGCAGGAACTTGTAATAATGTTATTTCAATGCAAGAGTCTCTATCACGTGTTCCACTCCATGAAACTGAGAGTGGATGCCCTGCGTTGTATGAAATGGAGTTCTGACGTAATGCACACAGGCTAACGGCGTTTGACTATATTTTTCGAACGACGAGGCCTTTTCAAATGGCCTCTGTTCTTCATTAATTATCATTTTAGCAGAGGTTAGATTAATGCCCCTGTTTTTTTGGGCCAATAACACAACATTTCATGATATTATTGTCTTTGCATAGGCATTCGGGGAGAAGGAATTGTGTTGATGAATATAAAGTCATGATTTTACGAAGTCGAAATCAGTACCGATTTAGGTTTTTAAATGCTTGGATAATTACTTTACTGAAAATAAATTGTCAAACATGTCAATAATTCGTTTAAGGTGAAATAAATATTTCCAATGTGTATTATCAACTTGAATGTTTGCTAATATTTCACGACGTGTCTAATCTAATAACAAAGCGGTATACAACAACACAAGCTGTAGCATGTTAATGATAGGTTTATTTGCGGTGAAACGCAGTATGTATAGCCCTAGTGAGATATTGAAAAGTTTTATTTTCACACAAATATTGTTGATAGAAGCCGCACATGCGTGTAGTGTCATGTGACTTGTGTACATTACAAGTTAGATCCTAGTCTTGTAATATGTTTTATGTTTATGTTCATCTCTACTATGATACGGTTATACGATTACCTTCTATATATATCGCGTTGTTATTACGTCTCCAACATGGCGCAGTTGAAATCTAATGAATAACATCCAATAATTTGGTTGATGATAAGTGATTTATTGATTCAACAGCTGTGCTCGTTTTCGCAAACAAGTTTCGTGTGCCCAACGATAACGATTGGACCACATCCGCTGTTTAGATCGTTCACAGTTATCTTGCACGAAGCAACAGTTGTTTTAATAAGCATTATATCAACTAGAAGATCAGCTTAACAATTAAGTAAAAAATCCTTGTGTACTACACGATTGTTGCGCCTCAATAAATGACATTGAAAACTTTCGGTAACACAACTAGCCGCCATTATGCACAAAGCCACGCGGTTTAATCCAGCGTCCGACGAAAACGAAATGAGAGGCTGCGGACTCAGCGGACTTGCAAAATGATCCGCAAATTGTAGCAAATCCGCAGAACATTCCGCAAGCACATGCAGCAATGGACCCAATGCAGCAAACAATGCAGATGATGATTCAGATGTTAGCCAACCAACAACAACAACACCTGGACTTGCAGAATCAACTCCAAGAGCAACAAAAGGCTAGCCTGGACCAACAGCATGAAATTGCAGAAACACTACGTCATCAAAATGAAGCCATTGCTCTGCTGGAATTTGGCTTTTTGTTTGTTTACCACGCCTATATGCAGACTTGCCATTTCCCTCTCTAGATACAAAGCGGATTGTACTATGAGATTCTGATCTGTGATTGAGATGATCACGCGTTTTCTGACTTGCCTCCTGCGTCCAGCAAATGGACCTATCTAAGGTAAGACTGTTAAAGGGTTCTTCTACAGGCTTTAGCTGTGTAGCTGCATCCCTAATACCACATACAATGTGGTCCCTGAGCCTCTCATTTTTATAGGCCAGTGAATGATAACAAGCAGTGTTATAAAGTTTGCATATCAAGTCATCTGAGTATCCACACGAGTCATCTATGGTGCGCAAGGCAGCCATATAACTATCGACTGACTCACCCTCCTGTTGTGCACGGGAATAAAGTTCTTGTCTATCTAAAAGAGGGTTGCGCTGCTTCCTGGTGTATGTACAAATGTGTTTTAGGGCAGCTTCAATATCATCTTCATCTTCTCTAATAGAAAGCATACCATTGTCCCATAGTCGAACTCAGTCTTCACATGGAGAGCACTACGAATAATTTGCTGTCTACCTCTCAATGAGCAGTCTTCTTGTAAACGTGTAAGTTCAGCATAGCCCTTGAAACTCTTCTGCCATGTACAAAAGCCTGTTAGAGTTGTCTCTTCTGGTGATATCTTCAAGTATGGTGTGTCCATTTTTTTGCAACGCTAAGTGGCGTTTGGTACTGTTTGTTTCCTAAATAGTAACTATCAATGGAATGTTCGTTCCATTGACATTACTACAGTTTTAACCTTCAACGTCCCTCATGAGAAAGTAGATAGTAGATGGCGTTTTTTAGATACTGGGCAAATGAACACTAGCAAGGTGGTTACTATATAGAATCTTATCATTCAGAATTATACCTTGATGCCGTTAGGAGGGCCTAGACCAGATGTTATGCAAGCTGAACACCAATCTACCTTACTCAGTGTCCAATGAGAAAGTGTAAAATTAGAGGAGGACACATAAGGTAGTGTCTTCCCTGTGATGATCACTGTGAACTACTCAACAAAGACCAAAATAACTCTTATAGCCCCAATCATGTCATGGATAATGCCATGTCGGAGGATATCACCGCTCACCAATATGTCATATCTGACACATAATTCTAAAGTAGCAAATTGAACAAACGTACGTCCACCAACTCAAAAGTAGGAACCTGATATTGAGTCCAGGTGATTACCGAACGTCTAGGATATGAACACCTCAAATAATGACCACCTGTCTACAGTAACCAATATTAGTACTCCAAAGGCAATATATAATTATTAACACATCAATGCTAAATTCAACAGAATCCTAACTTTCAGAACAGTGAATGACAACGAATGAATCAAACTTCGAAACAGACATTATATCAAGATAATAATTAAAAATTAATATACAAATATGATGGGAGGCAACGCACGAAAACTGCATTTTGCAATGGCTATCGACCAGAGCCAATAAACTAGGATTGTCTGACTCGCGAAATTCTCGCTTTTAAGCACATCCTTTTGTCGATAATGAGGATTTTTACTAGAAAATGGAATGGTACTATATTATAACTGCAGCGGATTCTCTTATTTAGCTGGAAAGTGTTTAAGCATTGCTGTATTTTCGAATGTTGTTGACTGCTTTACCTACGAGGCGAAAATGTCTTACTAAATAGGCTACTTCAGTCACCTCTAACAGTATAGCAGCAGCTCACTACGGATATTATTGAATTCTGAACCGTAGGAGTTGGTTGAACCAATGATTTATTTTAATTCAAATAAAAGGAGAAGGTTTCATTGTAATTTATTAGAACTGGTACTGGTCCAGTTTTGAACTGGTTTGACTTCTCTTCTAAAATTGTTAAAGAGAAGGTCTAAAGAAATAATGGAAAGTTGACTCGAAGAGGTATGATCATTGATTAGAATACCAAAATCAGTTTTTGTTGTTGTTATATTCAGATAATTTATGACATATAATGTCTGTCTGTTGTATATCAGAAGGTTTAAAAAAAGAACGATTCAACTTAGTACGTATTTTATAATTTCATCTTATTAGGCTATGTATATTATACGATGAATATACACTATAATTCTAAATTAACAATATCCAGATATCATTTCGTATTTTTCCTCATTGCTATTGATCTTAAAGCCTTCGTATAAGCTGATACCTATCTTCAGGCTCAGAGAGAAAACCGTTTCTTTTCGTTCAGAACTGTTTTTTTCACATAATGACGACTGAGGCTTGATATATTGAAATCTCCACACAACGCTACGACAAAGCCTATGTTGTTGAATCAACAATACTTGACGGCATCCCAGTTATGATATTTTGGTGTTATAAAGTGAGTTACTCTTGATGAATTTAATATCTACTAGTGTTGCAAATTTTCAATTTTAAGAGGAGAGTTCAACTCTAACTCCAGATGTTGCGGTGGTGTATCGTTCAGGTTATTGTGTGATTTTACGGTTTTTATTCACCTGGGTGTTATATTCACTAGCTTATGATTATGCAACTATTGATTATGAAAGCATGAAATATGTTAACTTGTTACATTATAATCATTAGCAATTAGAATGTACTGTGTTTGAAAATTGATAGAATTTGATATTGTCTATTTGCTGACTATATGTTGTTCTCCTCCACTTGTATTTAAAATAGTTATAATTTATGAAAATAATTGAAGGGAAACTCTATATCTTTTATGGTACAGCTAAAATTATGTAGGATCTTCTGTATTAATCTTTACAATTTCTTATCTCATTTTCCTTGTGGTAAATTAGTATGAATTCTGTTTTTGGATTATCTTGCTGTTTTCTTCCCTAACATTTTCAAGAATAATTTTGCATTGTCTATCCTCTCATAAAAACGAAATTTATTAACAAAATGGAATGTTATCACATTACCCTTTTCAAAAGTCTTCCATTCCAGGGCTTCTCTCTTTACTTATATTTTGTATGAAAATAAAGTTGATGCTGCATAGCCCAACTGGTCTATTTTTGAAGTATGGAATGAATAAATGCATGCATGGAAAATAGAATTACCAGACAATCCATTTAACAATATGAGATAACATTATGTGTAAAATCATGCCAACAGAGCTTATTAAAGTTATTATTCAGAATAAAAACGAAGACATGGTAAGTATTGTTTTCTGAGAAAGTAGATAATATATTGTTAGGTATTTTGTGTCCTGTTTTTAGCTACTGGAACCAGGCAATGCTTCTCTCTGAATTTCTCTTTCAAGACAGAATCCTGGAAACTTTATACACTTCGAAAACCTGTTGCTGCATCCAAAGGCACAACAACATCCCGTAATAAATAACAGAAATTCAACAAAACATAGATCAACCATCAAAATAAGTTCCCTTCGCAATTCTACCCACGTGTTTAAGCGGTAAAAGTCAATTCCTGCGATTATAAGGAAACAAAAAAAAATAGCTTCGATTCAAAAATTAAAATAAATTACTTCCCGGTATAAAAATAAGCGATTAGCAACGATTCCATATTCAGCACCATATTTAGCAGCATGTAGGACCAGCTCAACATGATATAACAGAATAATAAATCGATACATATCGAAGAAATAGAGGGAAGAGCTTTTTCTCTCAGTACAAACTTTGTTAGAAAACCCGAGGTGTTGGACCAAATTCCAGCGGAAAAGTCACATGCGGCCCTTAATCCAATCAGCGCTGTTAGTGGCGACTTCACAAATTGGCTCAACTCTTTTACATAGAAGGCTCTGAACATCAATGGAGTGGCACAAATAACCAATTAAATCTACACCGAAGGACGTAGCTGGAGCTAGACAAATTGAGATCATCACCCAGTATAGACGCTAGAACATAAATCAACAATAATAACATCCAAGAACGAGACAGGAGTGGGGGAGCGGTAATATTGTAGTGGCTTGCGTAAGGCGTGTAATGGTAATCATGTAAATTGTCAAATGTTTATCTCTATTATATCAACTTGATAACTGGCATAATATCCAAGACCTCCTAACGGCATGAAGGTATAATTCTAAATAATGACATTCATCAGGTACAATCAAGCCTGGTATAAATATATATGTGTATATATTGTTTCTACTTATTATATTTATTCACTCTCGACATTCTATTGGGACAATTTGGGGTTCTATTGATGTAAATTATTCTTGGTTAGTATCAATGCTATCCAAGGTTTTGTAATTCAGGATTCAGGATTGCCTCCAATGGCTTGTGATCGACCAGAACTGCAAAATGTGATCCAAGTAGGAGCAGACGGCATTTTTGGATTGCCCAAACAACAGCTAATAACTCAATTTCTGTCGCTGAGTAATTTGATTCCGTGGGTGTCACAAACCTCGAACCACAATGCAGAATATGCCATGTATTATCATTATGTTGCTGCCATAATGCAAATCCAAGCCCCTGTGACTGCGCTGCATCCGTTTCCAATTTTAGCTTCGAACCTGGGATGAATTGCGCTAACTTTCTAGGATTTGAAAGCATCGTAATAACTTCATCAAATGCTTTCTGTTGATGTCCTTCCCAAACAAAAGTGGAACTGGGGGACAAAAGTGCTCGCAGTGACTGCATCAGCTCAGCAATATCGGCTGTGAATGCCTCAAACTACTAGACCAATCCACAGAAAGATCGCAGATCAGTGCGAGTTTGTGGGATGGGGAATTTACCGAGTGCAGCAACCAATTCTGGATTCACCGAATACCCACTGCCATCGATGACATAACCACACCACTGCACCCTTTCCTCAGCATAGACAAACTTCTTCCTGCCAAGTGTTATACCTGCTTCCCTACAACACTTCAGAATTGAGCGAACTCGTTCTTGGTGTGTGGCCAAATCGGAATCAAAAGTGATGTTGTCCTCAATCACTTTCAGCACATTGCTAATTCCTTTGATAGCTTCATCCCCTCTTCTATTGTGTTCATCCCCTGCACACGAAAGACACTTAGCATTACGACAAAAGCGCTTAGGGCCCCATGGTGTGATGAAGGTTGTCAGTCGGCGTTATTCTTTGGCCAGGGGTACCTTCCAATAACTATGGCGAGCATCCTGTGTTGTGAAATACTTCATACCAGCCGGTATCTTTGCAACTTCCTCTCGTCGAACTTTCGTAGCATAACCTGGTCTTTTTACATATGGGTTTAATGAATTAAAATCTACTGTAATACGTTGACCCCTTCTTTGGGACGACTACCATTGGATGCTGCCAATCAGGGGTTTCACCAATTGGTACATTCTCGATGATTCCCTTGGAAGTCATTTCAATTAATTTGTTCTTCACAGCAGTATCTTCCCAGTGAAGAGGGATGCTATAGGCTTTATAGCGTCGCACTGGTTTGGCCTCTGGAGTGAGTTGGATAACCATTTCAGGAAAAGTCATAGCTTTCAAAGGAGCATCATCTCTGATAGGGAAGATATCAGAGAAATCTGATAAAATCTGCTGCTTCTGTGTTGCAACAATAGGCTCCAACTCCTTGATCTTGGGGGATATTTCAGTATTTTTCCCAAGAGACAATGCGTTCAGGGTATTGTAGGTAGTGGACTTTACAGACTCTTCAATATGGGGCCATTCAGGAGGGAGTAGATCTAAAGCAATACATCCTGCTTTGCTCAAAACTACAACCTTCCACTATATGGACAACTGCATCATAAGAGTGTCCACCACGCTGCAATGTCATGTTAGCTTTCCGTAGCTCGTCAGAGTCTTCCCGTCTGCGCTGATCAGATGGTCGGTATCTTCCTTCAATACAAACTTCCCTTCACCGCAAATGCGGCCAAATCGTCCCCACTCGTAGCATCGCAGAACGCCCCGGGATCAGGTAACAACATCATGGTTGGATTATAACGGGTGAAATGACTTGTGGCCAGAGGGAGGGTGTCTTTTCTAACTTTTGTGACTGTTCCCACCGTAAGGGGGTTAGTTAAGAGTACACAATTTTGTGCCTTGGTGTCAGATTTGGTTAACCGGCGTTCTGAACGGTAATGTCCTCTTTTGTTGCAATTGAAACATTCAACATCCTTAGCTGGACATAGGTATGGGGTCAAGTGGGGTCCTTTACCATAATTTCAATCCAATATGATTCAACGGCGAAAGATCTATCACTTTTGGAAGATGGTGATGTTGTCCGAGTTCAAAATCCTACATCAAAAAAATGGCAGTTAGTAGGAGAAATCGTCAAGGTATACCCAAGACAGAGAAGTTACCTGATCAAATCAGAGACTGGTCACCTGTATTTGAGAAACAGACGATTCCTTCGACCATTCAGCAACCCTGAAGAGCCAGAGGAAGAAGACGCACAGATTTTGGAAGATGAGCAACATCAGCCATCTCCAATCGACGAAGATGAAGATAGTGGTCACATCCAACAGATGAAGCCAAGACGCAGCAACCGGGTCCGCCACCCACCGCAACGTTACACCTACTGAAGAAGAGGCATGTAGTGTCATGTGACTTGTGTACATTACGGGTTAGATCCCAGTTTTGTAATATGTTTTATGTTTATGTTCATCTCTACTATGATACGGTTATACGATTACCTTCTATATATATTGTGTTGTTATTACGTCTCCAACAATGCGTAAATGCGAATGACTAGAAGATCTAGAGTGCATTCATGAACTTAATCATTTACATCAATAATACACCATAATAGCTGTACTATAATTAGTATAATAGTATTAGTAATATAATATAATTTTTTTTTTATTATTATTTTATTATTATTATTATTATTATTATTATTATTATTATTATTATTATTATTATTGTTATTATTATTATTATTATTATTATTATTATTATTATTATTATTATTATTATTATTATTATTATTATTATTATTATTATTATTATTATTATTATTATTATTATTATTATTATTATTATTTTTATTATTATTATTATTATTATTATTATTATTATTATTATTATTATTATTTATTTTTTTTTTCGTTTTTTGAACGAGATAAGTTCCATAATTATGCTAATTGTATTATATTTATGACGAGAATGCTAGTGTTTTTGATATTTATAACATTATAATCTAACTATCGACAGCTGATTGACATAAACCAATAATTTATTTTCCATTCCAGGGATGTCAAATACGCAAGAGTTGACTCTTTGAATGTTCTTATTGCTTCCCCACGTATTACTTCCGGGATAAGGTTCCAGACTCTAGTACCTACTGCCACAATCGACCATTTCATCAGGGTTGTTCTGAAAATGGGTGGGATGAGTTTATTTGGACGGCAAGATGACGTATATTTAGTGTTGGATATCTTGAAGAGGGAGTGTAAAAGTTTTGCAGTTTCTGTTATGAGTGTTTTGTGGATCATATTGGTTAATTTTACTATTCTTCTGACGTGTAGAGATGGAAGACGATATTCTATTCCAGCATTGGGTCGTGATAGGTGTTTTAGTGATTTTTCTTGAATTCTTTCTAATTTTAGTCTATCCGTTTGATTAATTCCAAGAAGAAGTAGGCTACAATGTTCTAGGTGAGGACGGATGTATGTCTTGTAAAGTGTATTGGCAAGGTGTGGGTTTAGGGATTTTTTAACTTGTTTGATTTGATATAGGGAGAGATTGGCTTTTCTGATGCAATTGCGAAGATGACATCTCATGTTTAATCTACTGTCAATGTGAGCACCGAGTATCTTTATTATATTGAGCCGAGGTAAGGTTACATCATCGATTGTAATGTCTTTGTTATGTATTTGATTGGTACTTAGAAGATTTGCGCTCGTAACGTGAATGTCGGGTTCTGGGATGTGAGTGATTAGTAGGCATTGAGTTTTTGAAAGGTTCAGTTTTAGACAATTCAGCTGGAACCATTGGTGCACATTTTCCAAGTCTTTGTTGAGGTGTTGGACAGCAGTGTTTTTGTGGTTGGAGGAATAGTATAGCGTTGTATCATCTGCGTATCGTATGATGGAAGAGGCTATTGGAAGAAATGAAAAGTCTGCTACGTAGATATTAAATAGTAGTGGTGATATTATCGATCCTTGTGGGACTCCCCGAGGGCAGGAGTCTAATATATCCTAATATATATACTAATATATCCTTGTTTATCTTTGTCACTTTATAGTTAATTTTGTATGTACAGTCGAACTTGCTTAATATGGCCCCCATCTGGTACGGATAAAAACCGGGACATTAAGCGAGGTTATTAAGCGAGGTAAGAATATGAGAGTTTGTATGGAGCATTGAAAATGGAAATCTATTTTGTGGGGATATTAAGCACTGTGGGACATTAAAAGAGGGGATATTAACCGAGTTAAACTGTATATCATTTATGTATTAACTCTTGATTTTGGGAAGTAAAAAACATCAACAACTAGAAAATCTCGCTACCACTAGAACTGACAGAAGCGGTGATTTATAGAACACGCGTTGAGGCCAGATCAACCACGCCCTTAGCAATGGAACCGAATCTCAACTGCTGTGAATTTTATAGTTATTTCGCTTTATGTAAGTGACATAATACTGTTCATAAATGTTGAAGTGTTTGTTTTGTCGATGTAACTAGTTATATCAAACAATAAGGGATTGGTGGATCCCTTAAGTCTCACAGGGGGGAGAGCCCCTGTCAAAAGAGACAAGTAGTAAGGTACCACCCCTACGGAAAGCCTCAGTCAATGCAAATGTATATGTGTGTCGGCCGTAGATGGCAATTAAATGCAGTGTGTGTTTTTTGTAAATTGAAGTTTTATATATAAGTAGATCAGTAAAAATGAAAACAGCTGGAGCTTCGCTTCATCCATGAGAGGAGCATAGTGTGTTGGTGGCAAGTGCTCAATGGTCATTAATCAGAGTAGTCATTAATCAGAGTAGCCACAAAATAAGAGAAATCGTAATTATGTTATTATGGTGGTAAAGTATTTCGAGATAATTATATTTGTTAGTGCCTTTATTTCTTATTTTGTTTTTATTATTTATCCATTGTATTATATGGTTTTGTCGTTGGTGTGAACAAAGATGTCCAGTAAGTTCTCGTTTCGGCGGAAAGTGATGACCGATTGGATTCTGTGTAGTTGCATGTGTGATTCAAAGCAAGGAATCAGGTTATCATTCAGTACCGTAGTGAATAAATCAGTAACGTCGTCATGAAATGTGGTGATGAATGGAATAATCTCTGTGATCCTCCTAGTTTGAAGGGGACCATCGGGATCCGCAATGTGTTTTTGAAAAAGATCTCGGATAATCTTTGTTTTTATAGACATTTAGATCAAAGAAGGCGACATGTGTTTCAGATACGATTGAGGTGAATTTGATTCGCTTATGTATTGAGTTTGCCTTTGAAATGAATTCATTTAGACGGAGCTCAGAGTGCAGCCAAATAAGGAATACATCATCTATGTAACGCAGAAATTTTATAGGCTTCCATTTGGATTGTTGGAAGAGTATTGTCTCCAGTCCAGCCATGTAATACATGGCATGTATATATCAGCGTAGCTAGGGGCAAATTTTGATTCAGAGTAATGCTGTATGTTGGAGAATTGATCATTAATTTTAAATATTTCTTTGATTTTGATGATTTAAATCAAGATTCAAAACGACAGAAGTGCTTACAGTTTTCCAACGATGGCGATCATTCAGTCTAAACATGATGCTTTCTCCTTTTATTTGGTTTTCTACGCCCACAAAAGGCCTTCATAATGTTCATACAGTCCTTCGAGATAATGTAATCTATTATTTCTAATTCTGTTGCTCCAATTTGATTCAAAATAATACCGTAAACTTGATGTTTTTAGTTTTCTTCGACAGTTTGTTTACAAAATGTTGAAATTCGAAATAGCTGAATTCAGCAAATTTCAATTTCTGTTCACACCTAGTTGTATTGTTCTTCGATGGGCCGACCAACCAACACCTGGCTGTAACTCACATGACTCCAAGGTGCGCTGTGATTGGGCACACCATATTTTTACGATGGCCGAGGCCGGCCACTTGTAAAACGCTCTCATTAGTATCTAAACTTCAAACTTCAAACTTCAAACTTCAAACTTCAAACTTCTAACTTCAAACTTCAAACTTCAAACTTCAAACTTCAAACTTCAAACTTCAAACTTCAAACTTCCGACTTTCAAACTTCAAACTTCTGACTTCGTTTAATTAGACAAATTGGGTAACTTGAATCCTTGATCACATGGCCTGGAATTCGGGTGTTTACTATCGTTTACAGTCGAACCATAATCTATGGTCAAGTTGTTGTTGTTTTTTACTTCTCAAAATCAAGAATTTATCCATAAATACACATTACAAAATTAACAATAAAGTGACAAGGACAAAGGCGGATTAAATAGTAAATAATTATCGGACTATTGGTATGTTGACGTAAATATTCAAGTTTTTATGGTCTTTATGTGGTCGAGTCGAAAGAATGAGTCGAATAAATGAAAGCTTGGTCGCTTTTACTTTTCTAAAGTTTAGTTAAAAGCATATAAACGCGTATTATTGGGGGTATTTATATGCTTTCTAATTCAATAACTTACTTACATACTGCATGTCTATATATTTTTTGCATCGAAGAGAACTTGTAGTCGCGAAGCTATTAAACTGAACTTCACCAATTTTTAGCGCTGTTTATTCAGCTGAGCAAGCTTATTTTCTTTGTATGATGATCAAATATGAGCTCTATATCATTGGAGCAGAGAGGTAGCATATATTAATATAGTTAATTCATGACATGGTATGTATATATATATATATATATGTATGTTAATATAATAAGAGACAAAGATGAGGCAAGGCCTTTTTCCGTTACTCAGAGATTCACGTGTCTAATTGCGATCTTCAAACGGTAATCGTCCTATGGATTACCGTCTGAAGATCGCAATTAAACGCGTGAAACTCCGAGTAACGGAGAAAGGCTTTGCCTCATCTTTGTCTCCAATTATATAATGCTCTGTTTTAACCAACATTGAGCACTTCACATTATATATGTATCTCAGTTTACACTCTCTATAATAAAACTCTTAATTTATTATTATATATGTATTTTATAACAGTGTCTGCTGTGCTGTCCAACGAACTCTGCATATCGTTAAATACAAAGCGTTTGACCCTATCAACAAATGCTAACTTCTTATAACTATATTTCAAGTAGCAAATTTTATATTTGCTGTGTAAAACGTGAACAGTGTCACAACCACAACTCTGATGAATACTATAGTATCAACACAACTAAATCAAATTTTTGTCGAGATTAAATCAAATCATTTGTAACACATATTGAAATACTGTAGTGCCATTTTTGTGTAATTTATGGCATATCAGAGGTATTGCGAGTCTGGATAAAACTGAAATTTACTATGAAATCATTCAGAAATTATTTTCTCACCTTGTTATATGTCTACAATATAATTTAATCAAGACAAGAACGGGAAAGTATTCAAGTTATTATATTTTTAAGAATACTTTTATGTGCCCGGAGAAACCTGCCATTTTAGACGTGTAGCGCTCGATGTAGACATGTTTATCCAAAGTTCAACATTTGAAATTATATATTTATTACAAACATCAATTGGTAAGATCCAAACCCATTTCACTCAATAAACAGGAAAATAATAACAAGCTACAAATTGCCCAAGCTATAAAAAAATAACCTTGCTCAGCTGAATAAACAGCGCTAAAAATAGGTGAAGTTCAGTTTAATAGCTTCGCGACTACAAGTTCTCTTCGATCATGCAAAAAATATATAGAAATGCAGTATGTAAGTAAGTTATTGAATTAGAAAGCATATAAATACCCCCAATAATACGCGTTTATATGCTTTTAACTAAACTTTAGAAAAGTAAAAGCGACCAAGCTTTCATTTATTCGACTCATTATTTCGACTCGACCATATAAAGACCACTGTTCGACTGTAAACGACAGTAAACACCCGAATTCCAGGCCATGTGATCAAGGATTCAAGTTACCCAAATTTGTCTAATTAAACGAAGTCAGAAGCTTGAAGTTTGAAAGTCGGAAGTTTGAAGTTTGAAGTTTGAAGTTTGAAGTTTGAAGTTTGAAGTTTGAAGTTTGAAGTTTGAAGTTTGAAGTTTGAAGTTTGAAGTTAGAAGTTTGAAGTTTGAAGTTAGAAGTTTGAAGTTTGAAGTTTGAAGTTTGAAGTTTGAAGTTTGAAGTTTGAAGTTTGTATATAAAGCCTCTAGCCAGGCATCCGCTCTATTGAAATTAGCCAATCAAATATCCATATATCACGTGGTTCGGCGGGGATGATGGTGTCTGACTATTTTGATGTAATAAATGAGAGCGTTTTAAAGTGGCCCGCCTCGGCCATCGTATATTTTTGGTTTGTGGCACACTTTTTAACCTTAAATTTTATTAGACCCCACTGGAGCGCGGCGCGGAAATGAGGGCCGTGATGGAGTGAGGCTAAGGCAAGGCCAGCAAGGCAAATTTGAAAATGGCTGCTCTCTCATGGAGACCAATTCTGAATATCTACAAATCTAGAACGCTGGCCACCTATAAACCATTACTGCTTAGAGGTTATTGTACTTCAGATGATCAATTGAAAAGAATAACATCTTGTATTCAAAGTTACACGGATCTTACCAGCTTGAAAGCTGATCAATATGCGTCTGAAATTTGGTCCGATTTGAAATTGAAGAAGTTTCAAACATTGGGCGAAGACGTTGTTAAATGTACTCTTACGAAACAACTTTTGGAAAATTCCAATTCCTTATCCTGCCAATCTGTAATTGATATTGTCTCGTCTGTTACAAGTCTCTCTGGATTGGTAGAGTCTGGGTTTATCCAACCTAAAGATGCCAACGATGACCAATACGATATTCTTATGTCATTAATTGGTGTTATCCAGTTATCTAGTGGTCACTCGGCATCTGCTGATATAACACAAAAAATATTTACACCAATTATTAATAATTACGAATCAAATATTATGATGAAACTGCAACATCCAAAATTAATGCTTTCAATAATCAGCCAATTGAGAAATATTGATATTTCATCAAATATAAAACAACTTGATGATGGGTCATATCTTGCCGAAATTTATTGCAATGACAAAATGTTAACAAGTGTATCTCATCCAACAGAATCAGACATTGCATTAAAATTATCTTGTATCAATGCATTGAAAGAACATTTTGTGGATGATCTCAAAACTGTTAGTTTACCAAATGATAAAGCAATTATATTAGAAGAAGAAATTCAACTGGGATTTGATTTTGATTCAATTCGTCAAATAAAACTATCTTTAACTGATAATGAAAATATAGGTTTATTCTTACGAGGTGGAGAATATGTTAAATTACAAAATAAAGAGTACAGTAAATATCATCAAATCACACCTGTGTACATTTCAGATATTTTGGCCGAAAGTTCCGCATCGGAAACTAGGAAATTCCATATTGGTGATGTTATACTAGCTATCAATGATCGTAGTTTAAGGAACATGAGTCACAGTAAAGTTGTTAAGATTTTAAAAAGTTATTCGGGTACGATTAAGCTGACTGTGAAACAGGATCGAGATGCAATGCTTCTAGATAAATTCACTCAAGAATTTCAACGTCGCCTTAAGAATAATGTAAAAGGTGCACAGTATTCTGAAAGATGGAAAGAATGGTATCTAGCACAAGCGAAAAAAGACCCCAAGATGTATTTATCTTATGCTGATTCCTAACTGACTGTTTTATTTATTCATTTGGTCTAACTAAAAACATTTATTGCTGATTTTTATGTTTTAGTGTGTGTTTTCTACTAGATCAATGGAGATTATGTCAATCAATGCAAGTTGTGTTTGTATTTTTATGTGGAATCTATCTTTAATTATTAAAATGGCTCACAGAGGTGACATGTCACATATTTACAGGTTTAAAAAACTACTGTACTGGAAAATTATGATTTATGCGTAACATATTTATAATTTTGTTGCAACCTATATCTATCAATGCATTATTAATTAAAGTAAAGTAGGTTATAACTGTTGTTACATTTTGTTGCTATGGTGGACTATCTTTCTTTCGGAATATGTTAGTCTAGTGCTGCTCAATTCCACTGAGTTTCCAATTCACCTTACAAGGGAATATAGATGCAGTCTAGCAAGTGGGCTGTAGTGTGTTTGTGTAGTATTATGCAACCTTGATATATACAATTCAGCTATGAGATGTAAATAATGCGACAATGTATCAATCATGAATAAATAGATTAGATAATACTATTTGACATCTAATATAAGGCTGACCCCTATATACAGGTGGTCATTGTATAGATGTGACCACAACAACAGGTTTAACTATAGACAAGTAGATTTGGTTTAACTTTGCTATCAACTTGATCAGATTTTGTTATCAAAGCAAAGCTGTTAAACGTTTGTGTTATATTAATTTAATAAACATAACCATATTTCTGCTTCATAAAATCATAAGGTTTTCATTATATATATCATTTCATTAGATAGTAGATCAAAGATCACAAGTTTATTCCGTTACTCTGAGTATCGCGTAAAGACGCTCTTCAGACGGTTTTATTAAAATCGATTCAAATTGATGTTTTGCCCACACAATTACTTTATTATCATTTCATGATAAATATAATATTTGATTTGTTAGGTACCCAGAAACACAGTAAACAGTCTACAGGTAGACTGGTTTTGCTCAAGCGGCCTCTTTTGGGATATTGCGCTGGAATTGAACGAGAGGCGGCTGCAGTCCCAGAATGCACTTTTTCGGGTTCATCCTTTTTCGTGCCTCGTTGTGTCTATCGTTCCTTTTCATGTAAGTGAGCCACGTTGAAGTTGTCTGAAGTAAAGAACGGAGAATATCATTACCTTTGTACGTCATGTTGGACTTATTTATGATAACATACATCTATTATGTATTTGGTATTGTATTATCATTTGATATGTATTCGTTGTTGGACAGCAAACTTCTAGCTTATCGAGCGTAATCACCATACATTGCGAGCTTTAAAACTGCTACTTTCGATATGTTGAAAGGTGTGCTGCTGCTCTCTGGTTCAAGGTTGCTGTGCAAAAATTTTAGCTCTCAAAGTGTTGATTAACCTTCGAAATTATACTCATTTGACGATTATGTTTAACTTTATCTACTCTTAAGCAATTTGATATTCTCTTCTGTTGAGATCAATTCTGGTTAACATAACGTCCAACGCCTTGATTAAAAACATAAGGGTCAGACATTGCATTGATTCTGCCATGTTTTCACTATCATTTATCACGTAGCAAAGCATACACAGTGCTCTGGCTCCCTTACACTGTTTCCGACAGATTAATTTGATTTGTTTGATCAAATAAGATATCCTCTTAGTTGATTGCTCGATTCTCCTATGCAAAGATAGATGACATACGTTTAAGTTTTGCGAGCTGTCCCAATTATCAATTCAATCATTCGTCATGCAAATCAATAGTATGTTTATATTGCTTTATCAACAAGGAACAAAAATACAAACTCAACTATTTCAAAGCTTACCAAGTCAATTATTGTTATTTGTTAACGCGCAAACTACAACACATTGTTAAATTTATCAAGTTTGTTATTTATGAGAGGAAACATTAAATATGCAATGGACTTAGGAAAACATTGAAAATGAGACAAAGTCAAATATTTCCTGCTTGAGTTGTTACTTTGAAGATTGGAGCTGCACCATAATTCCGTTTCTGCAGCAAATTCAGCCATTCCGGCATGTTTGCAGGCATTTCGGTTTGGTCAAAATTTGGCCTCCTGTTTCGGCTGTTTCGATTATTTTAAGGCCAGTTTTTGAACACATCAAATGTAACAAACAATCATATTCCATAACATAAATCAATTCTTTGTCCTGTTTCCACTTTATCATAGCATCTGTGGTAGACACACAGGCTGTGTACCCTTTCCTTTCACGCACTAGTCATCAAACAATTCAAACGCAAATGTCAACAACTCAATAAAATGAATAAAACACACATCAGTTCAATATGTTACCAAATTGGTTTTACTATAGCAAATAATAATCAATACAAATATTACAAATCAAATTAATACTAAATATGAAATACAAGGTGTTGTGAATGTAAATACCTTAGATCTTCGCTCACTGTACAAAAGGATAACAATTCGAGCGCTTCTTCAATCGACTTCTCTCTTCAAATTCTCAAACACAACTACTACTGATCGCATAATTTACAAGCACAGTTCACAAATTCTATTGCAAGGTGTGCTTAAATTCTATCAGTAAGATAAGTCAGAGGCCATGAATATAGAATCGTGGCTATCAGGGAGCCATTAACATCGCAGCGGTCTAGTGTCTAGCCTCGTTTTTGTTATATGATGCCCTAGAATTACCCTTGAGCTAGCAATAATTGGACAGCTTTGATCAGCATAATACGAGGCTTCAGCGATTGATTGAAAATGACGTAATTCATAATTTGACGCGGACAACTATTTATGTCTAGACTTTGCTTCAATTTATTTTGAGTGTGAAATTCTGTTATTCTGAAGTTATTGATCTCTTCGTATTTTGCTGTCGTTTATCAAAACACATCATGGTTCTATATCCTTGGATAAATTTGGACTGTACACGTTGTGTAGGAAGTCGACATGCATGCATAATAACACTACCACTTCTCAATTTCTATATTTTACAATCGTCATTTTGTCAACTAAATTGTGCGTCATTATGTCGATGTTTGCGAAAATAAAAAGCAATTTGACAACCCCAAGATTGAATTGGCGTGAATCGGTGAGTGTTGCCCAAAAATAGAAAAAAAGTCATTTGGCAACGTCTCATTTTATTTCACCAACATACATCGATTTTGGCCACTGACTTGGCGTGTGTTGGGCTACGAAAAAAAGTCATTTGGCTGTAGCTTTAGTATACAAGTGAAACTCGTAGGGAAATGTCTTGAATTGTTGTTTCAGGTCAATTGATTTATCACTACAACATTTTTCACATCAACACAATGCCATTTGACATTCATTCTTTCATTGCAGTTCCAATATGAGCGGCGTTGATCTTGAAGAAACAGATTTTGCCTCAGGTACATCTGGAGCTTCAGAAACATATCCAGCTCAGTGTTCTACTTTGCGAAAGAATGGTCATGTTGTCATCAAATCTCGCCCATGTAAGATAGTTGAAATGTCAACATCAAAAACTGGCAAGCATGGACATGCAAAGGTAAGACATTTCAATATTTAGAGGTAGATACCAATGTTAGTGCTAGGGATGAGACGATTGTTCTGAAAATAATCGATTTTGCCGATCATCGGCGCTATTTTTAGTAATCGAAAAATAATCGGCATCGGCAAATAAATTGATTTTTAATCGTTGAACCGATTATTATTTGACAATGAAATTTGAAACAAAAGTTCCGAGATAGTTGCTACTGTTTGTTTACATCGTTTTGTAATTCAAAACATTTGAATAATTCGTCATGCCATTTGACACCTTCTATTGTTATAGCGTGAAAAAGGTCAACACATTAGCGTTGATGAATAACACACGTGAGCACGGTTGAATGAATAATTTAATTTACGACAAAAAAGCGGCGGTTGAGTTAAAATTTTGAGAAAACAATTTTCACATAAAATGAAGTTGTTTCATATAATAGCAAACGTTTTTGTGGGGATTATATCATGATTGTTTTGATTGGAATACTCATCAGACTTGGAAGGATTTTCCAATCAGTTATGGGAAGAAAGTCTCTTTGTTGCGTTATTGGTTTATCAACAACATTTAATTTTGTTGAAAACTTACGCTTGACGGCTACTGATTTACTACTACCAGTACTAATTTCCATTTAAATTCTCATTCAAAACAAATCATTTACGATGTGAGCGTAACACATTTAATGTTTCATTTCAACTTTGACTTGTGTGATGAAAATATCTACGGTCAGCGTGTTGTCAGACGGCCAATATTTTGTAATGGTTTGTTGGAGTGAGAAATAATCGAAACATTCGATTAATCGGCCGATTGCTATGACTAATCTGCTGCGAACTAATCGGCTTCGAACATCGGTAAATTTGGTAATCGTCTCATCCCTAGTTAGTGCAGGTCATGAAGTGGGTGGCTATCTTCACTATCTTAAGGCATGAAAGTGACCGGTGGCCAGGGCTTGAAAAAAGCAACAGACGTCAGACAATTTCAGGCATAAATTGCATTTTGTCCGGCAAAGTCTGTCATACATTGGTCAATGTTGTCCACATGGTGGCACAAACAGTCAGAACATAGTTCCCCAAAGCTAGGGCAAAATTTGGAAGTTTTTTACTTTCATTTATTTCCTATACAATTCAAAGAATGCTAATTTTATCATCTTCATGTTTCGAATCCAAAGATTTGGCCGTAGACTGAAAGACTGAACAATGATCTCTAAAAAAATGTTGGATTTCAACTCATAAAATGATATTAAACAGCGAGAAAAGTTACTGTTTTGGCCGTTTTCCTGCTTCATTTCCGCGTAACCAAGAAACTCCTTCACAGCTTTTTAGATTTGTTAATTACCACAACAAAAAGATAAAAGATGACCCAAGAAAGCTGAACAAGATGGATGCTCGCACTAGGATGAGACGATTGTTCTGAAAACAATCGGATATGCCGATCATCGGCGCCAATTTTTACTAATCGGAAAATAATCGGCATCAGCAAATCAACCACTTTGTCAATCATTGAACCGATTGTTTTTCAGATAATGAAATTCAATAGAAAACTTCTTTGTTCAAAATTTCATTAATTTAATGTTTTGATGTCGTCTTAATTAAAAGTTTATATCACTCAGTGCAGTCGCTCTATTTTGTTAACATCGTTCTGTAACTCAGAACGTTCGTCGCTCTGTTTTGTTTACATCGTTTTATAATTCAAAACCTATTCAAAATGTTCGAATGATTCGTCATGCCACTTGACACCTTCTATGGTTATAAAGTGAAAAAAGATCAACACATTAGCGTTGATGAATAAAACACATGAGCATGGTTGAATGAATAATTTTATTGAGAAAGAAAAAGCGGCTGTCGGGTTTTATTTTGGTAGGAAACGGTTTTGAAAATAGTTGAAGTAGTTTGATGTTAAAAAATACTTGTACAGAGATTTTACTTATTATTTGGGATGAAGGACTCTTAAAGCTGGAAAGATATACAAATTATTTACCGGAAAAAGTCACTTCGGGCCTTCGTTCATTGTTGCCCGCTTCGCAGTGTGGACAGGCAAACTTTAGCTATCATCAAATTTAAAAAATATAACCATGTTTTATTTTGTTTAATTCAGGTAAATGCAGACTTGCATATATATTGTAATTTTGTATTATACACTCATGATCTTTGTTTACGGCTGTGTGTTTTCTCGTGCTCTTTTGTTTAGAAATTTGATTTGTTATATTGGAAACAATCTGCAAAAACCGATTAATCGACCGATTGTTATGACTAATCGGCGGCTAACTAATCCGCATCAAGCATCGGTAAATTTCATTATCGTCTTATCCCTAAGAATAACTAGTGATCATTAAATAGGCCTATACTTTCTGGTTGGAAGAGAACAATTCCAGGAAACTTGTCGGGTTTTACTCCAATTTTTCTTCCATTAAAACTCCCTCAACCTTGATTACAAAATCATTCAATATTATTCTTTTTCAGAAATATATTTCAGCTTTCCAAAATACCTTCGGAGAAGTTATTCTTGTAAGAATGGAGGTTTTATAGCAATAATTACAGCCCAAATTTCTAGGGATGCACCGAAACGTCGTTTCGGCCGTCACCGAAATAATACAGTTTCGGCTTTCTTAGCCGAAATTCCGGCCGAAATTTCGGTTTTATTTCGGCCGATTTTTGTCCCCTTGTTTTGAATATTTCAAACTAAATCTTTATGTGTTCCATTGGAATGCAAAAAGTTTGTGAAAACAAAGTAAGTAACTAGCTGCCTAGCAACACAAGATAGTAATGATGCTTTTCCTGGTGATTTTTAGATCATGTGTTTAGATCATGCCATGACAAGCAATTTTATTTCTCCTCGATCTACTCCAGTATTATTTTCTTTTGCCTTATGAGAAAGAAATCCATTATGAATAACATTTGATTTCACTGAGAACAATAAATAAACAATTGAACTTAATCCACTTATTTCTTCACATCATTGATTTAACTCATTAACAACGAAGAGATTTCCTTCAAAACAACTCCTGATGACGAAGGCCGCAAAGCTCTTTTAGAAAAATGATTTTTAAATGTTTTCAAAGCGCTGTAGCTCAGTCATTTCAACAAATATCATTCAAAGAAACATACCCCATGGAAGCCAGATAAATCCTCTTTCCATTAGTGCCATAATAAGTATATATCAGTGTCTTATTTCTCCGAGAAAATTCGGTGAAGTCAGGACATCAAAAATTATCGTGCATTTGCATGAAACTGTTCAAATTTCGCGCTTCTCAACCCCCAGTCAGTGTCTGTATCCACAGGGAGCTCACCACAGGAATCAAGTTTTCGCGGCAAAAATAGGATTTGAGACATTCTTGATTCTTGAAACAAGTTATGTTTTACCGTTTTCTATTTATTCTACTGTATTGGTTATTTATATCTGTTCTGACACTGTTTTTTGTGAAACTTGTAATAATATAATTAATATTTTAAACCGAATTAAATAAATAATTATTTACAAATAATTGATTCCAATTTAAATTTAGTTTGATTCACAGGTTTGTTATGCTTTATTCTTTGAAATTCAACCCGATTTTTATTCCTCAACCATGAAATTCAAATAATATTTCAATAATTTCAGTTTTTCGGGAATCATTAAAATCTTATCAAAAGCGCTGGAATCACGAAAAACCTTTCTGAATAGTGCTAATTTACGGTTACTTTGACAACGGATAATTGAACACTAGAAAGTTATCTTTTTTATGTCTTTGCCGCGGAAGTGTGAACTTTATCAAATTACAACTCAACCACAAATTCAATAAAATACCTTGCAACTTGAAGCTTGAAGGTCTCAAATATTTTTGAAAAATCTCTAGAATATAAAAACAAACTTTTTTCTTTTGACTCCAATCAATCAAAAAATCTGATGATTTAGAACTACAAATTCATTCATTCATTTAAAACTTTTAAAATTATATGATCATGATTCAAACTTTGAAAAAACTTATTCAAATCATTCACTCCAGTTTGCATCCTATCACCAATTCGGTTAATGCTTCAAACTATTAATTTTCTTAGTTTTGACGATTTTTGAAAAATTTTGACTTTATTGCAGAAACTGAAATAAAATTTCCTTTGTTTGGAAAAATGTAGAAATACTGCGGTTGCCTAGCGGTTGCCTAGCGGGTGCTCAGACTATGACGTCGGCTATGACTCTGACATGGAAGTGTGAAATTTATTAGAGTGAAATCAGCAAAAATATTTTCGAGATTTTAGTTGATAATTTTTTACTCATGGATATTTTCTTTTCTATTTCAGCGACGACAGATATTGGTTTTGAGCTAGTTTTGAAAATATAAAAAACAGTTGATTTCTTTGTACAGCTGGGTAAACTTTGCTTGCAAAATTCTAATTTATTCAAATTCGAATTAATTTAAAAACCTAACAACAAATTAATTTGTAACTAAAATTTATTATTTTTTCAGGAATATTTATTTGCTACTGCTTTCTTTCAATAAATTATACATCATGTTCATGACTATTGTTTTACTACATTTGTGATTATTTAAAAGATCAAAATTTTCGATTTCAGTAAGAATTTTGTTTTCTTGTTCTGTCTGGGTTTAATACTAGTTACGGTTGCTATGACATTAGACCAATTTAACAATGGTTATTTATATTAAAGGAGACAAGAATTGAATTGATAACGACTTGTTAATTAATACATCCTTGAGAAACTAGGAAAATGACTTTTCGCATCGTATTGAATATCACTATTTAATTGACCGACTTTTGAGTGCTTTTCAATGAAGTGTTTTCGAATTTCGACAGAAGTTTTTGAAAAATGTTTATCCTTGAATTTCCAAACACGAGGACATGGACATGGGCCGACCAATCAAATTGCATGATTACGTTCGATTTTGACGTCATTTTTTTGAACATTTTCCCTCTCATTTATCTAAATACTAGATATTTTTTTTGTTTTTTTGGGGGTTTATTTTTTAATTTATAGATGGAGTGGTGAAAATTGTGTTATGCCGAAAACTGTTTTGCCTGAGAAAAGCATTGACGAAACACCCAGCCTTATAATTTTTGGATAAATTCAGTTGTTATTTGAATTTATGCGTGGTGCTCAATGAAACATGTTTCACGACACAAACGGATATTGCAATGAGAGCAGATGTAAACAGTTCTGATATTATACCCACTCGGTGTTTTCTTGCCTTTCCTTCTGCAATTATAGCAGTCCGCCTTCGAACCTTCACAACGAATACATTTGTGATGACTGAATGGACCAGCGCCATCAGCAATCGAAGACAAATTCCGCTTGTGCCGTTTTTTTCTACTTGTAAAGCCCCCAATTAATTGAGTTGCCAATGCTTTTCTGAATTCTAGCTGTGAAGAGTGTTTTGTTGCAGAATCGCTGAGATTTGATAAAATACACGCATTTACCATTGAAACATTGAAGAGAAACCAGAAAATATACTTCCACCATTTTTTGGCAGGGCGACCGGCAGTATAATAGGAACGTAGTTGATCATTTCTATCCACTCCACCCATGAAACAGTTGTAACTTTCAACAACATCAGGTTTACCACCAGGCAACTGTTCACCAGCAAAATAAACTTCTTTCGCCGGGATTGTGTGGCTAGTCGAAAGCATGGTTACAACACGCTTGTCGCGCCATTGAGTTGCAACCAGTGGACCCTTCTGCCTGACTCTTATTTCGCCTTTTTTTAGTTTCTTTGGTTTTTTCAAATCATCTGGAAAAGTTTTTCGATTTACAAGTTGCGTGCCGCAAGAAAATGTTTCTCGTTTCAATAGAGATTTTTGTAGTGAAGGTGAGTTGAAATAATTGTCGAAATACAGATGTCGATTTTGATACCAGAAGGGTCGCGATAATCTCAAAACAACTTTTCTGCCTAGCCCTGTTTCTCGCTTATCGTTTTCTTTGCTTCGGCCTAAATAGACCTCCATGTTGGAAACATAGCCTGATTTTGACTCAGCAATCATCCATACTTTTACTCCGTGTTTTATTGGCTTTTTAGGCATGTACTGCTTGAAGGAAATGCGACCGCGAAATTTAATCATGCCCTCATCTATCGAAAGTTGTTTTTCAGGAGTGTAAACTCGTAGAAATGATTTGTTAATTTTGTTAAAAATATTACGGACTTTATAAATTTTGTCGTAATCAGGTTCACCTTTTTTAGGTGCCTTTTTGTTGTTTCTCAAGTGAAGAAATTTTGATATTATCATGAAACGATCACGAGTCATAACGTCTTTTATTGACTGAACGCCTAGAAATTTCTCGCTTGACCAATAGTCATAAATTGCGGGTAAAATGTGAAAACCCATGACTATATTTATTCCCAAATAAGCACGCAATTCTTCTACGGTAAAATGAAACCAAAAAGCATGTTGTTGATAAGCATAGCGAATTGTTTCTTCGACAATGCGGTTTTGAACATTTGCAGTGAAAAACAACTGGAAAAAATCAATAGCAGAACTGTCTTCTATGTTTGGAATAACATAATTTGAACCAGGAATTTCCGTAAAGTCTGGCACTTCAAATTCTTGAGTCTCGTCTGACCATTCAGAATCTTTAAACCATTGCATTAGAAAACTATCAGCTAACGTATTTCTTTCTAGTTCTTTTTCAACTTCAATTTGAGCTGCCGTTTTACTTTTATTTGCCTCAGCCTCATCGTCAGAAATAATAGATGCGTCGGAAATATCAGAATCATCACTGTCGCTGGGACACGAAAAGCCATAAAAAGATTCCTCGTCGCAAGACCTTGCATTTTCATCAAAATATCCTTCTTCAAACTCCCTCGGTTGATCAATTTGATTTTGATTACCAGGAGACGAAGGCTGCAAATCAGATTCGGAATCTGAATTTGAATCAGAAGTATCGTCGTTGCTCATTTTGAAATTCAAAAAATGACCGTTGAAAACATAAAATTACGGGGGTATACTTCGATATCACCAAAACAGAAAGTAGCAAAAACTTACGTCCTCAAATTGTATAGATCCGCGAAAATAATTCGTAGAAAAGAAAACGCGTAGTCGTAAAGCCACAAGTTTGGTATCAGAAGAAAGCTGATCGTTTCAGTTTTCTATTTATACTAAAATGAAAGGGACTGGGCCCTCACCCCTGCCTCACTTTCAAAATAAAACTCTTACCGATGCGCGGGCTTCTACGGGCTTTTCGTCATAATGGAGTGATCAAATTTCGGGCTTTTGCGGGCTTTTCGTCGTTAATGAGTTAACCTTATTGGAGAGAAAACAATACTCTAAATCTTATATGTAAGTCAAAAATAAATACATCGAAACATAATTTCACGAAAACAATCATGGCCGAAATTTTTTGAGCACATGGTCAGGTGAACTTTTGAAAGCGAGGATGACTTGAAAATGAGGCAAAACTTGATGATGGCTGCGATCTGCGAAAATCCTTGTTATTATCCTATCAAAGACTTCATGGTGCATTGAAAGTAATATAGAATCAAATATTATCTTGATTTAGATAACCAAATATGATTATTGGCTACATTTTACTTGTTCAAAAAAACTGGCCGGAATAACCGAAACAGTCGAAATTGAAGGTCAAATTTTGGCCGAACCGAAATTTCGGCCAAGAGGCCGAAAAACCGGAAATATTTCGGCCGAACCGAATTTCGGTGCATCCCTACCAATTTCAGACATATGGCATTTGATTCAGTTTGTTTAGGTTGTTTTGGAAATTACACTTAATTTTTTTTTGAAAGACTGTGGTGATTGCTATTTTGAACTACTACTACTAGTTCCACTAATACGTTCCAGAAAGATGATATCCAAAGCCAATACTAATCCCAACAACAATGAAGTCAAAATCTCAAGTAACATGCTATGTACCAGTTTTGTCTACTTTTTTCCTATTTCTTCGAGGGTTATAAAATGGGTCTGTAAACAAGGCAAGCAATTTCATAACAATAGTTTTCATGAATAGTATTTTCAATTTGAAGCTGATGTGTTTTAATTGCATTGAGTTATTTTGTTTGTTTAAGTGTGAATGGTCAGCACATTAGTGTAAATGTCTAAAACACGTCAGCAGCTTGAATGAATACGAAGCTAACTTACGAATTTAAAAATTTCAGACAAACCAAAATGCCAGCAAAACTGTCAAAATGCCAGAATTTTTTGTCGAGACAGAATATGATGCCCAGAAGCTTGAGCAGAACTAGAGACATTTCAGAAGAATTTTGTAAAAGTTTGATATTCAAAATACAATAACATGGAACATGGAAACTTCATTTCATCAACATTCTATAACTTTTTTATTGTTTAGGTTCACATGGTTGCATTGGACATTTTCACAGGACGAAAATATGAAGATATTTGTCCTTCAACTCACAACATGGACGTCCCTCATGTACATCGTTATGACTATCAGGTTTGTTATTGAGCAGAATTTTAACATTAATCATTACACTATGAATTTTGAAAATCTGAAAACCTACTGAAAACATATTAACAACTTATTAAAGCTAGATCAAATCCCTTTTTTTTCCTCAGCAACATTTGGGTCAAAACACCGCCTAAACATTTATTCCTATTAGTAGGGGAGCCAGGAGCAAAGAAACCGCAAATTGTGATACTAGCATAATTTTAGGCTTAATCGAAAGGGAATTGAATGCTTTATCGATATAGGGTGTGACCCTTTTAAAATAATTAGTAATTTCGGCAAAATATGTAGTTCCTTACATTCATGACGTCATAACGAATCGTAACGAATGTGGTTACATTATTATAGAGTAAATTTTTGATTTAACAAACAAAAATCTATTATATGAATTGAATATGCTACAAATGATCAATACAAGTAAAAATACGTCTATAGCAATATAGTTAAAGCATTAAAAAGTCATGCAATCCTTGCGCATGCGCATTACATAATCAGTCAAAGTTAGCGATGATTGCCATATTATAACAACGGTACAATTGAATGTATATTTACTGTTGTAATATTTTATACTTTTAACCCAATGAACTAATATTACAGTCTATAAAATAGAAACTTTATCGATCAACTGAGATACGCGTAGTATAGATTGCCAATGTAAACGTAAAATTTTCAAAGCTATCAAATATAAATTTAATGCTGTATATTCTATGTAACATTATGTAAAAACCGAGATGTATATCCAACATAGGAAATGAGTTCGTTGTAATAGTCTATAGCTGATAACCATATAATTATAAGTTTTCAAGAGAAGGAAATCTTCTAATTTCGGATTAAGAATAGCATAGCTATTTTCTAGAATCCCATTTTGATGAAAATCGTAAATTATACTTAAGCAATATCAATTGAGTAACTATATTTTCTTGATCATAAGATGATGACGATGATAAATAAAATGTTTTTAAAAGTTTATAATTTACAAGAGTTGATTACTAACTGGTACTATCCGTACATCCTCCTTTACAGTTTTTACATAATTTTGTACAATTCAAATTTGCTTTGCGGCATCCACATCTATTCTCTTGGCAGCCGTTTTTAAGGTTGCATGAGCATTTTATAAGCTCCCGACAAGCATTTGCTATTTGCAGTAGATTGGACCAGAGCGGTGTAAGGCTATCTTTCTCCATTTTCCAGCCCCAAAGTAATGGGCTTGGGTACGCTGGCTCGGCAATCAAGGACTGGGCCCACACATGTCCGCTCTGATAAGCTGAGCGGTATATATGCTGCAGCAAAGCTGAAGAAGAGGGTGGCATATTATCGATTTGCCTGTTTTTTGAGGTAAATAGTTCTTCTCTAGCTTTGTTTACTTTTAAAATATCAGACGTCGAAGCATATAAAATAACAATGAAACGTTCAAGAAGGTTGCAAATGCTTTCCATTGGAAGAGTTGCACAGGGTTGAGAAATGAAAATAAATGCATCTGTTGCATCAGCGAATGCAAGCCATGCATTCCAACCAGATCTTTTACCTTTGCCAGAGAAAAATGAAGTTGTATCACATCCCGTTAAGTAGTGGAAACCAATAAGCGCCAGTGACTTATTTTCTCCCAGAGAAAAGGCTATGTCGTCGACAGAAATAAGTGTACGATGCTTTCCCACTCCAAAATCAATCCAAAAAGTATCTAAACCCTCTTTTCTCAATTGAAAATACAGACTAACAGCCAAAACCAATACGTCAGTATCGACTGTCCTTACTAAAATATTTGATTTCCCTTCTCTAACCGCATCTAATACATGTAAAAATATCCTGGTGTCTGCTTCTTCTTGACTACATGTCAACAGTTTAGTATTCGAGATCGCAGAGTTTTTAATAATCTTTTCTTCGTAAGTGGAAATAAAGACAACATTTGAAATATGATTAATGCAAAATTCTGCAATTCCCTTGAACAATTCTTCTTTATTTACAGAATTTCGTAAAAATTCTTGCCAATTCCTTGGAAGTTTATAATTTTCGCTAACTTGTCTTCTTGCTCCGTGTCCGCGAGAAGATCTCATCGAAGCCTTCAAGCTTACTTCAAAATATCTGTCCCAGATAAAATCTACTCTAGACAGGTTCAACCAGCTTATTTGGCTTTGGACATATGGAAGAAACACGTGTTTGTAATATTCCCCAAATGTTTTCTCGGTTTTTGGAATTAAGAAATTGACTATCGCAGCACCGTCATAAAATGCAGCGTCAATTAAAGGTTTGCTGAAATTGAATTCCGTTTTGCTGAATGACTTCAAAATTGTTGCCAGCTCAGACTTTGAGCCTTGGCGAATAGTACCATTGTTATTAGCAAGTGATGGCGGAAAGGGATGGTTCTCATGTCGGAAAAATACCTCCATGTCAATATCTCTCGTTTTACCAACTACAAATAGTCTGCTGAATAAATTGATATCAGCTTTCATATTTTTTACTAACAAATCAGAGCGAGTGGGAGCTTTGATAGTTGAGCTGAATAGTGTTAATTTATTTTGCTTAATGCTTGTAGAAAAGGGCACTTCATTAGTCTCCAATCTTTCTTTGACAAATTTTTTCAGGCATTCTTTTCCTGTATTCTCTATTATGTAAAGAGAATTTACAGCCTCTTGCGGTTTTATTATTCTGCTATCAAGGACAATGAGATCAGCAGTATCTTCAAGAAATGGATTTCCAAAGTGAGAAAATGCGGAAACTAAATTAGTGACATTTTGATGGAACGTCTTCTGCATAGATTGGTATTGATTGTGATGCATCAATTTCTGTTTATTTTCTGTTACATTTTCAAACTCAGCCAGTAGACGAGAAATTTCAGGACCACAAACAATGAAACGTTTAAGCGCACTAGGGTCATCAAATAAACCAACTGCACCCCCTCTTCCTTTCACCAACTTGTTGTTCCATTCATGGGCGTGGTCAATGCCTACAGAAGAAAACGGTCTCTTGGTTTTATTCACAGTAAAAGCACCATCACAAAAAGCTTTGTAAATCGATGGATGCTTTTCTGATAAGCATCGTAGATCTCCCAAATGTACTGGAAGCCATCGTGCATAATTGTGGTGATCTAGAGCAAAGAACCATGGTGCCATTGCTTGCATTGTATCAACATATAATTCAAAATCCATTTCTCTGAGAGATCTTACAAACATTAATAAAAGTAGTTCAAGATTATAGATCATCAACCAAAAGTAAAATGTTGGAGACTTTATCGCCATTGATTTTTTCCATTCTTCAAAGTTTATATCACAGTCATTAAAGGTGTCTGATAATTTATAGGCAGTAAAGAGAAGTTTATGCAGAGCTACAACAGTAGTTTCGTGAGCAAAACGTGTTTTTGCGATATGTGCAACTTTAATAAAGGAATCAGCTGTACCAGAGGATGTACATGTGGATTCAATTAAAGCTGATGTCCACCCACTTCCATCTAACAACTTTCCAATGAGATGCATAAAAGCTTGCTCGATATGTAAAGCACCAAGAATAATAAAAAATCGACTTTCGTCATAAACTGTTATTGTATTATTCCATTGAAAAAGTTTGGAACTTGCATAAAGTGGTTGATCTACAGCCATAACTGGAATCTGATTTTCATTTAGATATTGAGTCGATTTTATAAT
The DNA here is from genome assembly GCA_916610825.1 of Haliclystus octoradiatus. Classification (NCBI taxonomy): domain Eukaryota; kingdom Metazoa; phylum Cnidaria; class Staurozoa; order Stauromedusae; family Haliclystidae; genus Haliclystus; species Haliclystus octoradiatus. The sequence goes on from OU744453.1 coordinate 6,495,308, forward strand.
GATATCCATACCATGTTTTATCATGGCAATTGATTTCGAATCTTCAAAGAACAAAGGTAAAAGAGAAACTATTGATTTATTAATAATAGTGTCTTGAGTTCGATCAGCATGATATGAAGACCAGGTTACATCAAGTTTATTGTTATCTTCTTCATAAATTTGAGCGTGCTCACACCAGCTCTTTTCCATCAACAAGTTTTTTTCAAGACTACTTAGAGGTGCATCTAACCACTTTTTGCACAACAATGGCATAGGTGGAGTTCTAGTTTTGAGAATAGCAGATGGAACAATCGTATAAGAGCTTGGCATTGATGCTGATTTTTGTATTCTTGAAAAGGATGTATCAGTATTCAACACTACAGGTCGTTTCTTTGCAGGGTGTTCACACCTTGGTTTTTGAAACAATGATATGCTAGTACCATGAAACGAATTTTTCGAAGTTGTACTCGTTGGATTATAATCTATGTTGTCATATGCAGATACAGTAAATTCATCAAGCCATAACGTTGATGGGCAGACGACACCTTCCAATTCAAATTGGTTTATAGCTGAAGTACATAATGAGTTGGAGATTTGTAGAACTCGTGTATATGAAATTGAAAGTCCATAGGAATGTAATTTTTCAACAAGATCCTTGTCTCTATGCCTGCTATGGATTAGCATACCTATAAATACAGGAAATGGTGTTTCTCTCTTTCTCAAGGTTCGTACTTTGTTGGTCTTCTTTTTTTTTGTGTGGCAGTTAAATACAATTAATTGAGCAATTGCCAAAGCTGCTTCATCAACATTGCTATCGATAACATCTAGGTTAGCAGAAGTACCTGAAACAATCATACTAATCAGCGCTAACAGTGAAGAAGGAACTGACTTCAACTGACAGTTTTTATCAAAAGTTCCATCAAATTCCTTTGAAGCCTGTACATTTATGTCATCTCTGACTCGTTTTGCTACAGCTCTAAGCTTGAGGCCCTCATCGTAATTGTTATTTTCGTAGAGCTGCCTGATAAGGCTAGATACAATTTCATTGCTCGTGAGAAGATATTCTCTTTGAGACTTTTCAAAAGAGAATCCTTCCAAATGTTCCAATAATCGTCCTCGGAAACGGGTTGTGTGGACATAGGGGACATAGGGAATGTCAAACGGAGATAATAAATCAGAGAGTCTCGTTTGATACATCTGGTGTAATTTTGGCATTGAGAAAACAACTTCTCCGGTAGAATGTAGAACAGATTCTTCGATATGCAAACACAATGCAACTTCTGCAAACACAATGCCTTCACATGTACTTACAATATATTTGTCACTGTTCTCTTCACGGCGTAGGCTGCGGCATTTATTGTATATATTTACTAAACAAATTTTATGATATTTTGATTCCATTGCTACCATGTCCCCGGTATCTAATTTAGTCAAAAGAGCAGTGTCATTAAGCTCTTCTGCACAAACTAATAGACGTTGCCCAAGTTCTTTTGTGCGTGCATGTACTAGGTCTCCAAGATCTTCAGAAGAAGGGCATTCACAGAAAATACAAACGTGTAAAAGGGACTTCCAACCCTTACCTCCGCGGTGGGACTTCCTTCTTGGCTGATCAGATGGTAAATCATCATCAGTTGCTAAACATCGTTTGGTTGCTCTTTCTAGCTCTTTTGAGTTGAATTTATTGTAGCAATTTCTGTGCCATTTTGCCTCTTTGGTCATAAGAAAGTTATCAAGATTATCATTGTCGACAATGTCGTATGTACTTAACCAATTTGGAAGTGCATTCAACTCTCCAAAACCTTTCAAGTTTATTGCTAGTGCAATGTATCCTTTATGAACAGTTTCATTCGTAGCTAAAGGCTTACGAGCTGGACAAATTAATTTCAGTTTAGTGGAAATGTTTTGGCATAACAGACATTTGCCGTAATCTATGCCTGCTTCACTACTTTTTGCACCCTCATTGCCAATAGATGCAGAAGCCATACGTACATATTCTATAGAAGGAATAAATTAAAATGATGAGACTAATCGATTTCTGATATAATTATTTATTCCAATTTACTTGCTAAAACAAAGACTATGCATGGGTATTTAGCAGTGAATGAATGAGTTGGATTTATGCTGTGCAGGCTACAATATATACAATTTGCTCACGTCAAATTCAAATTAAGTGTTCGATATAATACATCTAATCATGTAGAGAGTAAAAAGAGAGGAATGCATGCAGTAGACGATTTGACAGAAAATATTGCATATTAATTTGTTTTATGTGTTATATTACATTTCGAGAGTATTGTATATGAGGTCGGATATCCGATGAAGACATTCTTCTGGGGGTTTCATTTAGGGTAAATGTATCAGTCCTGACATTTCTCGTGGAAGAAGCCTAATTTGAAATATTGAAATACTGTTCTGATAAAGAGTGAATTCGGCCTCCTGAGATGATGCTAAAATAATAGAACAAACAGAGACGTTCTGAGGTCACTAAGGGTCCCTATTATGGCACAATCAATGCAAAACATCCTTATACTGTGATCCATAATTCATCAGTGAATATTGATCTAACAACATTTACGAATTTACATTTACCGGAAAATCTTGTAAGGTAACAAATTCTTATTTGATGACGATATAAACTGGCTATATCTAAGATGAAAGTATAAAGATGCGGCCTACCTGTTGTAGTATAGAAATCACTTTACGTCAAAAACATGAATCATACACAATAATGAGCAATGAATATCCAGCTGAAAAATATGAGTCTTGCAAATGTTGTCCACATTGATATTCGTGACAAAATAGCGCAACCACAGAAAATCAGTAACTGATACATTAATAATTCCGTCTTCCAATACGCATGCGCAGTTATCAAAATGTACTACTTGAATCATAAAATACAAAGATGTAAGACAGTTAGTATCGTATAATAACATTTATATCAGTCTTTAATTACAATCGAAGTTAATTGCACTATGTAAATAAAATTTTATGAAATCACGTTTTCACCACATTTGAAAGCTTATTCTATGACGTCAGGATTCAGTAAAATTCGATTTTTAAATACTTGGAATTTTTTTTTCGCTTGGGTCACAGGCTAGATCGACATAACTTTAAATTGTCTTTCTAATGAGCCTATTTTTATGCTAGTATCACAATTTGCAGTTTCATAAGGGCAATTTGCTCCTGGCTCCCCTACTATATTTCATAATTAATTTTGATTTTGCAAAAAAAACTCTGAAGGGCAGGAATCAATAATAATACACAAATTTCATTGAATAAGGGCCTACCGCATTTTATGGTTGTGCAGGCGATACTATAACTTTGAAGTCAGAAAAAATACGACAATAAAACAAGTCAGCACAAAAACGTAAACATGTTTTTAATAATTATTCATCAATTTCAAAAAGACAACAGCAAGTTCAACAATTCCAGTAAATTGTACTATATACTAACGATTGACAATTTGACACTATTCACAAATGTTGATCAATATACATATACGTTATGTAGGTAACATCTTTTGGAAATATGATTACAATTCCACATAGAATTGCCGATTAATCTACGAAGCATGGATAGCAACATCACAGCATAAAATTACCTTGATTACATTATCCAGATAACAAATAATTTTCTAAAAAGACCAGAGCAAATTGAGAGTCTGAAGACTCGCAGAATTTGAAGTTTCCTTTTGTAAAATTTCAAACACACGCATGCTGTCATTGCATTTGCACGGACAGATTTCCGTAGCTTTGAGCTGAGGTCCTGTTTCCGCTTCAGATATTTCTGATCTTTACTTTCTAGTTCTATCACTTCTCTCCTGTCTTTCCATTTGATTGCCTCGATAAATAATGTTTACAATATGTGGACATACCATGAAATATTAATATTAGATTGCAACTATATTAATTCAAGAAAACTAGTCAGCGCCGTGGAAATATACACAAAGCAAGATGGCGTCATGCAGCTTTTCATTTTTTATAAACATTGAAAACCAGAGGGATGAAGACAGCTAACATGAAAACGAGTATTGAAAAGTGAACTCACTTTTCAATAAAGAAGACCGCCGGTCTGCATAGTCCCTTTAATCATTAAAAATAGCTATTTTCTTTTGAATTTGCTCTTAAACGTTACGGAATTCAGCATTCCAGGTTTTCTTATTTTGTCGGACCCTTGATGCAGGTAGCCGGATGCTAATAATATTTATAATTACTGGTAATTTTTTGAGAGAAGATCAAAAAGTGAAAAATTATTTGAACATTTTACTTTTGAAAACTATTTTAAATATACAACTAGTTGCTATGCAAACATAAAATCCAAAAATGTTTTTCAAAAATAATCTTTATGTATCTTGCATTTATAGCTCGTTGACATTTCCGATGATGATTTTTTATCACTAATGGATGATTCTTCTGAAATGCATGACCATATCAAAGTTCCTGAAGGAACTCTTGGTGACGAGATTCGAAAGAAGTTTGAAAATGAAGATCAATTTCAATGTTCCATCATCAAATCAATGGGCGAAGAGAGAGTTGTTGGTATCAAAGCAATTACCAAATAAATGATTTTTGTTATGTTGGTATCAAGCTGGATTACAATACTTGTGACATGAATGGACGGGCGGATGACAAAAGATATGCATTGGAATTACTGTATAGACTTTAATACCAATAGACTTCATCATATTTTTGCAATTAATTTTGTTGTTTTACAATGCATTTGTAGCCGTTACTATTGTGATATAAATCTATGCAAACCATGTAGACGTAATAAACTTCTGTAAAGTAAGTGAAGACTTGCAGTTTTATTTATGGTTGATTCAATGGTTAATCTAGTACATCATTAAGGATTTTTGAAAATCTGATAACCTACTGAAAACATACTGAATATTCTACTAAATTGGACACTTTTCAGTAGCTCTTAAATTTTTATGTGCATTTCAGTAGTTTTTTCTAGTAAAACTAGAGGAATCTAGATTTATGTGTCTGGTGAATTTCAGTATGGTTTCAGTACCCAATACTATTCTGGTATTTTTTCAGTAGGTTTTCAGTATAACTAAGATTCATGGTGAACACTGTAGTAGTTGCTAGAATGTCAATGTTCACCTGCAACTTTTGTGAGAGGTACATAAATTGCCAACGCTGAGGTTTCTTGGGATCTTGGCTTTCGCACTATGATCTGATTTATCAACACTATCATTGGCCACGCTGATTTTTCCAAGCAAGCAAGAGGAGCCTTTCTCAACGGAATTTCGTAAAGTTTTCTATAGATCTGCGTCTGCCAGAAATCAAGTTTACGCATTGAAAAGCGTATGAACCAGGCATGAAAGATTATTAGGAACTAGGATTGTGTTTCTTGTACTATTTTTATTGGCACAGATAAGAATATATTAAATCAGCTGAAATGTGTATTATTATGTTTACAGCTGTTTCAGATACGTAAAATATTGCAAACATAAGATTGTTCTCCAGCGTACCAAATAGTCAATCAAGGAAATCAGTGCCGAGGTCGATGGATGACATGATATGTCAGATTCGGGTATGATTATAATGAATGTTATATATCATTCACTTTGTTTATACCCAAAAGATAATGTTGTGTCTAAGATGTACTACGCATGCGTACCATCGGTTTATCAAGTTAGCTGAAAGTTTGGCTGAAAATAGCAATAGACTAAAATCGTGAAATGAAATTGTCGTTCAAAATTCAAATGTGAAGCAGAAAACACGACAATATATCCACTTGAATATCGAAAAAGATGTGTGAAGTACCATCTTGGTTTATTGCTGTACATTGTGGTGCTGGATATCATCAAACATCGAAAGAAAAAGCTTATTTGAAACTAATTGATGAATGCTGTAACTTGGCGGGAAATCTTCTAACGAAGGGGGCTTCATCTACCACTGTTACGTGTGAAGTTATAAAACTTCTCGAAAACAATTTACTTACAAACGCAGGGACTGGCTCGAATTTGAATTTGGAAGGAAATGTTCAATGTGACGCTGCTTTGATGAATGGTGATGGTAATTTTGCTGCAGTTGGAGCCCTGGAGACTGTCAAGAATCCCATCTTTGCAGCACATGCACTGCTGACTCAACAGAAAAGTTTAACCTACTCACGGTTTGTAGACTGAATTTTCAACTACGGCTTTAGCACAATAGCACACTAAACAAAACGTCAAATATTGATTAATATCACGGTAAATAACATAACAGTCTAAAACGGTACCAATTACTGATAGCCTACATTCCTAAATTATGTGAAATTGATAAATTTTCTGCTAGTGTGCCATACAGGGGAGCAGGGTAGATAGACAAAAACAAGCTTGGAGCAAGTAATATAAATACCCAGCGGGAGCAGGGAAAAATAAAGTGATTCTACATCAAATTTCTTTTGCAATATAATGTATTTGGAATTGTAGTCATGATGTATTTCATTCATTAAATTGTGATTTCTATTTTATAATTCAAGTTGAAATATTTTTCAAATTTTGAATATTATATTTTATTTCAATATTTGCAATATTTACAAGGGACAGTACGGGGGTGCTGCACCTCTCAATTTTGGGAGAAATTTGGGGCAATTTTGTGCACAAAATTTACAAACATGGCCTGCAATTTTGACAGAACGAAAATGCTGACTAATATTGATCTCATTTGATATAGCAGATACTTTGAAAAATACTGCTCACAAGTGAGAAGTCAAAAACGATTTGACATGTTTATCTAAACATTCAGATACAGATACTGATTTTCAATGATAGTGATATTGCTGGATTCGATGTATACTCAGGTAAGCCAAAAAGGGGGGTTGAACAGGGCAATTTCCCTTGGGCCAAAACAACGTATAGGGCCCATAATACATTGTTGCTTTGCATTTTGATTGCATTTTGATTGCGAATATGTGACAATCAGGGTTTGATAAAAGTTGTGATCCTGTGATCCTAGATTGCGGAAGGCTGAGCTGAAATCCGAAGGCAGCCAATGATCAACTTTTTTGAATAAGATTTCTACTAAAAATTAAGAAAATATTATAACCTTTGGTGGACTTTTGAAGCTTATTTGTACATTCCCAAATCGATTATCAGTGTTTGTTTACAGTAAGCTGTAAAATATTTCTTTACAAGTTCACGTCTAAACTGGATGAAGCATTGACAATGAAAACAACATCAGACCGAGCTTTCTTCATTATATGCCCGGGAAAAAATCTGAAGGTTTCACTTCGAAAATCTTTGGATCTCGGAAGGCAAAATTATTTATCGGACCCTGGTGACAATATTTACAAAATGTGATTGTGGGGAGATAAAATTATGAGGGGGGTAATTATTGAAACAATCCCCATTATTGGATGCCCATAATTGTTCTTGTATCCCTTATCTCTACAGTAGAATGTTTGGTCGCTCCGCTCACACTACTAAATTCGCTAAATCCATGATGATTAGACTGATGACAGATGCGTCAAAAACTGATGGCTCAATTTTGATCAAATAAACATCTAAATTAATGCAACAGCTGTGCATAGTATTTGATACTGAAAAATTAATTTGTTTGTTATTCACTTAAATTTTGGAGAAATAGGCCCGACCCATGTCACTCCACTGTGTCCCATGTCTCCCCACTTAAATGGTGGGTCTTTCGCACTAAATATTTGAAATTTGTTTACATTTATGTAATTGATATGTTTACTCTTTTGCAGGGTCCGATAAAAGTGGGGATCCTGGGATCCTAGATCCCGGAAGGCTAGACAAAATTCAGATGACATTAACCTTTGTTATATTTGCGTAAGCACAATTATTTCAATGATTAAATTATGAAAACTGGTCTCCCCGGTCTCCAATACATCTATTTATTCCCATTTATTCTGAATTTGTGCTAGCCTTGGACTTCTGGGACTCTCAATCCCAGAATCCCCATTCTATCTCACCCAATGTTATCTGAACATGACACAACACTTGTGTTTATATTACAACCCACATTGTACAAGAAGTTTTAAATTTTTGCCTAATGTAAATTATGTTCTGTGCTGCATGTCCACGGTAATATAATTTTTTGTTTGTTTTTCCAGTTCTGGTCTGATTCCTCCTATGATTCTTGTTGGACCAAGTGCTGATATTTGGGCATCAAAAAATAAAATTGAATGTGTCCATAACAATGAATTAATAACAAGAGCATCACTTACAAGCTTCAACAAAGCTAGACTAAAGCTAGACAAGTTTCTAACGCCTGTTAGTAGAGCAAATGAACGAGACAATGATCTACCATACAATGTCAAGAAAAGAAAATGGTGAGATACTGTGGGCTCAGCTCCCACAAAGCTTTTAGGCTATAGATTTATTTATCAATTATTCCATTATTAACAAACAATTATTCCATTGATCAGTTAAAAGTAAATGTGACATTAATATGTGAAGTTTAGCATCGAGGGGATATTAATAAGCAATGATTGAATGAGGCTGCGTGTAATGTTTAGCCTACAAAGCCTTTGAGTAAGAATCACAACAACAACATGAGTTAATCAGTTTTTTAGGCTATACCTTTGCCAGGGTCTGAAAAAAGTAGGAATCCTGCAATCCTGTACTCCTGAAGGCTGGAGGAAATTCAGAATAAAATTGATATTTTTATGATTTATTGGTCAACCTTGTTGAGCTTCGAGTCTCGATCCAAATGCTGTGTATGATAGATCATAGATAAAGACACAGATAATACAAATATTTCATAATAACTTTAAGATGTAAAAAAGTCCTTTGAAAAAAAGCTATGTATAACTTAAAGGTTCTGAATAAATGATGATGATGATGATGATGATGATATTCATATATAATTGTGTATTGTTTGCACCGCATACTCCACATTCTAATTTTAGAATCAATGTCCTACATATTTAATTAAGAGGCTCAGAATAGAAATGAGGCACAACACTTGCCCCTTCTTCTAAAGTAAATTAAAATTTAATAAATTGTCATATAAGTAAAGTTGATTAATAAGATATAAAAATGTAATAAAACCTTCACGGTTAAACTAAGTTATTAAAACGGTTCCGTTAATGAGTGGTAGGATCTGATGGATCAAACAAGTTGGAGCTTTTATGATTCGTCCACTGCGTGTTCTTTGCGATGCATCTGAGACGGTTTGCTCACTTGTTCTTAACGGTGTAACCACTTGAGCATGTGCCCGTATTAAATTTCTACCTGATTCAGTGCACACCTCAACGGGGCGAGAAGTGGCTGATTGTACATGTCAAAAAATAGGACTATTTATATCATTAATGCTCACCAACGTTTGGCTGAACAAGTGGAGCAATTTTTTTGTTGAATCGTGCGCTAATTTCATGATCGCTTTAGCGGTGCGCTGATGACGTTCATTGATAATTTTTATTTTCGATCAAAGCTGATATTGGAGTTATGGGTTTACGACCCATTAAAGTGGGAATAAACCCCCAGACTATCTTTACATATATAGTAGAACCCGACGTGAAAAAAACAATGGCGTAATTTTTTTTCGATCTGGAAATTATTTCTTGGTGAAAAATGCCTTCAAAGTGGTGTTTTGGCCCAAATGTCGCTGAGGGAAAAAAAAGGATTGGATCTAGCTTTATGACGACAAAGTCACAAGTCGTGTGGTTTTTCTAATAGACTTTAGATCGGATTAATCACGCGATGTTACGTTTGAGATGGCGTAGCTCTGTAACGGCAATCTATTTTTCTCTCCCACAAAACTGAGGTAAGGAAGAACATATAAACTCAAGAGTAGCAAAATTCCAGATGATTTAATGATTTTAAAGTTCACAAATTTGAAGAAAATAAAAATCAGAAAATATTTCATTCGTAGCGCGTTATACAGATTATATTTTGACATATCATTCTCACACATATTTAACACATATCAAAAGATTCTCTGATGACCACAAAAGCTAGCTAAGTAGAATTTATTGTTGTAAGCATATGTCTGCATTGAAAATGGAGTGTTCTTTTGAGGGTAAAAATCATAATGTATGGTGGGAAACACTATTAAGAACACCATAGCCGTCGGTTTTGTAGTCCTCTTTTCACAGAAGCGAAATCTGTCCATCTGATTTCTCGTCTCTGTAGAAAGGTATTTTGTGCAAAGTAACTTCTGCACTATATTACTGCATCCTATAAATTACAGATTGTGACGACATGATGCTAACATGTTCTACTTTCTAGCCGAAGGAATGAATACTAGACTGGTAAAATAATTTTGTGGCGTATGTAAAATAAGGAACGAGACTTCACATTGAAAAACCCTAATTTTGTTAATCATATAACTTTGATAGAGAGGATAATAATTTATGCAATGAAGATATACCGCAAAACCGACAAATGATAGAATCTGCATTACTGTAGTTCTAGTGGCTCTAGTATACGGCTGTAAACTTGAATAAGAACGTCCGAGCCCTTTATCATGTTTGTACTTTTTTCCGATATTTTATAGAATTTTATAGTGTAATGTACTGAAGAACTCTCAATGGTTTTTAAAATATTGAGTGCTTGGTGAATTAATGATGCACACTTTGTTAGACTATTGAGTATAATATATCTATCTATACAGTCGTATAAACTATACGATTACATGGTTTAAGTTTTACTAGACGAACATCAATTTCAAACTTAAACGTTGAAATGATAGTTGACAAATGTCTATTTAATAATTTAGTAATACCGATAGTTAAATAAATCCGAAAAAGTACAATTAATACCTTGCAGTATCAACTCCAGTACAATTAATACTTTGCAGTACCAATTATCTCGAGGGAAAATCGTCTGTGCATGCCCGTGCAAATCAAATCAGTTTACATTCACATTTAGATCATGAAAAGGATATCTTGTAGAAATGTTTACTCAAGAACAACTTGCAGATCATAGAGTTAAAAATAGTTAAAACTTATATAGCGTAAGATCAAGCTATTTTGAAGGGTACGTGTCTTACTAATTAAGAATTGAGAAGTACTGCGGTCAGACAGAATACGTAACTAATATGTGTCACTAGACTAGTCACAAAGGAACAGTCGCACCGCCTGACATTTGTATTAATCCGCAATCTATATCGGATTCATCGCGCTTAATGAGGCTACAAGAAATTATTTTGACCGAGCGTTTCAATAGATTTTATTCTGCTCCTGAAATCACAAATTGCATCTTTTTTGCGTAATTCGCCAGTTTATATGTTTGTTCATGGCTCAGCCTTTTCAGAATTTTTTTTTGCCTGACTTCTCGGAGCTAGGTCACCTCAAAGATTACATCGCGTGATCAGCCCACTCTTGAGTCTGTTAGACAAGCCGCACGACTTGTGACTTTGTCGTCATAAAGCTAGATCCAATCCCTTTATTTTCTCAGCGACATTTGGGTCAAAACACCACTTTGAAGGCGCTTTTCACCAAGAAATAATTTCCAGATCGAAAAAAATTACGCCATTGTTTTTTTGACGTCGGGTTCTACTACATATGTAAAGATAGTCTCAGGGTTTATTCCCACTTTAACGCATGTAACAGAGAAGTTCCTATTGTGCGATGATAAGTAGTACGTAGTATACATAGCGTGCGTCTTAAACGATGTTTGTCATTTAAATGGTCCAAACGCTGCCAACAACTCTTGAAAGTGCGATGGAATCGTTCTATCTAGCCTGCTTGCAGACTCACTGTCAAAATGTAAATTTGGTAAACAGTAGAGTCTGCTAACTCGAGGTCAAAAGCTTGCCTTTGCTGAATCTGCACGGTGCGTGGAAAGGTGTAAAAACTATTGTCCTACAAGGGCTGTGATTCGACGCCAAGATTCTCTGGCGACGAATCAGCAAAGAGTATTTTAAAGAGAGGCTTGGTGGGCTAGGCTGCAATAACTCCCCTTCCTTGTCATTTTTCAGAAAACTTCATGCCTTTCGAAGTCGTTTGGAACATTTGCGATGCCAAGAATTGAGAATTAATATCATTTGCAAGACGTGTTGGAACCATTAACTGTTGTAATTGCATCAATTGTTTTAGTTATATCTCTGATTAGTCTCATAAATGTATGAAATGTTTTGGACAGCGTTTTTATTCAAAAGCTATTACAAGCGGAGAGGCGCGACACGAAAACAACATGGCAAGGAGAATTAGTTAAACAAACAAAAAACACTTTAATTCAGCCGCAGTTTTTAACGGCTATAGAAAAGAAGCTATTGTCGAGCCACTGTTTTTCGTCGTCTTGTTATTTTCATGATGATTACTCTATATTTGCTTTGTTCGTTCGACAAAATAAGTCAATCACGCGGCTAATTCAAATTCGTAGCGGCTCGAGTTTAATTACGATGAAGCATGAATTTAATGCAGTAGACCATTTGATCATTACTGATGCTAAAGTTGAATTTCAGATTTATTGAAAACTAGATATCTTCCCTAAAATTAATTGTGAAATACTAACTGTAAATGAGTTTCAAGTAAATTAATAATAATATCATTGGAGTCGTTGGTCTTTTTCTGGGCTTGACTTTCGTGGCCAAGCATTCTTAGCGAAAGCGAGGCAGCCAATTTCCACGCCCCGTGCTGATTCAGCAAAGGCAAGCTTTTGTCCTCGAGTTAGCAGACTCTACTGTTTACCAAGTTTACATTTTTAAAAGTGAGTCGACGAGCAGGCTACATTCTATCATACCGTTTGATTTTGCATAACGCGGTGCAGAATGTCGAATTCTAACACCCCATGATTTACAGAATGATTTGAAATCATCGGAAGGGAATTGTGGACCATTGTCACTCATCATTTCAAAAGTTGGGCCATGCATTGAAAAAATAGCCTCAAGTGCATCTATAAACTCAGAGGTTTTCTCTTTTCGCAAAGGATAGGCCTATACTTCTGCAAAGCGAGATCCATAGTCCACCACAAACAAAAATGGTTTTCGATCAACGTGGAATATATCTGTGGCAATTGTGTGCCATGATGATTGAATTGCTGATGGCTGCCGTTCAAGATCAGAATTCTTTCTTCAAATTCTTGACAGCTCTCACAATGATCTAAAGCAGACTTCACATCGCTTGACAATCCCGGCCACCAAACAGAACTTAGTTGGGCAAGTGTAGATTTAACACCGAGATGACTATCATGTGCTAGTTTCACACGATTTTCACGTAATGATGATGGAATAACAATTTGATTTCCTCTTAGAAGTATTCTCGGCTCATTCAAAGCAGTTAAATTGTGTTGTTCTTTAAAATAGCAATCAAATGACTCAGGTAAACCTGACCAGTCCTTTGTTTCAATGGCGTTAATGACATGAGACAATGCATCACTATGGGTGGTTTCTTTCGAAACGTCATCTAGTGTTACAAATTGCTGTTGTTGTATATGTTGTTTTCACCGTCATTTTCATCATCATAAGTATTTATAGCTGCTATTTCATTAATTTCTTGTGTTGATAATAATAATGTACCTGCAGATTCCAAAGTGACAAACGCTACTTGGTTGTACTCTGCTTCTGTTAACTCAGGTGTACTGTCGTGTGCTGGTGACCACGATAGAGTATCCGGTAATCGATTCATTGGTTCTTTTGCCGGTTTATAAAGGATCTCAGATCCAAATGGTGCAAGGCGTAGCATCATCCGCTGAAGTCGCGGTGGTATAGCATCTCACGGTTTAGTCCATATTGCTTCTAAAAGCTTATGATCAGTCCAAACTTCGCAAGTGCCACCGATAATAAACTGTCGGAATCGATTTGCACCGAACACTATTGCTAACAATTCTCTTTCCATCTGTGAATCTTTCTGCTCTGTAGTCATGAGCGAGCGACTGGCCGTTAACACAGGTTTCCACTCATTATCGTGCAGCTGTAATAATACTGTACCTAAACCTTAGGGCTTGCATCGGACAGAATTGCAGTTTCTGCATCCGGCGCATAAAACGACAAAGTTTCAGTTGCAGCTCGACGTAAACAATCTTTGACAACAGTCCAAGCGTTTTGACTAGCATCAACATTAAATTCGCCTTTCAAAATATCTCTAATTGCTTTGATGTGCGTAGATAAATCAGGCAGAAATTTCTACATGTAATTAAGCATACCTAGAAGGCGCCGAGCCTCGGTTATGTTATTAGGTGGTGACATGTCTAACGCTTCAGTAGTTTTAGATGTATCTGGGGATATTCCACTAGCAGATATAGTATGCCCTAAATACATTAATTTATCCTGTGCTATTTTACATTTTGATTTATTTAGTTTAGCACCAATGGTTTTCAAACAAGCCATTACAATAGCTAATCGTTCGTCATGCTCCTTCCGGTCATTACCATACACTAATATGTCATCTATGTAGACACGACAGCCGGATAGATCCGATAAGTGATCTGACATTGTGCGTTGGAAAATCTTGGGTGCCGAACTGACACCGAACGGAAGTCGTAAATAACAATAATTACCACAATGAGTGGCTATTGTAATCAACTCAGATGACACTTCGTCTAATTTTATTTGATTAAACCCTGATTCTAAATCGAGGGTAGAGAATATTTTTGCGCCATGTAAATTTGCGAAAAACGATTTGGTTGTAGGAATAACAAATCGTTCACGACTAATGCACTCATTCAATTTTCTAAAATCGCTGCAATTTCGTGGCTTTCCGTTCTTTCTCCATGCAACTACGATAGGTGATAGCCATTTAGTAAGGCCCGTCACTCGTTCAATAATTTTCATTTCTATCATTGTGTCTAGTTCTCAGAAACAGGATTATGAAGCCTAATCGCTAATTTTCTGGCTCCTTGAATAACTGGACGACTATTATGTTTAATTGCGATTGTTGCAGAACCAATAGTTCCTAACGGCTCAACGACATTTATTTCTACAGCAAACTCTGTAAGCAGCGGTAAAAGGCTGACCACCGAGCTCTAAATAATCGTGATACGCTAACAACGGGCATTTTAAATTATCTATTTTCTTAGCCACAACAGAAATAGATTTATGCTGTGGTGTTGCAGGCAATTTTATTGTACCTTACGCTGTAACACGAATTGGTTTACTGTTCCAAGGCCTGACATGGGCATCTTTGAGGAAAATAAAATCCTTGGAATCTTTTAAATATTCGTTCGGCACCATTGTACATGTCGAGCCAGGGTCAATAAGAAATTGTATTGGCTTACCTCTAGACCACAGCGTTACATTCGCCCTTTGCCTGGCTTTGTAGAATCTACTGCAAATGAGCTGTCGCCAGTGACAGAACTGTCAGTGTGCAACGCAGCTGCTTGTGGCCTACGTTTGTTGTCCAAATTTCTGCCTTGTCTTTTGTCAATCCTTTGAGATTCTTTTTCAAATGATCTTTTATCTTTGCTACTCTTCGATCTGCAGACAATTGCAAAATTATTTTTACTATCACAATTCGTGCAGGCTTTTCCGTAAGCAGGGCACTGTCCGTATATATGCTATCTACCGCAGTATTTACAATTGTCAGATGTCGTTGCGGCAGCCAAATCTGTCACAATAACTGGTTTTACAGTCTCGAATGTAGATATTAGCTTAGTACATTCTGCAATTGTCAGAGTATCTACATTCTGCTGCATGATAAGTCTTTTTGTGTCTGCAGAGTTTAGCCCTCCTATGAGTAAATCTAGTAATAATAACTCTCCCGTAAGCGTCACATCGGTGTATCCAGTCTCCTCGTACACAGAACGTAATGACTGTCGAAATTCGTGAATGGGTTGATCAGTCCCTTGTTTTAAATCTAATAACTTGCATCATTAACTGAGATGTCTTCTTTGTGGTTTCAACACTTTTTCCAATCCAGACAAAATGTTGTCTACTGTTTCGGGTGTGTCAGCCGTAAACGTGATATTTGTTTGTGCAAACTTTCTAAAATCTTCACCAGCCACGTTATATAAAATCGCGACTTGCTTTGCTGGAGTTTTCAGATCTAAATCAGTTGCAGCCATGTAAATATTGAACATAGACTTCCAATTTGTGAATTTGTCATACGCATTGTGTTGTTTGGGGTTGAAAAATTCTTGTAGCTTTCCACGGAAATGTGCCCTAATCATACACAGTATAATAATACTTAAAAATATATCCTATCAACTGCGCCAATGTTGAGCTTCAAATCTAAATCCAAATGCTGTGTATGATAGATCATAGATAAAGACAAAGATAATACAAATCTTTCATAATAACTTTAAGATGTATATTCATATATAATCGTGTGCTCTTTGCAACGCATACTCCACATTCTAATTCTAGAATCAATGTCCTACATATTTAATTAAGAGTCTCAGAATAGCAATGAGGCACAACAACCTCAACAACAAAAAAATCAGGAAAATATGTTGAAATGCCTCTAGGATTCCAGAAGGCTGAACTTCCTGTCAGAAAATAACCTTAACACTTAATTTATGTAGCCTAATAAGTATTTTAAATTAATTAGCCACTTGTTTACCTGTTTACATTTTTTTATGTTTGAAAAAGTAGATTCATTATTTAGATAATATATTTCTTGATTCTGAATAGCCAGCAAACTTATTATAAAATATCACAACAGATCCGAACATTCAGAACTTCATCTCTCCACGCACATATAAAGTGATTGACCCTCGACTTTGTAAAATATGAAAGAGAGAAAGTTTGCCTGTTCAATGTGATGGAGTTAGAAGCTGTGTAGCATGTAGAAGACGATAAGTGTTAGGAATATGTTGAAATTTTTACAAGGTACCGACAATTGACAGTTTATAATTGAATATTTCTGTATAAAAATTTTATTTCGCAAAGTATAAACTTCTCATGAAATTCTAATTCATTTATAATCACAACTGGAGAGTTTTTGTGTGGCGTTTTATTGACAGCGTTTCAATAATAGGGCTCAACTCAATCTATTTTATAATAACTGACAGTTATTCAGAGGTAAATGTAACCTGCTTACGTGAGAATCTTAATTTGCCCTGTAAAAATATTGCATAAACATTAAATTGCCTAATTTTCATGAACTGTTCATGAAAATTGGGTCATTTAACGCTAATGAACTGTTTCTGAAAGGTTGAAAGGTTTTCATGAACAATTCAGGAGATTATAAACAGTTCTTGAACTCAACAATTTTTTTTTACTGTGATGTTTCATGAAATAATCGAGGTAATAAGCTTGTTGTGATGTTAACTGGAATGGAATAATTGGGTTGATTAATTGGTAGGAACTGTTTGTGGAAAATCAGTGGTATTTACTCATGTTTTGACATCAATCAACGTGTACTTATTAGTGAATTATAGTAATCACATAGTGAACTCTGGTGAACTTGTGCATTTATGAAAGTGCTCAATGTTCTCACAAAACAGAACATAATTCAGAATTAAAAACATAGATTAGGGGCAAGATCCTTATTTTGGTGTGTCTCTTCATGCTACTTTTAATCATAATTATAAATTATTTATAATAGGTCAATACAACAGGACATAATACTGGATTGCAAGATTAAGATATTATTAATTTCACACCATCTGCCAGAAATCATGTGCGCTTGAATTTTGCAATAAAACCGAGAATTTGTGCATGAACAATTCAATGACAGATAAAATGTTTGTGAGTTTAAAGTGGCAAAAATGAGTGATGGGCTCTTTGTCGTTTGTAGGCTATTGTTTCTGTGCCTGAAACCATGCTGAAACTTTAAATTTAATGCCGCTCTCAAGCCACAACTGACATTTATTGTTGAATTACGCTTAGCATATTTCAACACCTAGCTTGTAGCGACCACCAGTCAATGCTACCCTTTTACTATATTTGTAAAGTTCCTCTACAGAGTATTGAAACTTGAACCACACAAACTTTTTTTTTACATCATAAGCATTGATGAAATTTGCTAAGGAATCATCCATTAAGTATATAAGCCTTTTCATTTAGGGGAGGGCTCATACCAAAAGCGTACGTGGAGAAATTATTTTACATAGAATAGAATAGAAATATATTTCAATCGTCGAAACACAGCAAATTAGAATACAGGTCAAAATTTACATTACCGGTAGATGTAAAGCTTTGGACAAAAGTAGGAATCCTGGAATCCTAGATACTGGAAGGCTAGAGCAGATTCGGAAGAAAATTGATATTTGCTATGATTTATTTGTCAAACGTCAACAGAACAATTCAGAAGAAGATGTTGAACTGCCTCTGGGATTCTGGAAACCTTTTTTCGGACCATCAACAGAACAATTCAGAAGAAGATGTTGAACTGCCTCTAGGATTCTGGAAACCTTTTTTCGGACCATGTAGATGTATCATTATTAATAATGAGAAGGCCAATAAATACACATTCTTTCGTTGTCATATATATGTTTCATTATCATTATGTCATCATTATCATAAGTTGTCATTAGATATATCATATATATATATATGTAGCTGCTATAATGATCGAGGTTACTCCTTAAGCAGTAGTTGGGTACCCATTATTTATAGTAATCAGGTATAATAATATTATTTAATATGAGGTGAACACATGTATGTGAGAGTGCCCAATGTCTATTCTATAGTAATCATTTATTCATTTAAATAAGGATAATAATGATATCATGAGATTATTAGAAAGAAATGTAGTTGCATCCAACAATTTTTAGGATACACTAATTAAAATATGGCAAATCTTTGGAAGACTATATAACAAAAAGGTATCCTTTGATTCTAGAACTATCAAATGTTTTTGCAAATTCTTCTGATTTTCATCTAGCCTTTCCTTTGGGTACTCTCACCCCTGTGAAAAGCAGTTCAGGATTTCACAAACAGTTCATGAACATTTCATGGAGGTTAAACAGCCTCAAATTTTAATGAAGAGTTCATGAACTACTGATTATTTTTTTGCACTGGCAGTCACTGAATCCCACATTTCATGAAACACTGGTTACGGCCGTGTTCACAGGTGTCGTCTTTTGTTAACAGATATTATTACCAAGTGCTAATTTATGGATCTAACTGAATTTTGCATTTTTTCAGTTTGATTATTTTACTTATCTTTATTCTAGGGAAGAGACTCATCTACAGGACACTGTTGGCGCCATATGTGTAGATAGTCATGGTAATATTTCTAGTGGTGTCTCTAGTGGCGGATCAATATTAAAACAACCTGGCCGTGTTGGTCATTCTGCAATGTATGGAGCTGGTTGTTGGGCTGATGAATCGACTTCAAAAATTGCTGTAAGTACAACAGGTTGTGGTGAACATATCGTCAAGACGTTCCTTGCTAAGGAATATGCTAATGCATTGATTTCATCTTCATTGGATTGTGTTACCCAAAATGTGGATAATTTCATGAAAAGTAAATTTATCAATCATCCTTCAATTGTATTACAGCCCAACAAAATTTGTGGGGTATTATCATTGATAAGCAACTCAAGTGATATCAATGAAAAAGGTTATGTGAATGTTATTGCCACCCAAACGTCACAATCGTTTGGATTTGGTTTTGCTTCTTCGTCGAGCAGTGCGAAAACTGTTATGTCACGTATGACCAAAGATGAAATCCCTGGTCAAGATGTTTTGACTAACGAATATTGCATCAGACTTTGAAAATATTTCAAGTATACTTACTGATGATGCTATGACTATTAGATTTTCAACTTTCACAGAGATGTGTTAAAAATGCATTCTTCAAAGTGGTCAGCTCATTGCAGTATTCTGTTGAATCTGTGATCATTTTGAGTTGTCAGTTATTACTTCCATTCCAGATATATGGTATTAGTCTTTTTAATCTGGATCAAGTTGTTTGAAGAGCATGTAGTACTCAAGTGGCTTAATTCACCATTCTGAAGATTTAGCTTTCATATAGGCATGCGGTTATTCCAAACGCATAATGAGATTATTTCTTGATTGAAACAAATGAAAGTATAGTTGTGTTGTAACCAAAACATGTAGCTTGCTTTGACAATTTTGTCCCAGCAAAGAATTTTACCTGTTTGATGATGATATATCATTCATACCTGAAGTGAAGATATGCCTACATAAACTGGCATACATAATGTCTTCTTCCTATTGTGTTTTTATATTTCTATCAAGCCCAACTGATATATTTTGTATGCAGGGTCAGAGAAAAGATTTTACCTTTCGGATTCCCTTAGAAATTTTTCTTAAAATTTTCTTCTCAGTTTTGCCCACAACATACCAAATGATAATGAAGCAATAAATATCTTTATTAAGAACAATATCTAATTTCAAGAGACATAACTGGGACAGAGTGTTGAATTTTTGCTGCATAAACCATCCTCTAAATAGAATGAAGATATACATACGGAATTACATGACATTATTCATTTCCAATTCCAAAGTCGGTAAAATCCAATTTACATCACAAACAAAATGTTGGAATCTATCTTTGGAATCGTAAGAATTTTTTTCGAAATCAGAAAGTTTATAGAAATTCTACTAAATTTGTTCCACACAAATTACAAACTTCTGATTCTTGGTCAAGTTAGCACAGACTTCCGGGATCCTGGGATGCTACTTTCTTCTTACATTGTTTATACCTTAATGAGATACCTTATAAAAATGAGAGGTAATAATAAATAATATATTAATTAATATAACATGTTATTTTTGATGTGTTTTCCATTTAATTGTTTGTTGTTTCAAATTTGAATTGTGTTGAAAATTGTTAAAATGTTGTTATGAAAATTTTGAATGAAATTTATTTTATGTGTGTCTCAAATGTTGGCTTTTTGGATGTTTTGCTTTTCAAATGTTTCAAATGTTTCTTGTTGAATGAATTTCTATTTAACTTAATGTAAAATTTTATTTGCAAGCGTTGTAAAGCATAATTATATTTATTGAGTAAAATGAATTATGTACGTGGTTATTCAAAAGTTGTGTTAAAGTTACCTCAAAATATCTGCAGCCAATATAGGTGACAATTCTGATTATTTTTGAATTTAATAGCCGATTAAACCCATTTTATTTGATTTTATTTGATCTGATCATTTATCACTTTTATGAGCATTCATGGACAGTTTTTGAGTTCATAACATTTCAGGGATAGTTTTTAAATTCATAACAGTTCATGAACAAGTTTTCAAGCTCATAACAGTTCATGAACACTTTTTTAGATCCATGACAGTGCATACACAAGTTTTCATGTTCATAACAGCTCATCAACTCTTTTTTATTTCATAATAGTTCATGAACAGTTTTTTTAGCTTATAACAGTTCATGCTACTTTAAGTTTAGTTTAATTGCTTTTATGAGTCAGGTAGACCCGCAATGACTATTGGCATATTTCAAATGATTATAACATGATCTTAATAGTTATCTTCGTGACACTTTTTTTATTCCTAAACAATGTTTGCTACTGTAACAGTTTAAGATCAGCTGTTTGATTCATCATAATGTAAACATCATTTGAGACATTCAATGATTTACTTGATCTGTTGTAATTTTTATGTTCTTTATTTTCTTAACCTTATTAAACATTTGAAAACATTTCATCAAAGCTTCTACCATTATAGGTGTTGAAATGAAACTGCTGATCTTTCCCCCAACGTGAAATTTCCTTCTTTTTCTTTTTTTTTTATCTGCTTGGAATAGGAAGTAACTTCTAATTAGGTTTTATTCGTTCATCGAAAGATCTCAAAGTATTGATAGATGTTATATCAAAGTTACTGCATTTTTGTATTTACATGAAAACTAAAACGTTAAATCAATGTTGCTTATAATTTTGTAGAGACTTTGTACTGTTTATTTATCCTTTCATCACTTTTGTCAATTCTGCAATAACTTCCTGCAATCTGATTGGCTGGTTCCACTGTTTGGGAATGTTGGGTAAAATCAAAATTCCCGTGTGGTTGGATCGCAAGATTTTGTCACTGTTTATATTGAACTAAATAAATATAGTCTTCCATCAAGTCATTGTCTTAAATTTGATCTGAGATAGAGAAATAAATATACACCTGGATAAATGTACTTTGTTAGCTTAGTTAGTAACAAATATCTGACGCTTTTTAGGTGAAAATGGACCCATCACAAATAAAACATGTGTTTATTTGTTTGTTTTATTTTATAAAAGGGTTACCTATATTTTATAAAAGGGTTATTATGTAAGCCGTGTGTGGGTTGACATTTTTTAGTATTGTATGAAGGTATCATAATCTCAAGAATTTCGAAATTTAGTGGAAGCAGAATTTACATGTTAATGTTTGAAAATGGCGCACAAGGAACTTGGCAATAGGGCGTGGTACTAGTTTTTTTCAATGTTGGTTACATAGACGGAGCGCTGCAGATCTGATTTGGCAGGTTTACCTGGGCAAGTTTAAATAAACATACAAATGTTTACATTGTTCTTACCTAGACATTGCTTTGTTGGAAGTGGAAGATTCTTTTTGACTGCAGCATAATACACAATGAAGTCAATTTCACATTCTAGTCTTTCACGGCACGTATCAAAGTGTTTTCGAACTTCAGAACCTGCTTCATTGCTCAAAATTCTCCTTTCTTTCTCAAAAATCTATAACAAACATAGGTAGAAGTGATGTAACACAAGGTGGAAAATACTATACACTTGAGGTAGGGCGCCGAGGGAAATAGCGAGTTTTATTTCCCCAAGGATCCGAGGTCCTCCAAGGACATTATGCATTTTGACAATAAAGACGCGGCCATTGAGTAATTTAAGAATTATTCATAACTATAGAACGCAACAATAATATTTACGCGTAAAAGAATTGTGAATTACGCATGCATAATTAAAACTTACAACGTTTTTAACTCGCTTGAAGAGTGACCGGATTAAAAAGTTGACCATTTTTTTCTTGGCGTTTGGTTGCAATGAGCAATGAGCAATGAGCAAAGACATATAAACGGGCTTACATAATTACATATCTGAGTGAAAATAATATCTTTAACTATGTCAATGGAAGTTTAATGTAGATTAATTATTATTTTATGATCTCCGTTTCTTGTTGTCTGGCTTTTGAAAATGTTAGTCAATATGAACAATTAAATTTATAAAGAAAGGTGAGTACATATTTTACATATTGTTATTATATTATACTATATATATATATATACATATATATCTACTTTTTTTTTTTTTTTTAAATATCTATAGTATATAATTATACAGGACTTTCTAATAGTCTCCTACGCATTTTCAGTTTGAATTTTTCTGTCGATAGACCTCGATATTCGTGATATTTGTTCAACAGTTTTGGAGCTGCACAACTGAAACGTTTTTCGCCATGATTAGTGCGTGACTTCGGAATAAGGAATGGTTGTTGCAATTGTAGCCGAGTATTGATACCTGTTGAATTTGCTGTTAGTAATGGTTTCAGAGGTGAATCGATATAACTCTGCTGGGTTGCTTTGTAGGCTGTTGATGACAGTTGTAATTCGATTTCATCAGATATTTTGAGCCATTCGAGTGCTCTAGTGACATCACTAATATGGTCACATTTTCTTCTACCAGATAAACTTCTAGCCGACCAATTTAATAGCCGTCTTTGAAGTTTCTGTTGCAGTGTGACATTACACGACGACCAAACAGGCAGGGCATAGAGAGCTGGTGTAATTATCTTTGATTCAATGACCAATTTTAAAATGTGAGGTGGCAGATCTGCAGCTATTCGACTGATGTTGGAGAGTCTAAACCCAGCTGTACGAATAACGTTATTTACATGAGCTTTCAATGAACAATTTGAGTCGAATGTTACTCCAAGATTTCGACCAGTTTCTGCAAAATTTAAAGATGTATTGTTCATTTCAATTTTTGGGTAGCCATTTGATTTCAATATTCTCGATTGGCCAATCAACATAACTTGTGATTTCGATGCATTTACCAATAGGCTGCTCTCACAACACCATTCATAAATACGTTTCAGATCTTCATTCAATTTACTCTCTGCCATTTCCTTGTCAGAGGATCCAAGGGATTATAATCGATTAACAATTGAATGTCATCAGCAAATTGGACAAGTTTAGTATGAACTACTACAGAAGAGAGGTCATTCACACATACCAGGAACAGCAGTGGTCCTAAAATAGATCCTTGAGGGACACCAGTAAGTACTTCGACTATGTCAGATTTGAGTTGATTAACTTTGACAAATTGAAATCGATTCTTCAAGTAGGTTTTGAACCAATCTTCTACACTTTTTGCTAGACCCAATAATTGAAGCTTTTTTAGTAGGATGTCGTGATCAATGCTATCAAATGCTTTACTCAGATCAAGAAGGGTTAATATTGATATCTTACGATTGTCCATATTTTGTAGTATTTGATCTGCGATTAGTATGAGTTCGGACTCTGTAGATCTACCTAGTCGAAAGCCATGCTGTGTTTTGCTTAGGATTGGTTCGATGAATGGGTACAACTGAACGTATATCACACGCTCGAGAGTAGTAGTATTATACAGACTGACGCTCAATATAATACCCGTTATACTACGAGCTCACTTGATACCCGTTATACTACATGCACAGTAAATGTATCACTTTGGTACCCGATTTGTGTACATGGTACCTGCACATCCTGGTACCACAGGATATGAGATACCAGTTGTGATGTTTCAGCAAAGGTTTGTCGGTGCAGCTGTTCTGGGTATATCAGAATGATGTTCAAGTAGAACATGTTCAAATTATTAAAATACTATACATGAACTGTGGAAGTTGGTATATAACTTCACATCAGAGTAAAAACAAAACGATATTTACAATAACAAACAAAAAAAAAAGTATACACACAGCTGCTTATTTTTTTATTATGATTATTATTGATTCAGGTGATGTATGATTTTGTATTCAAGTAAATAGTTCTGATAATTGTTCATGTAAATAGTCTGAGTTTATTAAAGTTAAACAAATCAATCAAAAAAGGGAAAGACAAGACACGGAAAGATGAAAAGAACCTTAAGCTCGACGATGTTGGCTGATGATTATCAAACTGACATAACTATGTCTACTTTAGAAGATGGTACAAAAGGGAAGAACACCTTGGTAATAGACCCATCAAAATTAAAAACTAAACTCATGGTAAACAAACGGAATTGTCAAAGTTTAGGGAGATTAAAGATCGCACATGAAAGCGATCTGTCAACACCAACAATTATAGTCAGAGATTTATCACCAAAGGCAACATCTTTGAGAGCATTTGGAATGAGGGATATGAACACGATTAGAAAAGTATTTTTTGCTTCTCTCCATTTGTTGTGCAAGAAAGGTGACCGTATGATAAAACAATTCAAGTTTCTTGACTTCTCAAAAGTCATTGAAGTTTACAAAAAAATCCATTTGACTGGTGTATTTGATGAATTCGAAATCGAAGAGGTAAAAGGAGACACAAAATTGAAGTCAATCAACATTGATATAGCATCGACTGGGTACAATAGTAAAATTGGGATATCCTTGATGAAAAGAGACCACTATTCGTTATTTATACTCCGAAATTACAAAGATGGAGAAGTAATTTCTGGTATATATTTATTTCCGTCCGAATTATTGAGGTTGATAAAGATTTTGATCTCAAGGTTTTCATTTGAAATGACTTGCTCTTAGGATGTCCTGTTGTTGAAATCAGCCCATCAAACCACTGCAGTAGACGTGAATGACGATCAGTTTTTCTGAATATCTAACTAAATATATGACTCTAGAGCAAGATAACAAAACACTGATTGATGTAGAAGTATTATTTGTTTATTATCTAATAACTGTATCGTTATTTACATGCAAAACAAAATATATATATATATATATAAATATATATATATACGGTTTGTTTTCTTTCATCTTTGCAAGACTTTCATCATGTCTAGCATTCTAGCTCTGATAAGACAAATTTTCTCATCCAACGCCGTCTCACCGTCGTTTACTATTAGCCTAGAACAGTAAACAATATAAAGATACTTTATTACAACAACAAACAAGACTCATAATAAATAAATAAGGTTACATTTTTGTATTTGTATTGGTAACTGTTAAAACAAACACTTACATTATCACCACCAGCTCATGCAACACTGCATATTTTTTTGACCCTGGGGAGGTAGTAAATATAGAATATGAGAAAAACTTGACAAAGATGTTTTCATCAGACATATCATTTAATTTTCAATATACAATTAGATAGGTATTTTATAAACTTATGTACCTTCAGGACCACTCTTCCCAACTACATAGATCAGTCCAGGGACCAATATCCCTGTCCAAAACAGGCTGGGGCATTCTAGCAACCTTATCATGCTGTAAAACATAAATAATAAAGATGATTATGTATATGCACCTAGTGAAGCTAGAAAACACATAAAAGACACAGTCAAAGCTGTAATGATAAAATAATCATTTAGATGGTAATCATCTCCGAGTTAAAAGACTGAAGGTAGTATTTTTATTGTTGCTGATCATTTTTACATGGCCAGCGTTAAAAGTGTAAAAAATAAGTCAGCAGTTCCTGTTATACCAGGCTGGATTTCTGCTAGTCAAGCAAGACACGGGAAGGATTACGTTAAGAGAACTGATAAGGAGTTATTCAAACGAAGACTTAAAGCCTGGAAAAGTTCTTCAATTCGAAGCATGAGCCTTAATTTGACTGCTCACCTTGACTATGATGCAAGGAAAGGCTTTTATGTTATGTTGCAGCAGACACTTGCAAATAGTTCCTCTAGCAACAAAGCAGAAGGTATCATATTGCATGCCTCCAACATCCCCAGCGTCATGCTCAAGAGAGCCTTTCATCAATACGAAAAACATATTCAATCCCTTCCAGTCCTTCAGAAAGAGCCAGAATGTATTAATGTTGAATTGTCTGAGGATAAGATGGGTGCTGAGGACAATGTGGTAGTGACTGTTGACGAGCTAGACATGTCAGCTTGGCAGTCAAGACATCGGAGTGAAATGACAAAAATATATGCTGAACAAATGGCCGACAAATTACATTTAATAGTGCAAGGTCTCTGCTATGGATGTCAAACAGGTGCGCTAGGTCATTTGGATCATGAACTGTGCATTATGACTGATGAAGATACACAGATCGATCTTTGTTTTGAGGATCTAATAGCTCATGTGGATAACGAACATGCCAATACAGAACTTTTTACGAGAATGACTGAAAGGGAAGCTTCACAAATCAATACAAAACAAGTTATCCTGAGAAAGGAAGAATTAATGTGTGATGCAGATTGGGTTATCCAAACCAAATTGGCAATCAAGAAAATTATTGATGAACAAAAGAAGAAGCAGGAACATTCATGTGACTAATCACAATAGAACAGTAAAGTACGAATAGTGCACATGAATCAAACATTTTTTTTAAATATCCAAGTTGGTTAAATACAAGGAACAATTGAAAAATATTTTCTGTACCTATTCTTAACATACAATTAAAAATGAATTATTACAACAATCAATTTTTTTTTTGTGTGGGTTCATGTGATATCGGAGACTTTCTGATTTTCAATGAAACTACCCTGTCCTTCGTTTTTTTTTTTAAACGTTCTTTCTCAATCGTATTGCAGTCGTGTCAGTGTGCCCATATGGTAAAGAAGAAATACCGTCTTCCAAAAGGTATCGTTTGTCATATGATGATGATAAAGCTTTTTTCTTTATCTTGACTGTGTGAAGGCGATGAAAAGATGAGCGGATTTGTAGCATTGATCTGTTCATAGTAACACTTTCAAAGAGACACTTTTTGTAATTGGCAAATGAAAGATGCTTTTTAACTGTTGTTGTTTTGATTCCTTTTGCTTTCTTCACTTCAACATCATCGTAACGGAAGGCATACATCTTTGCCCTAAGACCAACAAACTCTTTCATGGGTACTGAATTGAGCTCATCTTTGAACTTTCCGATCACTTTTTTGTTAACGGTAGAAAAACAAGGGTGATCCTTTGGATACCCACTAAAATCGAACAGATGTGAATCAGCATGCATATCATAATAGAGATCATTTGTTTGGATGAGATATGCCAAAGAATCCGCATCAGTAAATAACAGTTTCGAAGTCTCCTTAGGGTATTTTATCTTGACGTAGTCATAGTGAAAGCTAAACATCAGCAGCTTGCTAAGCTCCAGCACACAAAATCCAACGTGAATGGGTCGATTCAAGAAAAGTTCTGCCTTTGATCTTTCAACGGCACAGAGTTCCTCATGAAAAATACCAAATCCTTTGAAGGTTGGTTTTGCGGTGAGCCTTTTCATCTTTTTTTCTGTTGTCACTAAATCAACTGTCCGTCTATTTCGGAGATTCTCACACGTTTTTCCAAAAACACTGTTATTTGCCAATTTAAAAAATGTTTTCTCAAATTCGTTTGCAGCATTTGCTCGTTTTCTGGTGTTGAATTGTATAAATTTTTTCAGCCATGGTGATTGATCAAATGCAAGAACCCGGTGGATCTTTCCAATGATCATCCCATGATCAACATTGAACTTCAAATTCCTATAATGTGTTACATAATTTTCCTTGTTGTAGAGATTGGGAACCAATTTTTGACATGATTCACTCACATGAAACGGATGAATCGGTTGGTTGTTTATCCCTTTCTGGTGCAAGTGGATATTCAGAGTGATCATTATGTATTTCTTTTGGGTAAACGAGATCACATTCAATGATGTAGCCTGTTTGACCATCGTCCTCAATATCTTGTACATTAAATGTCTCCAATTCTTTTTCGTCAAGCCAATGAAAATTTCCTGTAGGTAGGGCTCCGACATTGCATAACCATAGAGATTACTGAAATAAAAATAACAAAATTCTCTAATTAGAATTTCAATAATTGAAGGACTAAGAAAGCAGAAAGATTCAATGTAATGAATACATACTTAGCATCCCAATAGATGAGATGAGACGTGGGCAGCGTTTCATCGAACCCTTCAACAGCAGGATTGTTAGCTTTCGCATGTCGATGAGTAATAACGGAAACACCACCTCGTAGCCCATTTTCCAAAAATAAATACTTTTCCATATCGCATATTAAATCCAAAGTGACATCTGTCATTTTTAGAGCAGCCTGCCAAGCCATTCCAGGAGAAGTATAGAAGTGACATGGGTCAAGACCGTGATATTCAAGACACATGTCTCTAAATTTTTCAAACACATCGCATAAGAGGAGCACATCAGTTAAAAGATAAAAATCATGGTAATCCCCCATATTTTCCATAGACAATTCCTTGAAAACAATTAATGCATGTAGATAATCTTCTTCTGAAATATGTTCTTCGTTCAGGTGACTATAGAAGGCATCACGTGGAGGTAGACAAGATTCATCGAATTTTCCCCAGCTGTTCATGTATTCATATGGATATACACCCTTGCGTGTCATCAATTCCATTCGCCTTGCAGCCACTTCATTGGAAAGCTGCAATGTACATATATACCCTTTCACAGCTTTCAATTGGGAATTTGTAAGATTGGAGGCCAAGTTTGCCAAACTCGAAGGCATAAATTGCATGGAATCGAGAAATGTCATATCTCCAATCCAGAATGTGATGTATTTTTCAAGGTCTAAGGGAATGCAATCAATTTTATCTCCATGCCTCTCTCTAACTGCTGATAAAATGTGATGGCCATCATATCCGCGAAGGTTGTGAAAAATTGCAGGAATTTTAATTGTCTTTGACTTTATTCGATACTGTAAATTACAGTGCGAGTGCGCCGGCCCGTTGTAGCTGCCGGATAAATGGCAATGGTCGCGCACTTTACACATTCCACCGTTATCTTTGGTCATGAATTTACTAGGTAAAAAATTTCCTTTTCTACAGATATGACAGATCGTAGCTTGGTTGTATGCAATTACTTCAGCTCTAGTAAGTGGATTCATAGGTAACGGATTTGCCAACTTTAAACGAAGAGATTCAACAACTTCCATCAATTTGTCTAGGAAATGTTCCATTGCATCTGGACCCCTGTAAACAAACGGGTCTGATATATACTTTGGATCCGTTGATTTGACTATCATCCCATATCCACATGGGATGTGATCACTCACCACAGATAAAGATGCTTGTCCATTTGTATCTGCACAGTCCGATCGTTCAATAAGCAGTGATTCGGTGTCACAGTATATAACATACGGTAATCTCATTTGAGCTTCTATCTTTGTAAACTTGACCTTCTCTTCATTATTACTCATTCCCTCCTTTGGTAATCGAACGCGCTGTGCTCCATGCTGTTTACACCTTGCAACATGATTTTTTAATATTTTCTCTGACGTGCAAGCTTGTAGACAGTAGTGACAAAAATGTTTAGCATATCTACTATAACTCATCTGCGTACTAAGAAGACGACTCATTGATCTTATACAGACATAGTGATTCTGGGGAACCATGTCAACATCACCATTCTCACTAGTAGGTTGAGAAAGAAGCATCAGATTTACATGACGTCTGAAACCAACAGGATTAGAAATACGTAATGGAATAACTTTTTTCTCCTCATAACCAAAAACGTGAACACTAATGTTATTCATCTTCTCAAACTTGCCAATATCTTTTAGTTGCGTAGGAAACGATAACCCATCAATACACAAAGTTTTTTCAAAACGCTTATACTTTGACATTCTGCTAGCATTTATTCTAAATGGATGTAGTGCTGCTAGAACAGCCCAAAGAAAACATTTTTGATCATGATTTTGCACATTGATAAGGGCTCGCTTACTGTTGAGTTCTTTTGGTACAGGAAAATAAGAGGATGCTTTTAAGGGATCATAATTGACAACACCAAGATCCATAGATACGAAGTTACTCAGAACCCATGAAGATCCGTTGCGCTTATACTGTTCAATCTTATGCAGTAATTGATTCTGTGCCACATCAATCAAAAGTTGCAAGTTTGTATCATTCTCTAGATAACGAAATACTTCACTGCGGAACACTACTGGAGGATCTGTCATTTCATTTAGATCATTGGCTTTATGGAACACAGTACTTACAGATATGAAAAATTTGATTGCCGATCGACTTTCAATTTCTCTAGAAAGGGTATTTGAGATCATGCTTATCACATGCTTTAGTCGAACTAATAGATCAGTACAATTTCTTGTGTTGAACTCCTTTGTGTAGAGAACAGCATTGTTGTTCAGACTGGACTTCTTTATGCTTGGGAGATTATCTCTTTCAATATCATCTAATGGAGCATTTTGTGTTGAGATAGATGATACAAACCCACTGCCACCTTCTTGCTCTGAAACTTTATTGTTTTGTGTCACATTTAAATCAAAATCCTCTTCAATAATATCACGGCAATGTTTTTGATGATAAACTAACTGGTGACTTTGAGCATACGATTTTCCACAGATGGAACAGTGATGTGGACGATTAGTTTCATGAGATCTCATGTGTATGCTCCACTGCTGTCTATCCACAAATAATAAGCCACATGAATTACAGTTGAATAGTTCAATTGTAGAAGAGCTAAGAGGAACCATAGCACGCCGATACTCAGTTGTGTTGCTTTCAGGAGTAGGTTTATTCATATTATTGATAAAAAGTGATTCTGCAGCATGTCCAGGATCGAAAGAATTACAGATGCCTGATTCATCATTATTATCATCAGCCTTCGTGTCCATGAGAGATTGATCTCCTGAACTTACCAGTGCTCCTGATGGTGGAGGAATATTATCAACCAAAAGCTTCAACGCCATCAAAGATTCAGATATATCACCTTCAATCTCCTGGGGGGGCACTAAATGACTTTCAGCTGTCGCAGATGACTACAAAAACAAAAATAATGACTTGTAATACTGTATTGATTTATCCTTATCTGTCAAATTAACATAAGAGACAGGTAATTTTTTTTTCAGTATAAAATACTCACCAATTGACAATCTTCATCGTCAGTTGCTGTTTTTTTCTTAGCATATAACTCAATCTCATGCGTTTCATGATGTTTCTGATTTGGATCCGTACACATTTGCTCCTCATCACTACCCAGCAGATAATCACAAAAATCATTAGTAACGACGACATCGTATGGTGTTTCTTGCAGTTGATCCAAACTCTTATCAGCTGTCATAGTCATGGGAAAATTTCCAGCATTGTTATCCAATTGCTTAGTTGGTATACAATGATGGAACTTGAGATGCCCCTTGTGAAAAAATCTATGCCCACATTGGTCACATTGATGTCGTCTCTCACCATGATGGACTTCACGTTTGTGACGAAGAAGACTCGAATTCTGTTGGAATTGTTTGCCACACACTCCACATGTATACACCATCTTCTCCTAAATCCAACACATTTACTAGCATAAATTCTTGTGGTGGAAGTATGTACTCAACAGGACTGAGTTCAACTGATTTTATATGTTTCTTAAACAAATATATGCTGTCTGTTTGAATAATGCAGCTGATTAAATGTGAAACATCACGCTTTAGTCATGGATTTTATATTAGAGAATATAAATAACCAGGATACACTCCGATTAGCTTTTAGTGGACATGGATGCAATGGAGACAAGACTGCAACATAGTTTTAGTATGTTAGTAGCAGGTTCAAGAGGTGCTGGTAAGTCTGTTTTTGTGAAAAGACTTCTCCGGTACTGTGGTGAAATGATTGATCCAACACCAACAAAAATAATTTGGTGCTACATCAAACATCAACCTGATCTGTACAGTGAGCTCAAAAGTTTACCGATGGAAGTTCAATATGTGAAAGGTTTACCAAAAGATATAAGCACAGCTGGAGGCAGGCAAACCCGTGCATTGGTTGTGTTAGATGACATGATGGACCAATGCAAAGATAACCGCATTGCAGAATTATTCTTCAGAGGACGCCACGATAATATCAGTGTGATTTATTTAACCCAGGATTTATTTCACAAAGATCAATGTCTGATATCCCTGAATTCAGATTATATGGTGGTGTTCAAGAATCCAAGAGATGCATCTCAGTTCACACATTTAGCTAAGCAAGTAAGCCCACATAACATTAAGTTCCTACAATATGCCTATCAGGATGCAGTTAAAAATCCGCATGGATACCTTTTTATGGATATGAAGGCAACAACACCAGAAGAATATCGAATCAGAGCCAAAATACTACCAGATGAATCACCTCAATACGTCTACAATGAAGCCAGTTGAGGAATTGTTGAATTTC
Source organism: Haliclystus octoradiatus (assembly GCA_916610825.1). Taxonomy (NCBI): domain Eukaryota; kingdom Metazoa; phylum Cnidaria; class Staurozoa; order Stauromedusae; family Haliclystidae; genus Haliclystus; species Haliclystus octoradiatus. The sequence continues at coordinate 6,528,282 of OU744453.1, forward strand.
TGTGGAAGTAAGATACAAAAAATATATAGACAATGGTTCAAGACTTCCTTATATAGAATGCATCAAGCACATACAACGTCATTTGATTAATTCGACTGTGGAAGGTACACATGATTTATTTTGTCCATGATTTTTATTTCTGAGAAAAAATATATCAATTAACCCTGATCAGAGTATTGTCACTTGGTCATGACACATCGTGTACGCAAGAATCTTCCTTTATTAAAAGCATTAAAACATTATAAGCATTCAGAACAAAAGCAGTTTCTCAAGATTGCCAGTCCAGAATTCATTCACACAATTTGTGACATTGTGCTTAACGTGCTAAAAGGTAGAGTCCCTGTTCCTTCTAGTGCAAAACGAAAGTTAGCTAAGAAAAGAACTGCACTCCGAAGTCTTGTACAACCAAGACGATCAGTAAAAACCAAACGAAAAATTCTTGTTAACCAATCTGGAGGTTTTTTAAGTTTACTAGCAAGCTTACTGCCGGCACTTTTTGCATAAATGACTGCTCATTATCGCAAGCACGTTGTGATCCCTCCTGAGCTCTATGACTCCATGGTTTCGAAAACAGAGACAAAAGCAATTCTAGAGCCGGATAAACACACTATGATGATAGCACATCGTGATATGGAACATACATTACAGCGGACAGACTTGAGTGATGATCAGAAGGTACACCAACACACTCAAAATTTAAATGATTTTCAAAAGCAGCGTGACAGAGTTTTAAAGTCTGAACAACAACCTGTTTTCGTTGATAACATCTCAAGTAAGATACGTGCTTCCACAGTTAGCGAAAGCATTGACAACATCGATCAAAATAGACCTATTATCAATCATGATAGGATCGAGACAGCTACAATACAATCACTACCAAAAACATTACAGTCTCATGGAAAGCGTTTGATGGAAGTAATGAAATCAAACCCTACAACTGCTGGATGGAACTCAAGTGGTGAGCTAACATACAAGGGAAAGTCGATACCTGGATCGAATATAACCGATCTTGTTATTGATGCAGTCCGGGATAAAACCAAGAGAGCAAAGACACAAATACCTGAATTTCACAAAGCTGTTTTCTCCAAAGCTTTAGCTCAATTGAATGTGCCAATGAACTGGATTAAGAATACCGACCAGCTACAATCCATGCTTGCCTACAAACAAGATCATACCGTTGAACACGATGAAAGCGAGAAGAATAAAAATGAGTATCACATAAAGAAAATAAAGTCAAATGGTGTAATGAAACAAAGTAGAAGCCGCCTTTCTGTCTCACCCATTGGAGTGTCTCCGACTAAAGCAGAGAGGCTCTCTTGGCTATCTTCAACATCATCTCGACGCTAGTTATATAATGCTGTGAATTAATATTTAATATGGTATATAATTAGACTAACAAAAATTGTAATTCAGTTTCAATTTGCACCTAGAGATGACAACATGTCACTTCAATTAAATGCAAGGGATTGGCTAAAAAAATTGCGTTGTTATTTTGTGTGCTGTTCAAGTGACACAGTAGTAACAACATCAGATTCTGATAAAGTGAACAGGGTGATACTGATGTTGTTGGAGTCGATGAGGTAGATCGCCCATTTCCGGAACAAATTGAAAATATTGAGAAAGACTGTGAAAATGGAGAAAATACTGAACGATTTGTATTACTCTCTCGAGAGTCCAGTGTCATTCTCCAGCAAGGAGAATCTGTACCGAGCAGGGAAGAAACAGATACGAAATTTGACCAAAAAACAGGTTGATGAATGGCTCAGATCGCAGCTCACCTACACCCTCCACCGACCCGTTCGCATAAATTTCCCCACAGCTCGTGTACTTGTTCACGCCATAGACGAACAATGGGTGATGGACCTAGTCGACCTTCCGAAGTTGTCAAAGTTCAATCACGGTTACCGATACCTCCTTATGTGTATCGATGTATTATCAAAGTACTTGTGGGTGCAGCCTTTGAAGAGCAAGACAGGTCATTCAATAACAAATGCTTTCAATATAATATTATCTTCTGGGCGACAACCAAAGAAGATACAGACAGACAAAGGAACAGAGTTTTACAACACTACTTTTCAAAACCTACTAAAGAAGAAGAACATTAAACTTTTTTCAACTCATTCTCAGCACAAAGGATGTATAGTAGACCGTTGTAATCGCTCTTTCAAGCAATTGATGTTCTCTTTTTTCACTTATAGCAACACACATAAGTACATCAGTGTGTTACCTAAGCTCGTTTCCCGCTATAACAATGCTTTTCACCGTACTATAAAAATGCGTCCAGTTGATGTCAGTCCGGAAAATGACTTTGAAGCCTGGATAAACGCTTATGAAAAGCATCCAGCAAGTAATAATAACAAGGAAAGCATACCTACCTTTAAAGTTGGAGACAAAGTTAGAATCAGTCACGAACGAAGATTATTTAGGAAAAGTTACCTTGCTCGATGGACGGAAGAAATCTTTGTCATTTCCAGAGTATTACCTGGTACATTAACTCGCTACAACATCAATGATCTGAACGGAAAGGCTATAAGTGGAAAATTTTACATAGAGGAGATTCAGTTGATAAAAGACACTGGACTCTACAGAATAGAAAGAGTTTTAAGAAAGAGGAAAGACTCCAGCGGGGAAATTAACAACCTTGTGAGGTGGTCAGGATATAACAGTGACTTTGGTACTTGGGTTCCAGCTAGTAAATTGCAAAAACTGTCATCATGAACCAATCATTGAATAATTTTTATGTAGTGTTACCGAGTAACAGTAATTTGGATGTACACCCGGAAAATAATGCTGCAGAATTTCAGGTCAAACTTTGTAAGCCACTTTACTTTGGTAGGGGGCAATGGGAAGTTGCCCTCACTGATATTCGATATCCTCATACATGGTATAATGTAAGGCGTGGTTCAAACACAATTGTTATCAAAGACGGTGAGACAGACTACAAAATATCAATTCAACCAGGATATTACAACACAACTGACGAGGTCTTGCAGGCACTAAAAAAGGCCGGTTTAGGAGGCAATAATACTCCACCTGTTAAAATAAACTATGACAAACCTTCAGGAAAGACTATTGTCAATGTTCCAGAAAACTGCAGTCTAGATTTCAATGATTCTGATATTGCTTTGTTGTTGGGATTTCCTGTGAAGACTAGAGTACAACACAATAATTGGAATGAAACATCTCCTTGGATGACATCTCCATACAATGGATTTTATTCGCTCTATATCTACTCGGACATAACTACTAATCAATGCCTAGGAAGTGTAACAGCACCGCTACTAAGAGTAGTTCCACGCCAAGGTCGTCATGGTGAATACATCAACTTTCAATTTCCTGAGCCACACTTCAAGCCTGTGAACCAAGACATTGTGCACACCATTGGTGTCTATATAACTACTGATCAAGGTGCATTGGTTTCATTCGAACAGGGAGAGTCACTTGCCACTCTACTATTCAGGCATGTTCCTGTACGGTTCTATGACTAACAATACCAGCAAGAAAGAGGAGACATGTATAATTGGTATCAAGACCCTAGTCGGAAAATGATACAGCCTAGACGACAGAGAGGTGGGGCAGGATTGGGAGGAATTCTGTCTTCCTTAGTTCGTTCCGTCGCACCTATGGTAAAACGTGGTCTGGTTTCAGCCGGGAAAAGAGGACTATCTATGGGAATGGATGTCTTGAAGGATTATAGTGGAGGTGCTAATCTAAAATCTTCTCTGAAGAGGCAGGGAAAGAAGAGTATGACGGATCTGCTAGATGATACTTTGAACCCCCAGATAAAGCGCATAAAATTGAATCATAAAAAAGAAAAGATCAGTCATCGAGCAGCAGGCAAAGGCAGTGGACAGCGTGAAAATATTGGAAGAATTTCAAAGATCAAGGGTAAAAAACACAAATCAACGAAACGACCAACAAAAATTCAAGATATTTTCTCTTGAATCTATTTACTATATCTGTACAATATGGAGTCAAAGCAAGGTACAGGAGCAACATGCTTACTGTCGGAGGCAGAACTTTTTGAACCGGCCTACACCCAGGGTGTGATTCAAAGTGGACAAATGGAGGAGATTTTTCCTCTGAATAGTATAAGTGACCAGGGACCTATTGAATTTTCATTGTCGAATAGCTCTGATCAATTCCTTGACTTGGCACATAGCTACTTGATAGTAAAGCTGAAGTTGGTAAAAGGTGATGGGTCACCCATAGAAGAGACACACCATGTTGGTCTCGTCAACAATCCTATAGCTAGTCTTTGGTCACAGATCGATATTAGTCTTGGTGGTCGCATAATATCAAACTCGGCAAGGCTGTACCCTTTCCGAGCAATGTTCGAATCTCTACTAAGTTTCAGTAAAGACACTCGCGAATCACAACTCAGTATGGGATTATTTACAAAGGATAAAGCAAAATTTATGGATGTCGCCAATCCAGAAGGAGGGAATGATGGATTGAAACAGAGGTCGTTTTATACATCGAAATCACAGGAGGTAGAATTGCGTGGGCGTATCCACAGTGCGTTATTCCATCAACCCCGCCTACTTTTGAATGGAGTTCCTTTAAAAATTGTATTGCACAGGCAGAAAGACACGTTTACCTTGATGACGGATGACAACGATGCTAGCTATAAAGTGAAGCTACTAGAAGTAACATTTTGTGTCAGGAAACAGATCCTTACACCACAACATTAGTTATCAATTCAAAAGAAATTGAGCACACAAAAGGTCCAATATCCAATAAATCGTGTAGAAATTAAATCACACTCTCTGGCTGCTAATGTAACATCTGATTCATGGGAACACATGGTTGTCGGAACATTACCAACAAGATTATTTATTGGTCTCATCACGAATTCGGCACTGGCAGGAGATTATAAAAGAAATCCTTTCAATTTTTCACATTTTGATCTTAGAAGTATTGCAGATTACGTGAATGGTAAAAGTGCACCTGGTCGCCCCTTTAAACTGGATTTTACTAATGGGGATATACTTGATGGTTATATGAGCCTGTATAGCACGAGTGGACGTTTGTTCGCAGATGAAGGACTACATCTCTCGAGAGATGACTACATGTCTGGATACTCAATATTCGGGTTTCATATCAGTCCATCAGCCTCTAAAAGTGGACACCAAGAACCAAAGGTCACTGGTGATCTTAGGTTGGAGCTTGAGTTTTCTAAACCTCTACCAGCATCTGTCAGTGTTATCCTCTACGCTGATTATGATAATTGCATATCAATTGATAAGAATCGTAACATTCACTGTGACTATTGAAAGGCAACATTAATACTAGTGAGTTAAAAGCTATTCTTTCACGAGATGGTAACATGAGACAAAGGGCGAGTGGTGTCTATGCCTTTGATGAATTTATACAATTGAAACATCCCAAGCATTACCTGTCCAATGGCGAGGGAAAAGTGTTTATATTGAAAAACGAACCATCTACAATGAGTGGCGAGCATTGGTGGTTGGTGTTTACAGATGGTCATAGTAATGTCACATTTATAGAATCTTATGGAAGAGAGCCTGCATTTTACAACCTAGAGCAAAAGATGAAGGATATGGGAAATACTCTTAGCTTTATTAATGGGAGGTCATTACAAAGTCCATTATCAGCAGTATGTGGGAGTACTGCTTGTTTTTTTCATTTCATTTTTCACGATGTAGAGAACTTGAATACATACTATCTTATTTTGATCTTGAAGATACATCATATAACGATAACTTGGTAAAAAGTTTTATCCATGAAACCTTCCCAAGATTTCAGCGTTCAGCAGAGGAAGATCAGAACTTTATTCTTATACAGACAGTGCGAGCACTAGTTAAACAACTTACCTAGCTAGCATGTAACTTCATATTATTATTATCTCAATTATAAGACTAATTACTTCTAATAAAAAATATATCAAGATAAAACTTACATTTTTTTTCTTATTCTCTCTCTCTTCTTGTTGTGCACTCCAAGCATTGATAAACAGAGTTTGATAATTGGATTGTCTTCTCAACTAAAAAATCCCTCCTTTTATTTCATTTGTGGAAGTCAAAGGTCACATGTTCTACTTGTCCCATATATAAGGTTTTCATTGTTTCGTGATGGGATATGTAGACAAAGATCACAATGCAGACGTGGGTAAACAAGAAAAATGCTGAAAGTGTCAAAAATGGGATGGGATGTTATTATATATTTACCTAGAGGTGGAGCAGTTGAATAAATACCTGTTATAGTGGACAATCCATATTTTCACGAGTACAACATTGAGTGAAATTTTATTTATATTGCTTAAAAAAGTCCTGGATAGGAGCTCCAAACAAAAAAAAAGGCAATTAGGATTATGATTAACACTTGTCTTACTGTTAAAAAATAAGCACACAACCATAGGTAATAACTTTAATATAAAATAAAAGAAATGTTATCCTACTTCAAATTTTAGTATCGACGATGCATACGGCCCTGTGGCTCAGCTACTGTAAGTATGTTCATGTCTTCCTAATTAGTATCCTATACAATTAATATTATTAAACACAATGAATAATATATTATATATCTATATAATAATTTGAAAAATGATAAATCAGACATTCATATTTGCTATTTTATTTTACTTTATTTTATTTTATTTTTTTTTTACAAGAGGCATACTAATTCACTACATCTATACGACAATTTAACAGTTTATACTTATGCATATAAATAATCTTTATTATTTATGTTTTACAGCATGATAAGGTTGCTAGAATGCCCCAGCCTGTTTTGGACAGGGATATTGGTTCCTGGACTGATCTATGTAGTTGGGAAGAGTGGTCCTGAAGGTACATAAGTTTATAAAATACCTATCTAATTGTATATTGAAAATTAAATGATATGTCTGATGAAAACATCTTTGTCAAATTTTTCTCATATTCTATATTTACTACCTCCCCAGGTTCAAAAAAATATGCAGTGTTGCATGAGCTGGTGGTGATAATGTAAGTGTTTGTTTTAACAGTTACCAATACAAATACAAAAATGTAACCTTATTTATTTATTATGAGTCTTGTTTGTTGTTGTAATAAAGTATCTTTATATTGTTTACTGTTCTAGGCTAATAGTAAACGACGGTGAGACGGCGTTGGATGAGAAAATTTGTCTTATCAGAGCTAGAATGCTAGACATGATGAAAGTCTTGCAAAGATGAAAGAAAACAAACCGTATATATATATATATATATATAGCATGGTAGTCAAATCTTTTGTAGCCATTTTGAAATATTTTATCTTGAATAGTTTTGGTATGAAAATGATGCAGAATTCTTTGGTATGATCATATAAGTCAATCAGGAAAGAAAAAACATTGAATATGTGACACCGGAACTAGTGCCAGGCTCTTTTCGTTCAAATAAAATTGATCATCTTAAAAAGGTTGGGTGTAAAATTGCTTTCCTTAATTCCTAATTATTTTTCCTGATAATTGTACCTTGACATATTTGCTTGGATTCTACCGTGTGCTTTTTTGATTGGCGAAGAAACAAAAAAACTGTGGTGTTTTGAAGTTTCAAAAAGCAGTCACGCTCCAGCTGTTTTAGAAAGTTTCTAACCATCTGATTGAATCACTTTTTTGTATCGTCTCAAATCAAAAAAGCACACGGTAGAATCAAAGCAAATATGTCAAGGTACAATTATCAGCAAAAATAATTAAGATTTATGCAAAGCAAATTTACACCTGACCTTTTTAAGAAGACCCATTTTATTTGAACGAAAAGAGCCTGGCACTAGTTCCGGTGTCACATTTTTAATGTTTTTTATTTCCTGATTGACTTATATGATCATACCAAAGAATTCTGCATCATTTTCATACCAAAACTATTCAAGATAAAAAATTTCAAAATGGCTACAAAAGATTTGACTACCATGCTTATATATATATATATATATTTTTGCATGTAAATAACGATACAGTTATTAGATAATAAACAACTAATACTTCTACATCAATCAGTGTTTTGTTATCTTGCTCTTTCCAATATGTGTAGAGTCATATATTTAGTTAGATATTCAGAAAACTGATCGTCATTCACGTCTACTGCAGTGGTTTGATGGGCTGATTTCAACAACAGGACATCCCCAGAGCAAATCATTTCAAATGAAAACCTTGAGTTCAAAATCTTTATCAACCTCAATAATTCGGACGGAAATAAATATATACCAGAAATTACTTCTCCATCTTTGTAATTTCGGAGTATAAATAACGAATAGTGGTCTCTTTTCATCAAGGATATCCCAATTTTACTATTGTACCCAGTCGATGCTATATCAATGTTGATTGACTTCAATTTTGTGTCTCCTTTTACCTCTTCGATTTTGAATTCATCAAATACACCAGTCAAATGGATTTTTTTGTAAACTTCAATGACTTTTGAGAAGTCAAGAAACTTGAATTGTTTTATCATACGGTCACCTTTCTTGCACAACAAATGGAGAGAAGCAAAAAATACTTTTCTAATCGTGTTCATATCCCTCATTCCAAATGCTCTCAAAGATGTTGCCTTTGGTGATAAATCTCTGACTATAATTGTTGGTGTTGACAGATCGCTTTCATGTGCGATCTTTAATCTCCCTAAACTTTGACAATTCCGTTTGTTTACCATGAGTTTAGTTTTTAATTTTGATGGGTCTATTACCAAGGTGTTCTTCCCTTTTGTACCATCTTCTAAAGTAGACATAGTTATGTCAGTTTGATAATCATCAGCCAACATCGTCGAGCTTAAGGTTCTTTTCATCTTTCCGTGTCTTGTCTTTCTCTTTTTTGATTAATTTGTTTAACTTTAATAAACTCAGACTATTTATAAGAACAATTATCAGAACTATTTACTTGAATACAAAATCATACATCACCTGAATCAATAATAATCATAATCAAAAAATAAGCAGCTGTGTGTATACTTTTTTTTTTTTTGTTATTGTAAATATCGTTTTGTTTTTACTCTGATGTGAAGTTATATACCAACTTCCACAGTTCATGTATAGTATTTTAATAATTTGAACATGTTCTACTTGAACATCATTCTGATATACCCAGAACAGCTGCACCGACAAACCTTTGCTGAAACATCACAACTGGTATCTCATATCATGTGGTACCAGGATGTGCAGGTACCATGTACACAAATCGGGTACCAAAGTGATACATTTACTGTGCATGTAGTATAACGGGTATCAAGTGAGCTCGTAGTATAACGGGTATTATATTGAGCGTCAGTCTGTATAATACTACTACTCTCGAGCACCTTGGATAAAAGGGTCAGCAAGGAAACTGGTCTGTGCTCGGATGGTTGAGAAGCTCCAGATTTCTTCGGAATGGGAACCACTATGGCAATTTTGAAGGATTCAGGGAATGTAGATGTGGGAATTGAAAGATTTACCAAATGAGTTAGTTGTTTGTATGTTACTGCAAGTGAAACTTTCAACACAAATCCATTTATTCCGTCATTCCCAGGAGCACCCCAATATGGTAATCTCATTGTAGCTTTAATGATGTCTTCCTCAGATGCAAGTTCGAATTGAAATGATGATGTTTGGTGTTTCACATGAGAATAATTTGGTGTAGATGCAATTTGTTGTTTAATATGTGTGCCTACCTGGCTGAAATAGGTGTTTATTTCATTTGCCTCTGAAAGAGTTGAAGCATAACATTGTTCGTTCTTAGTTGGTTTTGAAATAGAGTTTATAAGTCGCCAAATGTCACGGGTAGTCGTTGAAGTGCTTTGAAATCTTTCCTTGTTATATATTAATCTAGCATTTCTCAGTTGGTAGTTAACGATATTCCTTTGAACTCTGTAATCTTGCCAATCTTGTGAATTTTTACTATTCATAGCTATGTATACCGTAATTTATTTCTGTGCTTTAAAGATGTTCTAATATCAGTAGTCACCCACGGCGCATAGTTATCATGGAAAGTAATAACTTTTTCTGGAGCATGTTGATCAAGTGCAAGTAAGATAGTGTCCTGAAGCTCTTTTGCTGCATTATCAACGTCGAGGCGCTGCAATGCATTCGTAAATTTTGACCAATCTTGCGTGGATAAAGTGTCGCAGTAACTTTTAGCATTAAAATTTTTTTAAGAGCGAAGTTTCTTTTTAGTAGGAACGATGCTTTGTTTTGGGTAGCAAGTTCGAATTGAAATGATGATGTTTGGTGTTTCACATGAGAATAATTTGGTGTAGATGCAATTTGTTGTTTAATATGTGTGCCTACCTGGCTGAAATAGGTGTTTATTTCATTTGCCTCTGAAAGAGTTGAAGCATAACATTGTTCGTTCTTAGTTGGTTTTGAAATAGAGTTTATAAGTCGCCAAATGTCACGGGTAGTCGTTGAAGTGCTTTGAAATCTTTCCTTGTTATATATTAATCTAGCATTTCTCAGTTGGTAGTTAACGATATTCCTTTGAACTCTGTAATCTTGCCAATCTTGTGAATTTTTACTATTCATAGCTATGTATACCGTAATTTATTTCTGTGCTTTAAAGATGTTCTAATATCAGTAGTCACCCACGGCGCATAGTTATCATGGAAAGTAATAACTTTTTCTGGAGCATGTTGATCAAGTGCAAGTAAGATAGTGTCCTGAAGCTCTTTTGCTGCATTATCAACGTCGAGGCGCTGCAATGCATTCGTAAATTTTGACCAATCTTGCGTGGATAAAGTGTCGCAGTAACTTTTAGCATTAAAATTTTTTTAAGAGCGAAGTTTCTTTTTAGTAGGAACGATGCTTTGTTTTGGGTAGCATAGGTCTATTAGTGCTGCTAAATGGTCTGATCCAAGAACATCAACTAGCTCATAACCCATTATTGAGTCGGTGATGGTTGGTGATGAAATCAGATAATCGATTTGAGTACGTGATGACTCTGAAATTCTTGTTGGTTCACTTATATGAGAGCAAAGATCGAATTGGGCACATAGTTCTAACACTGCATTATAACCAGTTGAATATACCATTGAGTTAATATTCAAATCTCCTAGGATAATGTATGGTGAACCAACTTGGGTGACATATTGCAGGCCATTAGTGAGATGCTCGACTGCATTTTCATATAATTGATAGTGTGGATTATAGCAGTTGAAAATATGGACTGCCTTTTAGAAGGTAACAAAATCTTTTCAACGAGTTGTTCGTATTCACTGCCATTAGCAGTAATTGTGAGGTTACGGTCAATAATTAATTTTATGTTGGATTTGTAATAAATTGCAGTAAATTTGGTTGTAATATTCTGAATAAAAACGAGAGATAGCTGCTTAAACCTGCAATGTTCTGAGGTTAGCTGTGTTGGAATTTGAATAATATCTGTTGTTTTCTTGTTAAATATATGTTAGCCTCGTACGCATTATGCTAGTAGCCTCTTTGTTATATTGCCACGTGCAGTTAGCCTAATGATATTACTCTCAAGTAGTCAGCCATATTGCTAGCTGCTGTTGTGGTTATTTGAGTATTCTTTACCTTCATATATCTGGATATTATATTAGGTCTGTTTCAACAGGTTATGGCCCCAGTATTGTGATGGAGGGCACGAAAGAACGTTAAATTATTGATCCCATGTTTTGCTCAATCAAGTAAAAGTTTACTTATAATTAGCAATTTTTTACTTAATCTATTTCTGTTTTGTGTTAGCTTGTACTTAAAACTAGTAAAATTTTACTTGTCCATGAGGTAAGCAATTTTTTACTTGCTTAGTAAAAGTTTGCTCAAAATAAGCCAATAAATTTACTTAAAGACCATAAAATGACCAGCAGCCTTTGCGTATTTTTGTCTTTGAAATCTGGACCCAGATTTCAATCACTCGTTTTCATGATACACGGCCTGTTATTGTGTCTCCTTTGCACACACTCGCGATTTTGCAAAACATTTCGTAAAACGAACATTGAAGCATTCTGCTAAGTTGTTTATCAACGAACTGGTTTGGAAAGTTACAAGAGCAATATAGGTGGACGTCGTAAGGGCTATCGACGCTTGAATAAATGTGTACCACGAAAATCAATTTACTTGCTACTAGCGTCATACGAATTGAGGAAGGAAGACAGAGTTGAAAGCTACAACTGAACTCGACTGATTCAAAATTTCATGTTGGTGCTTACTTGATACAAGAATATTAGGGATTGAAAGAACGGGAAGAGATTTGTTAGCATTCAAAATCGAAATTTTTCGGCGAAACAAAATGAAATTATAACACCAGGTGAATTCGATATTCAATACGGATACTTTTATCATTGACTCCAAATTATGTTTGTAAACACGTAGGATTCGTCTAAAAATAGTTAGTTACATACCTATGTATGTTTTATATTGCATTGTTTACCTGCAGTATTTATGAACGTAAATTGTAAAATTTTGAATCATATGAATTTATTTAGTGTTGATTTGAAAGGTACATTTTATCCAAGTTGTTTTGATTTGCGTCAAACTTCTCAGACAGATAATCGGACTGTGACTCCCATTCCGCTATTCATTTTGTTCCGCTGATCGGAGGAAATTGCTCTCATGCCTGAAGAAGGCCTAATGCATGTCTGATTGGAATGGTCGATTTTAGGAATATATATGCATATCTCCATACATTTTCAATTACAAAGACGGATGTGAAACAACAAATAGCTGGAGAAACATTACTTACCTTCAAAACGTATAGCATATAGCTTTTTCCTTTCACAGGTTTTCCTTTACCCAAACGACCAACGATTTGATCCAGATTTTCCATCAAATGACACAAAAAAGTTTGTTATCTGTAGATGAAAGGCATCAAGATTATTTTACACATCAATACAAGGCCACTTTCATTTATCAACACAATTTTACAACACCAAATACATTTATCGTCTGCATTAATTTATCTTAATGTGTTCGGACGGATAACCCAATGTAGAAGATTTAGCACAGTTATGGTTATCTACGCATGTTTTTCATAGAAATTCATAGGAACAAAACTTACGTATGGAAGGCTTTTTTTTCATTTCAACTTTATTTACATTTCTCCCAAAGAATACGATGTCATCAATTTCTGAGAGAAGCCGTCCGGCACTATTGTTCAGCAACTCACTAGGATTGACCTCTTCGACAAGCTAAACGGATAGGAAAAAACATGTATTAAAACGCAAACGTAAAATGAATGTAGCATAAGGTGTGTGGTAAGTTGTGCAGATGTGCTATTACCTCAATGTGATTTTGGTATCATGGATATTCATCTAGCCAACTAGCCACTCTTTCGTTTGCAGACATGTCTAACAGCCAGTTACGCCTGCCCTCATACAGATTATTCAAATAAACATGTACGTTTTTATTATTTGGCTTTTCCCGGCGCATTTCTTTTGCAATAGCCTTTGTATGCCTCTCAATCATCTCAAAGTTAAGAGTAAAGCTGGTACCTTCACCGCCAGAGGATGCGTTACCCTCACAACCTATGATATAAATGAACATAAATTAGTTACAAAGTTGAAACAATAATGTGACTGGGGAGTAGTATTGTCTGATCGATTGGAACGTTTACCAAATGTTAAAGTGGTTACATCATAATAATAACATAGCTTAGTAAAATAACAAGAGGGAAATCTATTCACTTTATAGTGAAACCTGTGTATAGCAACCAGCCACGAGAGGTAGATGAATTGACACTATAGACATATGGCCTTTATATACAGGTTTGATTCAACACAGAATACTGTTTTGGTCATTGCAAGAGTGACTGCTATAGACTGGTGACAGCTGCATAGCATTGATCATTATAACAGGTGACTGTACTGGGTTCATTCTTTAAGTGATATGTATAGTTCTATTTTAGCATGTAGACAAATAGACACTAGCAGGCAATGAAGGTGCTTCAGGTCCAAAATATGCAATTTTATGCAATTTTTAACTCTCCAACAGAAGTGTACAAATAATACAACATTAAATGTCTGGACATCGGGCAATTTATCTTTCAATCGTTGAGATAGCTCAATTCTTCAATCTGTTCTAGTCCAGTCCAAGCAGGCCCTTAGAAAGAAAATATATTTCATTGATATACGATTATAGTGTAGATAATAGGAAGGATTCTGACTGAAGCAATTGTCTAAAAGACATGACAGTGCTTTTGTCCCCTTAACCTAAAAACAGATCTTAATACGTGAGACGACAGAGCAATTGAAGATTTTAATTTCATTTAGTAATAACGAAGGCCAATGACTTACTTAAATTTGTTTAATCATCTGAGTGTGGCACAGCAGATTCCGTATCTGGAAAGGGAGATCCAGTTTCATCAACGTCTAATGCGGGCAAAGCAAGTGAAGGATTGGTTTTATCCTTCGGCTTTTGAGATTTTGAATTGTTTGTCCTGGGCTTTATGTTGTAGAGTCTCTTCTTCAGTTTCTTGAGACATCATTCTCTAATGTGCAAATATCATAAATATATATCAAATTACATAATCACCATATAGAACAGTTTATCCAATACGAAAAAATGGACTTACATAGTATCCGTCACTTGAAGCAAGCATTGGATAGGAAATTATTATGTTTTTCGCCATCTGTCTAATTTCTGAATTTGACGGTTTTCGGCACCACAGCGTACAGCAGGCAACAGCAATCATACCATTCATGGTATCTCTGATCAAACGGTCATGAAGTGTTTTAGAACTTGAAAATAACCCTGCACTAACAGAAAGTTGAATTGCTTTATCACAGTAAATGGTATAGCAAGGTGAAACTAACTGGGATGTATCAGCTTTCGAAGTAGATGGAAGTAGCGGTATGCTTGATGGAGAAGGTAATTCTCTTGGTCCCACATTATCATTAATTCTTCCTTTTTGCAAGTTGGTCATTTGCCGCTGTTATCATAATACAATTACCATTGCTGCTCTCTTTCCACTGAAATTGAAATTCAAGTAAAACACAGTAGATATTGAAATAATTTGCTAATACTGACTGTTATAATAGCATAGTTTGTATAAGGGAATGGTTTTGAAGGCCGGCTTACATCAGATGAAACAAACAATAGAAGATATTTGATGTCCAGTTGTCTCATCACGTGACTTCACCCTGCAATCCTCAAATCATGCTCAAATCGAACATTTCAGAAATGGCGGCCGCTAATACAATATCAGAGAATCTTTTTTATATTTGGAGATGATATGGACGCAATTTTAGACATTTTACAAGCTGATGAATTAATGGAAAACAACTTTTCTTCTGCAGTGAATGAGGTAATAGGTTTTTTTAATACTTGAACCAGTTATAGTATATAGTTAAGTTATAGTGGACCAGCACTGACATCTACTTGACTGTCATCATGTCCATTTTATCTGTGTTTAATTTAGACCATTCTTTATCTTGTTTGCCTGATGATAAATATTTATTAAATATTATTAAGCATTCAATATTTTAGTGATTTTGGAGATTATTACGTTAACCCTATACCCTTTTCATGCATGATAAAGTAAAGTAATGTGGACGGTGTCGCCCTACCGAAGGCACCCGTACCACTCATCTATTTCTAGAAGAGTGGCTCTTTTCGCTAAGAGCAATGATGTTAAACGCTCCTCAGATCTCAGCCGCGACACTGCAGATCAATTTCAACAGATTTCATGGCAGATAGGCCTTGATTGTCAATGCGCAACGATGCGCCGCAGCTACTCACAATGCAATTCCTTCTGAACCATTCCGTCCGCCATCCTTAGATGGTACTCATTTGATGTTTCAGATAAAGTCAAGGCTGAGTAGACCTGAGGGGGATTTGAACCACAGTCGATGAGATATGATACGATGTGAAGTTCGGTTGCTCTGCCAACTGAGCTAATCACCCCAATCATGCATGATAACTACACAGAACCCACAGTGGTATGCCTCAATTTAATAATAGACTATAAATAATGTTTAAGTCTCTTTTATTGCATATCATCTTTCATGAAACAGATATTTATAATCCTTTTTTCTATTTTTAAAGGTTCAGCTGACAAACGTCGAATGCCCAGTATGTGGTAAGCGATACAAAACTGAAGGTGGTCTCAAACGACACACAACTTCAAAACACACCAGAAGTACCATACAACAACCAGTTTTGACATGCGAAATTTTCACAAATGCCATAGAAAGTGCTGCTCAAAATATCACTACTTCATGTTTATATCCAGAGGTTTTGAAGAATGAGCTGAAAAGCCACACATTTGAGAACTGTAGTAGTATCGATACTGAATTTGGAAAAATAAAAACATTATTTAATGGAATGGCTAGAAGCGGAAACATTGAAAAGTTTTATTCTATGTATTATTCCACTGTACCATTAAAGTCAACCCAGTTTTTCAGAGGTTTATCTCAAAATTGTGCAACGTTACTATCTATGAAAGTTGCTGATTCTTTAGTTTCACACTGTAAGCGTCTCAAATCTGTTGATACAATTGCATCAGATACATGTGGATCACCATTTGATCTATGTGACAGAGAGCGTGCTGGTTTACAGTACATTGGTGGATATGTTTTTCACAATCTTCACAAAAACTTTATCGAAAAACGTCCGACGAAAGTATGATGGCTATGGCAATTTTAAAAGCTGGAAAGTGCGACAAGGATTCTGCTGAAGCTCATGCTAAAACACTTACTGGAGGATTAGATTGAGGTGGACTATGGTACAATACAAATCATGCTGAGGGGATATTTTTGAAAGTGGAGCAGTACTTTAGAATTTATACCACCAAGGATAAGAACTCCATCGATATGAACAGTATCACAGAAAAATCCCTCAGAAATGACGAAGTGGTTTCGCTATATAATAGTCTGTTATGCAATGTTGAAATTGATATAGAAGGACATGTGAGCAAAGACGTACTGAAGAATATTATATTTTTATATGTTAAAGTAAGATCATTTTCTTTTGCGAAAAATATGATTCAAAAATACAAAATAAAATCAAAACAACTGAAATCAAAATCACTTCGCAAGGAACTTGAACGAAGTTATGAGAATGAATGATTTTAGCAAGAAACTAAACGATATACTAAATACTATTAATACTAAATACTATCAATACTAAATAAACTATATACTATAAACTAGATATCAATAAATGTTAACATAGCTAACTTGTAGCTCTATCATAATATTATATTTTATTGTGAATATGACTTTGTTGTGGTTTCTTTGACAAATTGTTATTCACATACCTATTTACATAAAAAATTGACTTGCTTATGAAATAAAGTTCGTATTGCGTCTATTGACATATTCATCAGTGATAATTAGGCATTTACATGATTTATTTTTTTTTCGACATGAAACTGGTTCATCTGTCACATTTTCCCATGCTTTTGTTTTATCCTTTCTGCCTCTTGTATTTCCACTTTGGGCAGGATATCACTTTCTGGATGCGAATGGTGTTGTTGTTGTATCCAAACATTCGTACATCTGGGTTGTCATTTCTTCTTCCCAGTTTTCTTTGATTTCCAAAGAACTCCTCGACAGTGTCCTGACAAAATCTTTCAGTAAGTACAAAGTCCTGCCCTTCTGCTAGTAAAAACTTAGTAACTTCAATTGTAGAATAAACAGTTATTTTGAAGCTCTCATATGTTTGTGATGAAAGGAACATTCTGTTCTTTTCTTCTTGCGTAAATTTTTCAGGTCTATCATCAATGCTCCTTTTCCAATCAGTTAAATATTTAATAAATTAAGCAGCCATTGGAATCGCTCGTCATCGCATGATCGATATGGAGCAAGAAATGATTTTCTTTTTCTTTGATGTTCACTGGTGCTGCGTACATTCAAGCAATCGAAAAACCCATCTATTTGTTCACAGAGCTTGGCTATTGCCGCAGCATCTGATGGACCAAACAGTTTAAGTGAAGTGGCCATAGAGGAACTCAGGATTTGAGCAGCCAAATTCACTCTCATCATAGAATACGAGTTTAAGTTAATATGGTCAAACGTAATCTTTGGCAATAATTTCAAATCACATTCAATGTCCTTGTAAACCATTTGACTAACATCTTGCCAAAGAATTGCTTCACCATTGTTCCACATATTTCTTGTGCAAGTTCCAGAGTCAGAATGCAGTAAACAATTCCTAGTAGTCTTTATAAGATGTGTAGCATCAGAAAAGAAGTAGATAAATCTATGTGTAGCATACAAGTTAATAGTGCGATGGCAGACATCTTTGTCAGATCCTCCATCAAGTAGTCTATGTAATTTATAAAATCGACGATTGGGGGAAGCACCATCTGATGTTGCTGCAATTACATGCAAATTACAAGTTAGTTCCAATATGCCAACAGCTTCGCAAAAGATAGGTAATAGTTGAACAGCAGTCACAACAGTTGTGACAAAATAGGCAAGGCAGAACATGACTAGCTACTTCGTCAGCTTTCTCCAACACCCCATAATTAAGTTCTGGATCACCAAGATCAGTAAATCCAATCAGCTCTCCATTTGATTTGTCAAACACTAAATTTGATGGGATTTTCATCTCATCAAATAAAATAATAACATTGCGCTGTGTGTCTAAATATGAGCTGGTGATTTTTTTGAGGTCTGCAATCACTTCTTCGTGAAAACCCTTTTTCGGTCTGATTGCATTCCGGTAGTCCTTTAATCGTCTCTGGCTTGGCAAAACCAGAATGCCACTATCACGCAACTCTTCATAGCATGATGGTGATTTTGATGCAAGCGATAAACAAAATCTAATAATCATATGGTGGTATCTTACACCTTGTTTACTTGTTGAGAATAATTTTTTTTGCTGTTGCCAGAAGAGTGACATAAAAGGAGTTGAATTGAAATCTGCATCCTCAATGATAGACGTGAAGTCATTGCTAAGTTCATGGTCAATTTCAATATTTGAATTTTTTATTTCTTTTTGCATTTCATGCAGTTCTCGTTCCAATTCTGCACATTTAAGCCTCTGTCCTTGCAAAGTGAGCTTCAATCGTGCAGGGTTAGTTGCCGACACTGGCGCTTTCTTATGTGCTGGTTGAAGTACAGCTGCATTTTTTATGCGGACACGCCTTTCTTTGGAAATGTTGTACTTTTCACATTCATTGCAGATATCTGTGCTGTTATTTAACAATAGGCAGTAATTGGACCTCCAGTAGTGTTTGGATGAAAATCCATGATCTTCAGAAATCAATGGGTCAATTTGTAGAGGAATTACGTGATGATAAAGTCCACGATCTAGCTCAGCTGGTTTCACCCCATTACATATTTGCATACTTTATAAATCTTTCACAAGATTTTGGGCAGCTACATTTTGAACAGATCTTCGATACCGGTAATAAATATGATGGTCCTCAGGTAACAAAGTTCCAAATACTTTAATGGTGTAGCGTAAACTGTCATCAATAATAATTTCTAGTTGAGGAAGTAAGTAGCACTTATCTATCTTTTTCAGAATAAGCCGATCATGATTCACTTCTACACTATAATCATTAATACTTTTCAGCTTTGAGACTCGTTTGACAGACTTCCTTAAAACTTTCATACCATGCCTTTGGTTTTTCATCAATTTGAGTTAAATTAACAATTGAATCTAGCTGGTCTTTCAATTGATTTTGGTACATCATGACTCCTTTTTGGCATGTTAAATAATGGTAATGCACCAACCTTGGGGAATTTCTTTGTCATCTTTTCTGAAGGAACTGTAAATGAGGAAAAGAAGAAAGCTATTTTAAAAAAGTAACTACGGTATATTAATTTCTAAAGCAGAAAATTCATACTGTGTATGGTTTTTATAAATACCCTAAATAAATGCAACTTTTGACACAACAAACAATAATCTACATTAAATTTCATTTGATTGTTTTAAGAAACTAATAAAAGCAGGTTGCAGGCCTATCTGCAATTGTATTTGATCTTTCTTTTGTAAATATGAAGAAATTAGTTTGATAAGGTCATCATCAACTGAGTACCACAATTCGAGTATAGGTAAGTCAATAAAATAAAAACGTAGGTTGTATAATCGATCAATCGTTTCCCTAAACATAGGAATACAGTACTATGTTTGCGCTCCTTAATTGATCATCGAACATCGGTCATCGACCTTCCTCAAAGCTGTAACGTGAACAATCTAATGGACACCGCAAAATTCGATTTTTGCTTCAACTTCAAATACCTAAAGAGCCTGGAATAAAGAAATAAAACTTACAAATTCTGATATCTTCAGGAGCAAAATATTTTTCACAAGTGTCCACACGATCAGCTTTAATTCTTTCTCTAATTTTAACGTCAACATCTCGTGTTTTTGTAATTTCATTCAACCAATTCCTTTGCCATATTTCATGCTCTTCATCTTTCGCTGTTGGTAGTTTCCATATACCAATTCCTTTCGTATTACTACAGGTTCCACATCCAAAGACAGCACAATTTTCACCAGGCATTTTTTATCAATATTTTCTCAATCTCAATCACATAAATCACATAAAATTAAACTCTTTTCAAGCAATCGACTGTCTTGTCACCATTATGAAAAAATGTGATTGCAGGGTCAAATCACGTGATCATCAATTGTTGCACACAAAAACATGGCACTTTGATGTTGGCCGGCCTTCATAACCATTCCCTTATACAAACTATGATAATAGCTAGTGTAAATAATTCCTATGTAAAGTGTCAATCAGAGGGGAAAGCTACGGAATATCGGGAATTTAAAACTCAACATGTGTAATAAGATGATGTTAATGGCACATACAATTAGATTCATTAAACAATTATACGTTAAAGAATACTACTTGATACACAATTTTCCTGCTTAGGATCTACTTTTAAATTTACGCTATTTCCATTTTATGTAAGGCGGGGATTCACGATGCCATTTTTGATGCAATTGACTTGAAACACATATACATCGAAGTTGATAAAAACCAATGAAAACTGTTTCCATTTTCAACAACAATGCTTTCTCAGACTGAAGCGCTAACTAAGCAGTTTCGTACATGAATTATTTTCTATTGTCTCTGAGCAACAGTGCAGATCGATCTTTTGTTTTGTGTATGGTCATGCGTCAGAATGGAAATTATATAATCAATTTTTTTGAAAATTATTTATAAACTGTTCGGAAAGGAACGATATCACATTTGTAAACAAACCCACGCTGGGTAAATTCTTATTTACTCAACATAATCTATTTATATGGAAGTGAAAAAAAGATGTGTTATCATCTATCTTTAGTTGGAAATTATATAATGATTGATCATAAATTATTATTGGAAAATGACTTGAAATAGAAGGTTATGAAATTTGTAAACAAATCCGCGTTATGGAAATCAAATTACGAAGATATAACATAAAAATATTTCATGGTTATTACATCCAGTGTTAAATTGTACAGTACTGCGATGAAATATAAATCAAATATAGAAACAATTGCACTACCAATTTCCACTTCATCAGTGACAATAAATAAATTAAAATATGTACGAAAGTACATCACTGTAATTAAAAAAATAAGATGTAAAGAAATTATAAATAGTTTCCTATTCTATACTTTTTCAGAAGTCACTTGAATCATGCTTGAATAGAATTTTGAATAACCACGTTATGAATAAATAATAATCAATGAAATTTTTTCAGGATGTGCCAGTGTTGTCAGAGTAAACAGAATTAAAAAATGTTTCTTTGATTTTTTTTTTGGAGGGGGATGTATGGCTACTTAACTTCCACTTAATTTTAAGTAGTACCTAATATTGTAAACAAAACCTGTGCGTTCCACTTTTCACTTCTCAAATTTTTTGCTTCTTTAAACAGCAAAAAATAAAATAGAATATTTTCTCAATTAAATTTCGGCATCGATCATCTTTTCTACATAGATTTCTTCATGCATTTATTTGAAACAGTTAAGTCAGATCATGGTCACATGATTCACAACTCAATATAAGCATGCATTTACATGCAACTCAAAATCTAGTATTATAATAGAACAATAATATGTTTATGAATTTATGGGCATTAAAAGGTCCAATTCATAAACATTATCCTTATTTATTTCTAATGTTGCAAGGAAAATAGAGGCCTACA